>CM061237.1:61631518-62231518 GCA_030848705.1 Heracleum sosnowskyi | reverse complement strand
AGGAAAACTCACAAATCTTGTCACCCTTTCCTTAATTCATTGTACAAACTGCAAAGTCATTTCTTTAGCCCATCTTCCGCATCTTGGTGAGGTCAAAATGAAAGGATTGCTGAAATTGGAGGAGTGGACTGGGGTCCAATTCAATTCACTTGGCAGACTACAGCTCAGCAACTGCCCCAAGCTGAGAGAGTTGCCCCCGAATTTTAATAACCTACGAGTCTTGAAGATCAAAAAGTGTGCATCAGTCAGAGTCCTTCCAAGAACTCCATTGTTGAAGTTTCTAATTCTAATTGACAATTCAGAATTAGAAGATTGGAATGGAGAACCTCTGACAGTACATACTGTCGACAACCAAGGACAGCATACCTTGTCCGAATTCCCTTCAATCCTTGAAGTCTTAGAGTTGAAAATTGAGAACTGCCCAAAGATGCCCCTACTTCCACTACTATTTGCTCCACAAAAACTGGAGATTATCAGTTGCCCTCTACTGACAACACTTCCTATCCCGAATTTATCCAGACGCCTTCAACATTTAGCTCTTGTAAAGTGTGCTGATGGTCTTATAAATGCAATCCCTGAAACCAAATCTTTATACTCCTTGGTCATTTCCAATATCTCAAGTCTGAGCTCTCTTCCACAATTACCTAATCTTCCAGGGCTTAAGAGTTTGCATATACATCATTTCGAAGACCTTGTATCTTTATCGCAAACATCCCTTCTCGGATTGACTGCACTTACTTATCTATCCATCAGAGGCTGCTCTAAGCTCATGACACTGGTAGATACTGAGTTACCTAAATCACTCGAGGTTCTAAGTATAGACTCCTGCGATGCTCTCAAGTCCCTCGGCTCAGATGATTTACTGAAGAACCTGACCTCCCTAAAGGATCTTGACATAGAGGACTGTCAAGAACTTCTATCTTTGCCTCAGGGAGGGCTGCCAATTTCCTTGCAACATCTTCGCATTGAAGGATGTCCCCTACTTCTTGACGAATGTCGAGAAAACAGTGGCAAGTATTGGCCACTAATCATGCACATTCCTGATTTGGAGATTCAGTTCTAAAGAAGTAACCCTAAATAAAATGAGGACTCCCAGCAAGAAATTATATTTTTCAGCTATTTGCGGTGGCTTTACTGGCAGAAAAAGTTAGTATACTTTTATCTCTGTTTGTCTGTTTATTTCTTTGTGAAAATTGTAATTTCGAATAAAAGTACGAGGGGGGAAAAAGAAAAAGAAAAGAGACTAGCCAGAACCATTCCTTGTTCCATTTAATTCTCCACAAGGCTTCATTCGCCACAATGTTTTGTCAAGAGTCCCTTTGAATTTTACGTTTTACCTTAAAGATAATGATAATGATATGATCATGGTAAGTCCGCTTCAGTAACATCTAGAGGTTTTAGGAGAACCTGTAACTTAACAGTACAGCGTGTGAATCTGTGCTTTATACCTTAGTCATACTTGTTATGGGCATTATGGGTCAGTACTCGGTGCACTCTGCCCTGATTTGAAAATTTTCACAGACAAGACTAGTTATCTGAACATGTGTGTTTCTTGTAATTCACAAATTTCCATTTTGTCCTCTGCATCAGTTTACACTTTATAATTTTTAGGATTTTTATGTGTAATACAAAGTATATGTGCATTTGTATTGCTAGCTAGATTAGATCCCAGACATTACACAATTATACTCTTAAGTTTTGTTTTTAAATAATTGAACTTAATTATATGCCTAACAAATGAAAATTTGTTTTAACAAATCTCCGGTTTAAATAATTAAACTTATTATGTTTCAATTTTTTTTTGTTTGAAGTTCAAAATATTCACACCTATGTGCCCATTTGTTTAAAATCCAAATGATAGGCGAAAATGATCACAGCCAATTTCAACACAAGTCAAGTAATATGAGCAACTTTCGTGTACTACCAATGAAGAAAACAAGCAACTGCAATACATGTAATGTAACTAATACATGAAATTACATAGGTCCAATGCCATAATAGTTAACCAATAGTTTCTAAAATTAGTTAAGTAAGAGAGGCCAATACATGATCAATCTGCCTTGTCCGTAGTGACTCAAGCTTTGGTTGCCACTGAAAAAACTAGCATCATTTGCCTATTCCCCTAGGTTCAGGAGGTGGAAGAGTACAACACTGATTCTTCAAATTGCTTGTCGCAGCCGTCTGTTGTTGATGGCACAAGGCAGCCAAGAACGCAGAAACTTGTGAAGCTGTCCGTAGAGAAACTGCTGAAATCAAATTCGTGCAAAATTAGGCTTACCAGATCCAAATCCAAGGATCCGTCAGCCTGATCCTTGTGCCTGAGGATCTTAAACATGTAGACATGAATGGTGGCGTTGTCAAAGGTAGTAAGGCTGAAAATTCCACCTCCGCAGTCGGCAAAATAGTGGGACATTTCCCCATCAGGTTGTTGGAAGGGATCAGTCTCAAATAGAAGAACGGGGTCTCCAAGGGAATACCGGGAGGCAACGCTGAGTCGGCGTCCTTCTACACGGCCATGAGAAAAGGAGATCACAACCACGTCAGGGAAACCCTGTTGATAGTAAGTAATTGCCATCCCGCGGAATGGAAGTAGACCTTTGAAACAGGGAAAGAAATCACTGATATATTGGTCAGTATGGTGAACAAGCGAGTTGTTTTCGAGTGGACCAGTCAAACAGATACTCTTGCCACAGGCAAACCAGGAAAAGGGGGTCCTCCCCGAGAAGGATCCTTTCCAAGAGTATGGAGAATTTGGATGCAAGTAGGGACTGGGTAAGTTTTCATTGGGAGCATAAGTTTGGAAGGAGTTTTCAACCACGTAGTCACTGGTATCAAAAACATAAAGCTTGTTATAAAGCTGAATTACCAGAGGTCTGAGCTTGCGTTGAGACATCGGAGGAAAGTCATTACGTGATACAAGTTTAGTGGCCATATCATAAGTTATGAGATCGTGATTATGAACCTCGAGTCCACCTACTTGTATATGTCCACCAGCGAGAACGATTTTGGAACCAAAAACACCACAACCCATGTTCAGAAAACCAGGGATGACACGTTCCAGGGTGAAAGTTGGTTTCTTATATG
The DNA here is from genome assembly GCA_030848705.1 of Heracleum sosnowskyi. Classification (NCBI taxonomy): domain Eukaryota; kingdom Viridiplantae; phylum Streptophyta; class Magnoliopsida; order Apiales; family Apiaceae; genus Heracleum; species Heracleum sosnowskyi. The sequence goes on along the minus strand of CM061237.1, from coordinate 62,228,434 downwards.
CTCCTTTGCGCATCAAATCATTCAATTCTGTAGAATATATCGAATACACATGCTGACCTTGAATATTCGTGGTAGCTTCGAAACAAAAGTACACTTTGATATTGGCCATATCTTAATAGATAGAATTGTATATGATTTGTCAGAGAAAAATCGGTTAAAGAGGCTCTGCTGCTGTAGGTGTCTGAATCAAGCAGGAGGATCAGGAGAATGCTGTAAAATCGGTTAAAGAGGCTCTGCTGTAGGTGTCTGAATCCTGCTGCGCACGCCAATTTAACAGGTGATAAAAGTACATGGTTTTTCTGTCTCAATGTATATAAATAGGAAAAGAAATTTAAAAAACAATCTCAGAAAAGAAATTTAAAAAACTTTATATCCATAATTCTATTTAACTTAGAAAACCTACTTATTTTTAATTTAGATTATTAAAATACACTTTTTGATAATCGAATGTAATTATGTAACAATGGAATACACTTTTTAATATTAAATTCAAAATCTTTCATGTGTTTATATTAAGATTTAACGTTTTTTACAATTATTATATATAAGGATATAATTCAAATGTAAATTCCGGGAAAGGTTTAGTTGTGGGTGTTTTCTATTGAATTCTAATACAAGAAATTAAAATTTTCAGAAAGAAATGTTTTAATTGTGTCAAAAGTTCACGAATAATTTGATGGTCCAAAAAAATCAGATTTTTATTACTATGAAAATAATAAAATTAATTTATGACATAAACATATTTTTCTTACATTTGCATTTATAAGTTTAAAATGTTTTACAATTAATTATGATATATTACTTGTAAAATTCATGATTTGATATTTCAAAAAAATGATAAAACGAAAAAAATAAGAAGTACAAGAAAATATCCTTTATTATAATACCTGAGATATGTGGTTAACCACTCAGAAAATTTTAATTATTTTAGGAACATTCCTAAATTTTAGACCAATCACATTATATAAATCTTTTTCCTTATTTACCATTCTCATCCAATTTTACTAACCATGGTTAGTTAACAATTTTAATTAAAATATATAATTACTTGATTTAACATATCTACATATAACATCTTTTTTAAGTTAAAATATATTTACTAACAAATCACTATTTTAATTTAAAATCGAATATACTATTACTCTTTTAATTTAAAATTAATCATGATTAGATTATAATTTTTAATTTAAGCTGAACCACATTTGTAAAATTATATATTACGAATTTTAAATTGTATTATAATTATCCTTTATTATAATATCTGAGTCTACCAGTATGCGGTTAACCAATGAGAAAATTTTAATTATTTTAGGAACAATGATAGACCATTACTAAATTTTAGACCCATCAAATTATATAAATCTTTTTCCCTATTTACTATTCTCATCATATTTTACTAACCATGGTTATTTAACAATTTTAATTAAAATGTAATTACTTGATTTAACATATCCATATATCACATCATTTTTAAGTCAAAATATATTTACTAACAAATCACTATTTTAATTTAAAATCGATTATACTATTACTCTTTTAATTTAAAATTAATCATGATTAGATTATAATTTTTAATTTAAGCTTAACCACATTTATAAAATTATATATTACGAATTTTAAATTTTATTATAATTTTTAATTTAAGCTTAACCACAGTTATAAAATTATATATTACGAATTATATATTGTGACTATAACATCTACCCACTATTATATTTAACTAACTCGTTCAAAATTCAATGTTTTTCTTCTTCTTTGACAAGCCCTCGGGTTTTTTCTACAATACAGTTCTTCTTTTTCATATTCACAATCAAATAGTTGGTAGCCAATTAAGTGCTCCTAAATTTTATACGAATCACATTCTATTAATTTTTTCCCCTTATTTACCAATCTCATCCTAATTTAATGACCATGGTAAGTTAACAATTTTAATTAAAATATAATTACTTGATTTAACATATCTACATATAACATCTATTCTAAGTCAAAATATGTTCAGTAACAAATCAACATTTTTTAATTTAAAATCAAATATACTCTTACTCTTTTAATTTAAAATTTTAATCACGATTACATTATACTTTTTAATTTAAGCTTAACCACAATTATAGAATTATATATTACGAATTTTATATTGTGGCTATAACATCTACCCACAATTAAATTTCACTAACCCAGGTGTCTAAAATTTAATGTTTTTCTTCTTTTGTGGCTAACCCTTGCTTTCCATCCCTTACGTTTCTAGCCCTTGCGTTTCTTTCCAGTACGTTTTTCCCACAATTTTCATATTCACAATCAAACAGTTGTTTGAGTCCAAAATTTAATGCTTTTCTTTTTCTGTGGCCATTGCGTTTCTTTCCGGCTCTTACGTTTTTAGCCTTTGCATTTCTCTCCGGCCCTTACGTTTCTTTCCACAATACAATTTTTATCCTTTAAATTTTCAATTATTAAAAATTCAGGTGGATTGATTGTTCCACCTGAGAGATTTTATTTGAAGAAATCTCTGTGTAGTTTTTGAACAAACTCACAACTGCAATTACAATGTTTGATTTCTGAATTTCAAAAACATTGCTACACTTGGTTATATACTCCAAGTTTACAAGCTTAATTGAACTACATAAAATTGTACAGTAGGTAAAGTCCAAAAGCTTGCCTTTTCACTCTAAGTCCAATGGTCCTTGCAATGATTTGCCTTTTAGCTAATTGTCCTTGAAGAATCATCTCTTTTGACCATATGGAAATAGAATGCTTCCTTTTATTCAGGGTTTCCCAAAATGCTGGTTTCCATGTTCTTTCTGTTCCATCAACCCATGTGACTTGTCCGGACTGTCCCTTTCACAGTTTCAACTGTTAATAATTGAAATGGTATCGGTTGAGGTTAATCATATAGCATCCGTTGAAAGTGTTGTGGTTGCATCCGTTGAAGCTTTCCAAGGTGCATCCGTTGAAAGCTGAATGATCATCCTTTGAAATACAATTTCACTTATGTTATTCCCAGACAATGAATCAAGATTGTAGAGGGGGGGGGGGGTTGAATACAATCTTTAAAATTCTTTTGTGATTCTTGATAGTGAAGATATGAAATTAAAGCAAGAACAGAAAAGCAAATAAGATAACACAAGAATTAAAAATTCAGGTGGATTGTTTTTGTCCACCTGAGAGATTTTTATTGAAGAAATCTATGTGATGTTTATGAATAAACACACATTTGCAAATACACAATTCTAGCTTCAGCAATTTACAAGGGATATTGCCTTCTGCTCTCTAAATTGACTAACTGATTTCTTAGCTCTAGAATTATGTTTCTACTTGGTTATATAACCCAAGTTCACAAAGATATTTGAACAACTAATAATACAAAAAGTAAATCTGTTTAGGATCCTTGTTTCTCCATTCTGAGTAGTGGTCCATGTATTGGTGGCTTGCCCTTCTTGGCTGATTGTCTTTTATAGAAATGCTACTTTTGACCATGCAAACAGAATGCTACTTTCTTCTCGTGACCTTTCCAGAAATACTGGCTTCCATGCTCTGTGTAGTCTGTCAACCCATGTGCTCTAACTTATCTGTCCCTTTCACAAGTACAGTGTAGTAACCCTAATTTTCAGGATTTATTAATATTATTATTTAAATATTTTATTGTTTTTCTCAAAGAAGAGGAACAAAATTATGTGTATATTTTATTTAAAATGATGTGAAAGCTGGTTATTATTATCTGGGAAATTAGGTGCGAATTTCCTATTTATTTGAGTAATAAAAATAGTAATATTTATTTATTTTGAGTAAATTAAAAATTTGCTGCATTGTGTGATTAAATGTTTAACTAGTTATTGTGTGGATATGTGAGGTGGTATTATGTGTTAAAAATTTATTTTTGACAATTATTAGTAAATTTGAGCCTGGCAGAATTGTTTAAGGTAAATTAGTTCAAAATTCATTTAATTATGAATTTTGTGCATTTAAATATTTTAGAATGATTTTAGTATATAAATAAATTTTATTAGTTGGATTTAACTAATATAGAATTATTTCATTTAAAATTTTATGTTTTCAGTATTGTATTAGTTCCGCTAAATTTTAGTTAGTGGGCTAATAATAGTGTAGTAGTCGACATCCTTATCAAAAACAGTACCTAAACTAATCCTAATCTATCTAATCAACACACACTACTCGATATACATACACACACACACAGTATATACTCATCGGCTGAAGAGAAAAAGAAAACACAATTCTCCCCCCGTCGCAAGCCGCACGCGCCACCTGCGCTCCTCCCCCTTTTCTTCGTTTCTTCCGCAGCAAGCAGCCACCGCCGCAGTAGCCTTCTTCTAGTTTTTCGATCGCCGGCAGCCGCCACTGCTGCTCAGTTTTCCGGCCATCTTCTCCGGCCGTTGTTATCTCAAAATCCGCCTCTAACAGCTCCGATAATCAGTGGTATAGCATCTGATTTGTTTTTTTTGTTTTGTTTAATTGATTCGTTTCTAATATGTGATTGTTCATTGATTCGTTTTATGAATGATTACTTAGGTGTTGTTAGATTTCGTTTTCTTTCATGAATTAGAGGTGATTAATCCGTTTTTTATGTATGTGGGATATGTATAATTCGTTTTTAGTTGTAAATTCATGAAATTATAGATTCGTTTTTATTTATTAATTAATGAAATTACAAAATTGTTTTTGTAATAATTAAGTATAAAACAGTTTTATTGATTAAGTGGTGTCATGATTCATGTTCTTGTTAAAAATTAAATCTTAGTTCGTTTCTTTTGTAATTAAGTATAAACTCGTGTGTTCATTTTTGGTTTAGTATATTAAAAAGAATGGTTTTGTAGAAATTTTTTATAGATTGATCTAAATGTGATTAGTTAATAAAGTTGTTTAATAAAGTATGATGTGTGTAATTTCATTTGAGTGGTTATATGTTAATTATCATTTCATTCGGTTTAGTTAATTCGTGTTATTTAATAAATTGTTTAGTGATTAACCGTTTATAAGTGTGTTAAATGGTTAAGTTGTATTTTGTATACGTGCCAAATGTATTAAATTCTTTTAATGATTAATTGTTTAATTTTTATGTTAAAAAGTTTACGGGTGTTGTTTAGCGATTTTAGTTAGTGTGTATGTTGTGCATTTTAAATGATTTGAGAGCACTATTTGATTTTAGTGTTAAGTATGGTTTTATTTGGATGAGTTAGTTGGTGAACATATACAAATGTTAATGTCTAATTGTTTTGGTATTATTTAATATTTTATTGGTTGTGCAGGTTTTTGACGATATGAATTGCTTGCGCAGATATTTTGTATATTAATTCAAGTTGTTATTAGTTATTTCCATTTGAGTAATTCATTCCAGTATGTCAAGTTAGATGGCGGATTATATGTTTGTAGATTGTTAATATTGTGTGTGATTGTTAGTTGGATATGTAAGAATTTTAATAATTCTATAAACACAAAGTTCTCTAGTGGAGACAAGGATCGTAAACATCATATTCAATTATCGAGGTTAATATATAAGCGGAAGCGTACCTGTATCCATGATTGGCAAAAGTAGTAGCAGTCTTGTGCTTGTTATTGTCTTCCTCAATTAAACATCCTTATGCATTTCACAACGAGATCTATTTCTGATGGGTAGAAGAAAAGCTCTGTTACATGTTTAATATATTGGGGACCATAACCCTTTCGTATACCGTCTAATTTAACTGCCCATTATAATTAAATTAGACGTGGTATTGGGTATCCACTTATTTGGCCCATACTCTAAATAAAAAATCTAATTTGGACTCCTTACTAAAAATCACTAGATTTAGCCCAATAAAATAAATAGCTTATATAATTGAAATATCAATATGTAGCCCATATTAATTATTATTATTATCAAATAATAACAATCTCCCACTTGGGTTGCATATTAATCCATAATCAATTATACAAAATCTTTAGTGCGCAACTTTATGCTATTCATTTATCCTTTAGATTTTACCAAAACAATTCAGTCCGTCTACTATATTAGTATGAGATTCAGGCGGCATTCATCACTATCATAACGTGACTAAACCTTCCTTGATCACCACACCAATATATTTAACGACATGAATCAAAGTACGGATGAGTGACATGGAAATTACAAACAATGTGATCTATATTATGTCTATTTCTAACTAGTCCAAAGTCAACCTCTAATGAGATTGATTCAAATTTTCTCAACTCAATGTTAAACCACAATGATAAATTTGAACAAAAGCAGAGTGACATTTAATAAAATAAAAATTCCATCAACTGTATTCTGCAGAACATAAACAACTCAATGTTTATAACATAAAACACCAAAATACAAACTCCCACTAAACCAAAGTGTCACATAAGACAACACCCATATTAGCAATGTGCCTGTGAAAAACTTTAGGCGCTAAAGCCTTAGTGAGCGGATCCGCAATCATGGAGTTGGTCCCAATGTGTTCTATAGAAATCTGTCCACTCTGTATCTTTTCTTTAACAACTAGGAACTTTATATCTATATGTTTTGCTTCTGTAGTGCTCCTATTGTTGTTTGAATATTCCACTGCCGATTTATTATCACAGAATATCTTCAATGGTCTTTCAACACCATCAAGAATACGCAAACCAGTGACAAAGTTTCGCAGCCATAATGCTTGATTGGATGCCTCAAAACATGCTACATATTCTGCAGCCATGGTGGATGAAGCGATGAGCGTCTGTTTGGCAGACCTCCACGAAATTGCTCCACCAGCTAGTAGATAAACATGGCCTGAAGTAGATTTCCTTTCATCTATGCATCCTCCAAAATCAGAATCTGAATATCCAATGACTTCAAGATGATCTGATTTCCTATATGTGAGCATATAATCTTTTGTTTTCTTCAAATACCGTAGGACTCGTTTGACTGCTTTCCATTGTTCCATTCCCGAATTACTCAAATATCTCCCCAACATTCCAACAATGAATGCTATGTCAGGACGAGTACAAACTTGAGCATACATAAGACTTCCCACTGCCGAGGCATACAGTATCTTTTGCATTTCCTTTATCTCAAGTTCATTTTCAGGGCACTGTTTGAGACTAAATTTGTCTCCCTTAGACACGGGTGTATCCATCGATGCACAATCTTTCATGCCATATCTTTCCAGAATCTTTTCGATATAGCTCTTTTGTGACAATCCAATAATACCTCGAGAACGGTCTCGATGTATCTGAATTCCTAATACAAAAGAGGCGTTACCAAGGTCCTTCATCTCAAATTGACCAGTGAGAAATCTCTTGGTATCGTGCAATAAGCCCATGTCATTAGTGGCAAGTAAAATGTCATCAACGTATAAGAGAAGAAAGATAAATTTGCTCCCACTAAACTTGTGATATACACAATGTTCCACCAAGTTCACTTCGAAACCATATGATGTGATTACATGATGAAACTTGTGATACCATTCACGAGAAGCCTGCCTGAGACCGTAGATGGACTTCTTTAATCTGCAAACCATAGTCTTTGAATCTCCAGAGACAAAGTTTTCTGGTTGCACCATATAAATTGTCTCACCAATGTTGCCATTGAGAAACGCTGTCTTTACGTCCATCTGATGTAGCTCAAGGTCATAATGAGACACAAGTGCCATAAAAATTCTAAATGAGTCTTTTGAGGACACCGGAGAGAAAGTCTCATTATAGTCGATACCTTTCTTTTGAGTGAATCCTTTTGCGACTAGACGAGCCTTATATCTTTCGATGTTACCATTCGAATCCCTTTTGGTTTTAAATACCCATTTGCAACCAATAGGTTTTGATCCTTTAGGCAACTCGACAAGATCCCAAACGTCATTGTCTTTCATAGATTGCATCTCTTCATTCATGGCATCGATCCACTTCTGAGAATGAGAACTCTGCATGGCTTGTTGAAGATTAATAGGATCATCTTCCCCAACACCAATTCCATCTTCATGTTCTTGTAGAAAAACTATATAATCATCTGGAATTGCACTTTTTCGCTCTCTAGTGGATCTCCTTAATGGCACTTCTTGTGATTCATGAGGTTGTTGATCTTGTTGAATTGGTTCCTCATGAGGAATGTCAGCGTTGTCTTGAATCGGAGGCCCTTGAACAATGATAGGTACCATAATCTGATCATTGTTCTCAGGAGTGTCATGAATAGGTCCATGACTATCTTCCTCAAAGACAATACTTTTACCTATATCTTCCCTCCCAAAATCAACATCCTCAAAAAATCTTGCATTATCGGTCTCAAAGAAGGATCTAGTAGTGGGATCATAAAATTTAAATCCGCGAGTACGCTCCGGATATCCAACAAAGTAGCAACTGACCGTTCTAAAGTCCAATTTTTTTTTTATTGGGCTTATATGGCCTTGCCTCAGCTGGACAACCCCAAACATGTAAGTGCCTAATGCTAGGCACTTTCTTTGTCCAAAGTTTGTAAGGGGTTTCGGTCACCGCTTTTGATGGAACCCTATCAAGGATATAAATTGCAGTCTTTAGTGCATCTCCCCAAAGTGAATCAGGTAAAGAAGAATGACTTATCATACTTCTAACCATATCTTTAAGAGTACGGTTTCACCTCTCAGCCACACAATTCATATCAGGTTTGCCTGGCATGGTGTACTGATGGACTATTCCACACTCCTTTAGGAAGTTAGCAAAGGGTCCTGGACGTTGCTCACCTGATCCATCATATCTTCCGTAGTATTCACCACCACGATCAGATCTGACAGCTTTGATATTACTATTTAGCTGAAGTTCAACTTCAGCTTTATATTCCTTAAACACGTCCAGAGCTTGGGACTTCTCATGTATCATGTATAGATAACCATACCTCGAGTAATCGTCTATGAACGTGATAAAATACCGTTGACCGTTCTAAGAGGCTGTAGGGAATGGTCCACATATATCGGTATGAATCAGTTCTAAGACACTCGTAGCTCTATTGGCACCTAACTTTCTTGAGTTTGTTTGTTCTCCCTTAATACATTCAATGCAAACCTGAAAATCACTTAAGTCTAAGGGATCGATAATTCTATCATCCACAAGCCTTTGTATTCTCTGTTTAGAGATGTGACCTAAACGCTTGTGCCACAACATGGCAGAATTCTCAGTTAACTTACGCTTTGTACCTCTTGCACTTGAGTGCAAAATTTCATTATTAAAAGTAACAGTCTCAAGCATATAAAGATTATCAATTAAAGAACCAATGGCAACCACAATTGAACTTAAAGAGAAACTAACTTTATTATTTCCAAAGGAACAAGTGTATCCAAATTTGTCCAAAGAGGAAATAGAAATAAGATTCCGTCTAAAAGACGGTGCAACAAAAGTTTCAACCAAATCCAAATAAACACCAGTTTTCAATAATAATCTAAATGTTCCAACAGCTTCAACTGGAACTTTATTGCCGTCGCCCACGAAGATGAATCTTTCAGCATCAATTGGAGGTCGACTCCACAGGCAACCCTGCATTGATACACTTATGTGAGTAGTAGCACCAGAATCTACCCACCAAGTATCCTTAGGTACAAAATCCAAATTAACTTCAGAACAAACAAAGGCAGAAGTCTTACCCTTCTTCACACGCCAAGCAGCGTATTTGGAACACTCCTTCTTCATGTGTCCTGCCTTCTTACAAAAGTAACAGGTTGGTCCCTTATCCTGTTTCTCTTGTGACTGCTTGGGTTTTCCACTTGCAATATCCTTACCTCTCTTTCTCTTCTTGTCATGAGAGCTTGATGCCAAGTGAGCACTTTCAGTCTTGTCTCGCAATGCCCTTTCCTCCTCTTGCACACAATGTGAAATGAGCTCATTAAGAGTCCATTTTTCCTTTTGAGTATTGTAACTCACCACAAAGTGACCAAACTGAGGAGGGAGTGAAATAAGAACCAAGTGAACAAGTAACTCATCCGAAAGTTCTAACTTGAGTTCCTTAAGTTTGCCAGCAAGATTGGACATCCCAATGATGTACTCCCTTATGTTCCCTTTTCCCTTATACTTCATGGTCACGAGTTTTGACAGAAGATTACTCGTTTCCGCTTTCTCATTCTTAGCAAAATATTTCTCAATTTCAGAGAGGAACTTCTTGGCATTTGTGCTCTCAGCAATAGAGCCCCGAAAACAAGTTGGAATCGTTCGCTTCATGATCGCTAGACACATGCGATTAGAGCGTTCCCATTTCTCAATTTGATCCGTTTTCGGATCTTCCGCAGTAGGAATGGGTTGCTCTTTCCTTAACGTAAGGTCAAGATCCATGCACCCAAGAACGATCTCAACATACTCTTTCCATGTGACATAATTTGTCCCATTCAACATTGGAATCATACTCAATTGAGCAGAAGCAGAATTAATTATAGCAGTAACTGAAATAGAAAACAATGACACAAAATGCTCAAAACTTATATATACATATATAATGTGGTAAACTCAAATATTGGCAACACCATCACAAGATACCTAGAGCAACACTGAATTTTAGTCTTTGGACAGAAAAAACAATTTGCAATTGGTACTCTCAACGCAACAATCAAGTGTTAACAATAAATTTCTGTCAAATAATACGCCTTTCTTTGGACTGACTTATTATTCACATGAAAAACTTAATATTGCTACACACTTATTATCACAAGAATAATTTAATTTTGGCCAAATTATACCTTCCTTTGGGCCGATAAAATTTACATAAAATTAAAATATTCAATCATCATAATAATATTTTAATTTAATTAACTTACACAAAAGAGGTTACTTTGGCAACATACTGCTTGAATCAACTAAATTAAAAATATTTGATCACTTAAATTAATAAGTTATTACTAAATTGCCAATATTTAAATTTACGTCACAAATATATCATAATTATATTTTATTCACATTGTAGTGTGATTCTCCAAAAAAAAAAAAACATTCGGCCTTATGTGAAAGGAATGTAAATCACATTTGCCACAACTTGGTACAAGTATTACTTAACTTGAACCACCAATCATTTGAGCATAACAACACAACCAAGCACCCACATGCATATATGTATACTAATATTGGCTCATGATTACATGTAACTGACTTGACATAGTATAAGTTAGGCTTGGATAATAAGACAACCAGGACCACAATATACACTACTTAATAACAATAGAGTCAATACAGAAAACAATAACATGTATCAATCTTCATGCAAACATAGAAACACAATAATTAAACCATATGCTATATCCACAATCCAGCCTTGTGTCGGTAATTTAAACAAAATACAAAGCCGATACCCAAATAGCACGAACACATCACAAAATTCAAAGCAATTAAAAAATTGTAATACCCGATAATAGAATACGAAGGAGGCTCTGATGCCAATTGTAAGAGTTTTAATAATTCTATAAACACAAAGTTCTCTAGTGGAGACAAGGATCGTAAACATCATATTCAATTATCGAGGTTAATATATAAGCGGAAGCGTACCTGTATCCATGATTGGCAAAAGTAGTAGCAGTCTTGTGCTTGTTATTATCTTCCTCAATTAAACATCCTTATGCATTCCACAGCGAGATCTATTTCTGATGGGTAGAAGAAAAGCTCTGTTACATGTTTAATATATTGGGGACCATAACCCTTTCGTATACCGTCTAATTTAACTGCCCATTATAATTAAATTAGACTTGGTATTGGGTATCCACTTATTTGGCCCATACTCTAAATAAAAAATCTAATTTGGACTCCTTACTAAAAATCACTAGATTTAGCCCAATAAAATAAATAGCTTATATAATTGAAATATCAATATGTAGACCATTTTAATTATTATTATTATCAAATAATAACAGGATATTGTAGATTGAAGTATTTAAAGTTTGGCTGAGTTGTAAATCAGCCGTTTTGGAACTTCAGTATTCTGGTGGATTCCCAGTTTTGGGATTTGTGTAGTTGTTGGTTAAGATATTTATGTTGTTTAATTACTGCGATATATACAGGTTATTGTTGTGCTGTACTATGTGATCCGTCCTATGATTGGGGACGCAGCATAGTACATGCAAAATTTTTGGCTAGTCCTGTTTACGAACGGGTCATGCCGAAATTTCGAAAAATCTATTTATTTATTTTATTATTTGTTTTAAAAAATTTTTAGAGTTAAAGAGTAGTTGAATTTGATTATTCTTAATCAATTCTAAATAGTAATGTAATTGATTTAATTGACCAATTAACTGAGTAGTTAATTGGTGAATTTTATTAATTAATTATTATTTAATCTTGATTAATTATAAATCAAATTTAATTAATGTTTTCAAAAATTGTTTTATTGTTTACCTGGTTTTTATTAATTCTATTTAATTTAGTGATAATTAGATTTAAGTATAATGATTGTTTTTTTGATTCATAGATTTTATATTCAAATCTTTATAAAAGAAAGACCAAATATTTTCCAAAAACAGTTTTAACTTATGATGTGTTATGTGACTTATGTATTTTGTTGTGGAGTCTTGAACGTATGATGATGACCTCTGGTTATGCTATTTGTTTAATCGAGTCTATAAATGCTCTAAAAAGTATGATACCTAGAGTTAAATTTTAATTGGTTTTTAATGATTGTCTCAGGAGTAAATGTTTATTTTCTGATAATGAGTTTGGTATTTTATAATGGTGAGTTCAGATTGGTTAAGTTAAGTATGTAAATCTGTTAGTTGTAAATTGATTCTGGATTGTGGATATTAGTTTAAAAACAGGTGGATTAGTATATAAACAGAGGAAGTGCTGCCGAAATTCCGGTAGAACTATTAAATGAATATTATCTGGTAAATGTATATGAGATGCTAGTTTAAATGCGTACGTGAATGAAATGTGATTATGTGTTAAATGTGCAGCTAGTAATTTGTATAATTATAAAAGTTGTCAGTCTATCCATGTGCTATGTGTGACGTGAAGTATATAAATCATGTGAATTAGGTATTTGATGTGCTAAGTGATAAATGTGAATGTGATTGCTTATTTCTAAGTAGAGCTATTGCGAGTCAAGGCATGATTATGTTATTATATGTTTTCTGCAAGTTGAAGCAAGATTATATTTTTATGTTTACTACAAGTCAATGCAGAATTATTTTCTAATATGTTTATTTTCTTATATGTTTTCTGCAAGTCGAGGCAGATTATTTGAGTATTAAATAAGTTATGGATTTAATTGTGAATTATTGTGGATGATTGAGTTAGTATTGTTGGTATTTTTAAAACAGGGCAATATCCACTTTACGAATAGGTCATGCCCAATTTGCTGTAGAATATACATGTGCTTAAGTTTATAAATATTTATATTATGTAAAAATATAGTGCGAAGGCTAAAGTATATGTTATATTTAACTAGTGAATAGTTGGGCGGGCACGATCTCGATAGTGCAGACTCGTAGCAACCGCGTATGTGACGTAAGATAGAAAAGATGAGAATCATAGTACTTCAGCTTTATGTGATAGCTAAGGACCAAAGGCAAGTTTACTAACTTGTACTCTTTGTTGGGTATAATTACTAACTACACAGCAACAATAGGGCAGTTATATATATTTTGTATTAACAGGAACATGCAAAAATACCAAATAACGAAACAAACACAAAGGTCGAAACAAAAGTATAATCAGAGACTGAAAATAACAAGACAAGAAAGAACACTTATCTCTCAGAAGCTTTAGCAAATACTGATAGATAAATAAAACAGCTGAGTCGCCAAGCCTTCGAGAAGTCTTGACTGTTCTTGAAGAGATTATTGCCCCACTTACGCTGTGTTGGGTTGCAGCAATATCACTCCCAGGATAAAACAGCACAGATCAATCCACTCACAGATATGGCAATGATCAACAGCGACCTGCACCTCACTTCGCCCAAGAACTATGTATTCTGTATGTGTTGAGAGAAAACAGAGAAGATGATAGTTGCTAGGGTTTTCAGAGTTACGTATCAGTCTTCTCCTTCAAACGTTATCTTTTGTATCTATATAAAATACAAAAATTAAAACGTAAACAGAAAAACATTGTAACTGAAGATATGACATTTAATACTAAATATTCTGATTTAATTACCATAACAGTAGTCATCAGGATTTAATAACAGTTACAGCTCAGTCAGGATTTCCTGGTCCATCAGGATTTGATCATCATCAGTACTGAAGCAAAGCCATCAGGATTTGATGTCCGTCAGGAGTGGCATCAGTACTTGACCGACCATCAGGATTTCGTCAGGACTGGACCATCATCAGGATTTAACTCCGTCAGGATCCAAATACTGACGCAGGCCATCAGGATCAGTAGTCATCAGGATTTCACTCCAAGTACTGACCAGGCCATCAGGATTTGATCCAAGAACTGGTCCATCAGGATTTAATATAAATCCTGACCCAGTTCATATAGCTGTTACAAATAAATACTGATACTGTTAAATTAAATCAATAAATAATATTAAATAAACAGGTAATAAAATTCCTCGCCCAGGTCGCCTCGCGTACGCGAGACGCCGAGACATTCGCCCAAATCGCCCTTCGACCCGACCCGAGTCGTGACGTGGCGGGGCGAGGCGAGGCGAGCGGCGGCGGCGCGCGTGTGTGTGTGTGCGCGCGTGAGGCACATACTAACACCATGCACACCCACATGCCTTAGTAGTTGTACACTACTCTTGCACATGTTTCTATATAAACCCACCAACCTCTCATTACCAATTCTATGTGGGATACAAGTTATTTCAATATAACCAACCCACATAACCCATTTCAAGCAACCTATTTCAACTCAATTTATTTATGGATTACACTAAGAAAATGTCTTAGATCCAAACATGAAAGTTTAAGTCCTCATTACAAGGAACAACCTCCACTTGTTAGTTTCCGGAAATTCCATCAAGAACATATATAAAATATGCCTCAAACTTTCCATTTTCTAACACTCTTTTGTTCAGAGTATCGTATCAAGATTTATGTTTTCAATTCTTAATTTAATTACTGTTTTATAACCAGATTCCTTTATTATCCTGAGATTGAGATAACCTATTGTTGTGATCTGACGAACTCTATTCCATTTCCTAACTTATACCATGCAGCACCTTGTATTGTCAGATTATACCTTGATTCCTTGTGATTGGAAATTTCATCCTTATGCATTTGTCTTAGCCTAATTCAGTTGATAAAGTTAAGCTTACAATTGAAAGTATTAGTTTAAATTGATGAGGTAGTCGATTGTTCCGACACCTAACTCCCAGTATTAAGTTGGAATTGGAAGTTTTTAATTAAAAATGAAATGTTTTTAAGGACTGCCGACGCTAGTCAGAGTAACAGTATTATGTAGGCCAAAAGCGGCCTTGGATCCGGTTCAGTATTTGGACATACTGTGGGTATGGTCCGGGGTTTTGGTGTGACTGATCATCCACCTTAACTCGTTGCGTCACAGTAAAAATCCAATTCTAACTTAAAGTTTGACCCAGTTTATTATTATTGTTCAGTTATCAGTTTAATTGATTCTTTTCATATATTGCCATTGTCTTTGGCCAGCTGAGTTCATTTTATCTATATTGCTATCGTTGCATCATTATTTTATCTTGTGTAGTACTATATATTTGCTGAGCTTCTTTTGCTCACTCTTGCTTGTTACTCTTGATATTTCAGTAAAGCGAGTGGATCATAATTGTTGGTTTCAACTTTTAAACCTCCTAGAGTAAGGTAGATTGATAGTATTAAATTGTATAACTGCGAAGCGAGAAGAGTCAAGATGGCGTTGGGAAGATGAATTAATGCAGAGCATTTGGATCTAGCGTAAGGGTATTGTATAAAGTTTATTTCCAGTAAATACTATTATGTATATAATTAGTTTGGCCTGGTATACTTCTTATCGAAGTTATACTAGTGTTATAGATTATGTAAAGAGTATTGTTGTAAAAAGGAAGTTAAGTTTAATAAAGTTTGGATTCTTGTTTCTAGCACTATAACCTAAAAGATTCTTGGTAGAGTTGGGGTCGCAGATGTTATATTTGTTTGGGTTTTATTTTAGCAGGTGATTTTATTGAGATTTTAGCGTGACGACCAAATCCACTGACCCCAGGATTTGGGGGCGTCACAGTTGGTATCAGAGCGGAGTTATAGTAAACTAGAAACGAGAGTGTGTAGGAGTGTGTATAGTTATGTGAGAAACGTCAGAGCTCATGTAGAGTTCGTGTTGGACTATTGGATATAGTACCAACGAGTAATTTAAGATATAGTACTTGTTTGAGATAGTTGAGCATAGTTGAGTTGAGTTGGATGGAAATCCATGCGACTGTAGACGTAGCTGGTGGAATCTTCAAAGACTATTGCGGGTCGACGATGACATTTGATATCGATAACTTTATGACGTGTAGCAGAAGAACTTAGAATCGAATGACGAGCCATCAGAGGAGCTGATAAAGAAGACATACTTGAAGACCTTGGCGATACTTCCCTTCTTATTGAATTATGTGACATTCCTTTAAGTTTCTAAAACCCTATCAAGTTGTGATATTTGAGCTTCTACTTTTCTTCAACTGTGAAGAACTCTATTATTGATAAATCATCATTTCCTCGTATTGTGCCAGTAATTTCTTTCTGGTTATTCATTTCCCCGGAAGTAGTATCTTCAGAATCTGTTCAGTTGTAATCCAAGAATGTATCTGAGAATTTCTCATCAAAAGGCCTTAATGGTTAAATTGACTTTAGACTCATTTTATATTTCTTTACTCCAGCTGAGATGAACAACCCTATTTATAGGGGACACAAGGACTCTTTGTCTGTGTGATAGAAGTTGGATGGGACGCCATCACTTGTGTGTTGTGCAATACAAGAAGGCTAACTACCTTTAGTAATGTCTTATCTAAGGCACGCAACAGTAGTTCATTGATCATATTGATCTCTCAGTTATTCTTTTAGTTCCAAAACCGTTTGCTTTGAAATTTGTAACTCAATAACCACAATTGTGGGACACTCGTTATGATACGACATCTTTTCACATCAAAATATCATGAATCTGATTATCTCAAATAATCTTGGAAGTATGCCAAGCAGGTTGGAATTAGTTAACCTTTGCGGTGGGATAACAAGAGTCAAAGCGGATCAAGATGCGATTATAATACTAGTAACGTGTAACGTGTAACGTGTAGTGGTACAACCGGGTTTGCCCTATATAGAGGAACTGGTAGAATACCAGACTAGAAAGAGTAAGTATCAAAGAGTAAAGAATTAGTATTATTGAGAATGCAACCAGAGTTAAAAGTTATAGAAAGAACCTTAGTGACACCTTGAGCTGATTCCGAGGACGGAATCCTTATAAGGTGGGTAGATTATAGTAACCCTAATTTTCAGGATTTATTAATATTATTATTTAAATATTTTATTGTTTTTCTCAAAGAAGAGGAACGAAATTATGTGTATATTTTATTTAAAATGATGTGAAAGCTGGTTATTATTATCTGGGAAATTAGGTGCGAATTTCCTATTTATTTGAGTAATAAAAATAGTAATATTTATTTATTTTGAGTAAATTAAAAATTTGCTGCATTGTGTGATTAAATGTTTAAATAGTTATTGTGTGGATATGTGAGGTGGTATTATGTGTTAAAAATTTATTTTTGACAATTATTAGTAAATTTGAGCCTGGCAGAATTGTTTAAGGTAAATTAGTTCAAAATTCATTTAATTACGAATTTTGTGCATTTAAATATTTTAGAATGATTTTAGTATATAAATAAATTTTATTAGTTGGATTTAACTAATATAGAATTATTTCATTTAAAATTTTATGTTTTCAGTATTGTATTAGTTCCGCTAAATTTTAGTTAGTGGGCTAATAATAGTGTAGTAGTCGACATCCTTATCAAAAACAGTACCTAAACTAATCCTAATCTATCTAATCAACACACACACCACTCGATATACATACACACACACACAGTATATACTCATCGGCTGAAGAGAAAAAGAAAACACAATTCTCCCCCCGTCGCAAGCCGCACGCGCCACCTGCGCTCCTCCCCCTTTTCTTCGTTTCTGCCGCAGCAAGCAGCCACCTCCGCAGTAGCCTTCTTCCAGTTTTTCGATCGCCGGCAGCCGCCACTGCTGCTCAGTTTTCCGGCCATCTTCTCCGGCCGTTGTTATCTCAAAATCCGCCTCTAACAGCTCCGATAATCAGTGGTATAGCATCTGATTTGTTTTTTTTGTTTTGTTTAATTGATTCGTTTCTAATATGTGATTGTTCATTGATTCGTTTCTAATATGTGATTGTTCATTGATTCGTTTTATGAATTATTACTTAGGTGTTGTTAGATTTCGTTTTCTTTCATGAATTAGAGGTGATTAATCCGTGTTTATGTATGTGGGATATGTATAATTCGTTTTTAGTTGTAAATTCATGAAATTATAGATTCGTTTTTATTTATTAATTAATGAAATTACAAAATTGTTTTTGTAATAATTAAGTATAAAATAGTTTTATTGATTAAGTGGTGTCATGATTCATGTTCTTGTTAAAAATTAAATCTTAGTTCGTTTTTTTTGTAATTAAGTATAAACTCGTGTGTTCATTTTTGGTTTAGTATATTAAAAGAATGGTTTTGTAGAAATTTGTTATAGATTGTTTTAAATGTGATTAGTTAATAAAGTTGTTTAATAAAGTATGATGTGTGTAATTTCATTTTAGTGGTTATATGTTAATTATCATTTCATTCGGTTTAGTTAATTCGTGTTATTTAATAAATTGTTTAGTGATTAACCGTTTATAAGTGTGTTAAATGGTTAAGTTGTATTTTGTATACGTTCCAAATGTATTAAATTCTTTTAATGATTAATTGTTTAATTTTTATGTTAAAAATTTTACGGGTGTTGTTTAGCGATTTTAGTTAGTGTGTATGTTGTGCATTTTAAATGATTTGAGAGCACTATTTGTTTTTTGTGTTAAGTATGGTTTTATTTGGATGAGTTAGTTGGTGAACATATACAAATGTTAATGTCTAATTGTTTTGGTATTATTTAATATTTTATTGGTTGTGTGCAGGTTTTTGACGATGTGAATTGCTTGCGCAGATATTTTGTATATTAATTCAAGTTGTTATTAGTTATTTCCATTTGAGTAATTCATTCCAGTATGTCAAGTTAGATGGCGGATTATATGTTTGTAGATTGTTAATATTGTGTGTGATTGTTAGTTGGATATTGTAGATTGAAGTATTTAAAGATTGGCTGAGTTGTAAATCAGCCGTTTTGGAACTTCAGTATTCTGGTGGATTCCCAGTTTTGGGATTTGTGTAGTTGTTGGTTAAGATATTTATGTTGTTTAATTATTGCGATATATACAGGTTATTGTTGTGCTGTACTATGTGATCCGTCCTATGATTGGGGACGCAGCATAGTACATGCAAAATTTCTGGCTAGTCCTGTTTACGAACGGGTCATGCCGAAATTTCGAAAAATCTATTTATTTAATTTATTATTTGTTTTAAAAAAATTTTAGAGTTAAAGAGTAGTTGAATTTGATTATTCTTAATCAATTCTAAATAGTAATGTAATTGATTTAATTGACCAATTAACTGAGTAGTTAATTGGTGAATTTTATTAATTAATTATTATTTAATCTTGATTAATTATAAATCAAATTTATTAATGTTTTCAAAAATTGTTTTATTGTTTACCTGGTTTTGATTAATTCTATTTAATTTAGTGATAATTAGATTTAAGTATAATGATTGTTTTTTTGATTCATAGATTTTATATTCAAATCTTTATAAAAGAAAGACCAAATATTTTCCAAAAACAGTTTTAACTTATGATCTGTTATGTGACTTATGTATTTTGTTGTGGAGTCTTGAACGTATGATGATGACCTCAGGTTATGCTATTTGTTTAATCGAGTCTATAAATGCTCTAAAAAGTATGATACCTAGAGTTAAATTTTAATTGGTTTTTAATGATTGTCTCAGGAGTAAATGTTTATTTTCTGATAATGAGTTTGGTATTTTATAATGGTGAGTTCAGATTGGTTAAGTTAAGTATGTAAATCTGTTAGTTGTAAATTGATTCTGGATTGTGGATATTAGTTTAAAAACAGGTGGATTAGTATATAAACAGAGGAAGTGCTGCCGAAATTCCAGCAGAACTATTAAATGAATATTATCTGGTAAATGTATATGAGATGCTAGTTTAAATGCGTACGTGAATGAAATGTGATTATGTGTTAAATGTGCAGCTAGTAATTTGTATAATTATAAAAGTTGTCAGTCTATCCATGTGCTATGTGTTACGTGAAGTATAGAAATCATGTGAATTAGGTAATTGATGTGCTAAGTGATAAATGTGAATGTGATTGCTTATTGCTAAGTAGAGCTATTGCGAGTCAAGGCAGGATTATGTTATTATATGTTTTCTGCAAGTTGAAGCAAGATTATATTTTTATGTTTACTGCAAGTCAATGCAGAATTATTTTCTAATATGTTTATTTTCTTATATGTTTTCTGCAAGTCGAGGCAGATTATTTGAGTATTAAATAAGTTATGGATTTAATTGTGAATTATTGTGGATGATTGAGTTAGTATTGTTGGTATTTTCAAAACAGGGCAATATCCACTTTACGAATAGGTCCTGCCCAATTTGCTGTAGAATATACATGTGCTTAAGTTTATAAATATTTATATTATGTAAAAATATAGTACGAAGGCTAAAGTATATGTTATATTTAACTAGTGAATAGTTGGGCGGGCACGATCTCGATAGTGCAGACTCGTAGCAACCGCGTATGTGACGGAACCAGTTGTTACCAGAATGGAAATTGTGATGACGTAAGATAGAAAAGATGAGAATCATAGTACTTCAGCTTTATGTGATAACTAAGGACCAAAGGCAAGTTTACTAACTTGTACTCTTTTATTTAGAGTATCGTATCAAGATTTCTGTTTTCAATTCTTAATTTAATTACTGTTTTATAACCAGATTCCTTTATTATCCTGAGATTGAGATAACCTATTGTTGTGATCTGACGAACTCTATTTCATTTCCTAACTTATACCTTGCAGCACCTTGTATTGTCAGATTATACCTTGATTCCTTGTGATTGGAAATTTCATCCTTATGCATTTGTCTTAGCCTAATTCAGTTGATAAAGTTAAGCTTACAGTTGAAATTATTAGTTTAAATTGATGAGGTAGTCGATTGTTCCGACACCTAACTCCCAGTATTAAGTTGGAATTGAAAGTTTTTAATTAAAAATGAAATGTTTTTAAGGACTGCCGACGCCAGTCATAGTAACAATATTATGTAGGCCAAAAGCGGCCTTGGATCCGGTTCAGTATTTGGACATACCGTGGGTATGGTCCGGGGTTTTGGTGTGACTGATCATCCACCTTAACTCGTTGCGTCACAGTAAAAAATCCAAATCTAACTTAAAGTTTGACCCAGTTTATTATTATTATTCAGTTATCAGTTTAATTGATTCTTTTCATATATTGCCATTGTCTTTGGCCAGCTGAGTTCATTTTATCTATATTGCTATCGTTGCATCATTATTTTATCTTGTGCAGTACTATATACTTGGTGAGCTTCTTTTGCTCACTCTTGCTTGTTACTCTTGATATTTCAGTAAAGCGAGTGGATCATAATTGTTGGTTTCAACTTTTAAACCTCCCAGAGTAAGGTAGATTGATAGTATTAAATTGTATAACTGCGAAGCGAGAAGATTCAAGATGGCGTTGGGAAGATGAATTGATGCAGAGCATTTGGATCTAGCATAAGGGTATTGTATAAAGTTTATTTCCAGTAAATACTATTATGTATATAATTAGTTTGGCCCGGTATACTTCTTATCGAAGTTATACTAGTGTTATAGATTATGTAAAGAGTATTGTTGTAAAAAGGAAGTTAAGTTTAATAAAGTTTGGATTCTTGTTTCTAGCACTATAACCTAAAAGATTCTTGGTAGAGTTGGGGTCGCAGATGTTATATTTGTTTGGGTTTTATTTTAGCAGGTGATTTTATTGAGATTTTAGCGTGACGACCAAATCCACTGACCCCGGGATTTGGGGGCGTCACATACAGTGTGTATCCGTAGGAGCTACTTGAGTTGTATCCGTTGACAGTGTCTTGATTATATACGTGGACAACTAGTACTGCTATCCGTAGAGAGTACAATGTCCACATCCGTAGAAGGCTAATTAAGCTATCCGTTGACAGTCAATTTCACTTATGCAAAATTACAAGGCATCAACTATTTACAATTAGCCTCCCTATTCTACATATCTATTAATAGTCAACATGACTTATTCAACCTATCAAGACTACTTCAACTTCAATATCAGAAATACAAAGGCATGTTACATTGAGTCTTATCTGTGGATAAGCTACCCATCAACGGATACTGCAAGAGCATACTATCCGTTGATAGCTACATTTTACTTGTACAATTTTTACTAAGTTAATTTGGTTATCATCAAGAAACAACATAGTTCCTAACAATCTCCCCCAATTTATTCCTGGTTGAGAATCAGACATAAATTAAGAGTCTTGATGATAACAAAACCACTTCAAACATATGGATCGTAACAGTAAAAATTGTATCAAGCTACATAAAGTGAAAAACTGAAGAGTAGAGATAGTTACATAGAGAGTGCTCCTCTAGACTGAGCAGAATTAATTTCTTTTCTTCTCTCTTGGAGGTTGAATCTCCTGTCTCCCTTCCTTAGCATAATTTTCCTGGATTTGATCTTGAAGCTTTCTGTAGAATGCATCTTCTTCAGCAATTTTTGGATCCAACTTGCCTTGCAACCATCTAAGATACCTGGTGCTGGCCTTAGACAGTTGATCTTCAATTCTAAAGAATCTTCTACAACCCTTTTCATCCTTGAATTCCATCATCTAGTAAGGTTGGAGATGGATTCTTTGTCCATTAAAAGGGATCTTCAGCTTCCTCGACAAACTATCAAGAGAACTCCAGTTGCTCCTGATTTCCTCAATCTTCTTCAACACAGCACTCCCGGCAACCTCAGAAAATCCCCTTGTGTTTTTGATGCCTGAGAAGACTTTCACTAAGGTGGAATATCCTTCATTCAGTACTTGTTGCAGGGACCATGCTCTCACCTTTCCTCCTTTGTAGAAAAAAGTCAGTCTTTCAGGCAAATCTCTGAACTTGTCTGTGCCTCTGATTTCACTAACTTCATCAAGGGATAGATCCAAGGTTGAGTACTCATGTATGTCTGCAATGTACAAAAAGTCTGCCTTGTTCTCAATTGGCTTGGCAACTTTTGGTACAAAATTCAGCTTGATTGGCCCCTGTTGAGTTCTCTTGACTTGTTCCCTTTTCTTTGACATCTTTTCTGCTTCAACTATGAACTTAGGGAATACCAAGTCTTCAAACTCAATAGGTTCTTCTTTAAGCTCTACAGAAGTCTCATGGAAGGTGGTTTGAGATTGAGTTGAGGCTATGGTAGGGTCTTCAAAAATAATCCTCCTCCCTGTATCTTTTTTCTCTTCTACCTTCTCAGGAGAGACAGGCCTATGTGATCTTTTCTTCCATCTAGTTGGCTTGGAGTTAGGCACTGTCTTCCTTTTCTTCAATTTCTTCAAAGTAGGGACCTCTTCTTCTACAGCCTCACTACTTTCTTCCTCCATTTCCCTCTCTAATTCTTGGGCTAATCTAGCATGTCTCAGGTGTAGATTCATAACCTTGGGGATTGGATTCTCTCCTTATCCTTGAGATCTCTTCTGCTTTTGCTTCATTAAACCTTGGATGGCTGCTTGTGATGTGAATTTCTTTGCCATTTCTGTAGATAACAACCATTCCTTGCCTCAGCATTACATCATTGGTATTCTTGAGATCCCTGATAAGAGTTGCTAACACCTTAGACTCATCAGGCTTGGGGAGTGGATAGTCCACCTCTAGTTTGTTCTTGCTATGATGTCTAGGAGGTGATCCAGTCCTCCCACTGAAGATAGGTTCAAACTCCTTGACACTAGAATGTTCAGCATCATAATTGCTTTGCAGAACAATGGTGTCAGGAGTGAGGACCCTTAGAATTGTTATGTGGACAGGATGGCTACTTGATGATGAAGTCACAGTCTGGAAGATGGATTCCTTGATCAGCTTTTCAGAATTGAGAAAGACTTGGACATACTTAGCTTGAGGAGAGACCACCTTTGTGAGTTGAAACTCACTTGGATTAGCTATTATTTAAGGTGACTCCCCTTGGCTTGATGGCACAACGTTGGTTACTGGTACAGAGACCACTGGTGCACTCTCTCCCTTACTTGAACTCTCCCCCTTTTTGTTATCATCAAGGTTTGGAGTGACACCAGTAGCCTGCAGTAACTGTTGTAGAAGCTGAGTCTGTAAATTCTGGTTGGCCAAGAAGGTGTCCATTTGCTTCTCCATCTTGTCCATCCTCACAGTAAGAGCATCCACATCCTTCACCAACTTGTCTTGTTTATACCTCTGAGATGTGGAAGGAGCAACAACATCAACTCTTCTTGCTAAAGCATCCTTCGCCCCATCCAGATGGTTCTTGATGTCATCAGTATTGGCTCTTTGCTGAACGATGTGGGCTTGATGAAGCTGAAGTGATGCCACGAAATTCTGAACTGTGGTGGCATGATGTGGATTTGATGTCTGAGCTTCACCATGTGCCCTTTGATAATTCTTGAGAATGACTGCCTTGGTGTCATTGTGGACATAAGAGTTGGAAAACAACCAAGCATACATCTCTTGGAGAGTGGAAGGGTCTTCATCTCCTCCTTCACCACTCTCAGAATCATCACTGTCTTCATCATAGCTGAAATCTTCACCAGCTCCTGGAGGCAGATTCTGAATAGCTTACTTTGCCCTTAACATTGATTCAGTTGTGTCTACCAAATTCAACATCCTTTCTGCCTCCACATTGCCCTGTCCAGCCAAGACTTGATAGGCTGGATCAAGATGAGTAAATGTCTCAGCATTCAGGTTAACTTGATCCAACTCATTTTGATATTCAAGTTGGAACAGTCTTTCCCTGTCTGCATCACTGACATCCATTGACTCACTTGCAATGGCTGAGTCTTCCATCCTTATATCTCATGTACCTGCTTTTCTCTCTTTTTCTCTCTCTTCTTGCATCAGGGGCTCCCCCTGGCTCACACCTCTCACACCCTCACCTTCACCTACTAAGGTGGAACCCTCAGTGCTCACTTTTACCAGACTAGAAGTAATAGTCTGTCTCTCTTCCTCTTCTTTTGCCTGGTTGCAAACTAGCCTCTCACTCTCAGTGGCTTCACTCCCTTCCCTCAAGCCTAGAAGTGTTTGAACTACTACTAACTCATCCACACTTGAAGTAGAAATACTTGAAGTTTGAAGTGCAAGTGTGGAAGGAGTATCCGTAGAGGTAGTAGAAGTATATGTCAACGGATAGCTGCTTTGGGGCATATCCATAGACAGACAAACACTTGTCAACGGATGAGAAATATTCGTAGATGAAGGAAAAGAAGTAGCTCTTAAAATTGAGACTAAGGCTGAATCTGTGGAGATTAATTTTAGATTTGAAGCCACAGATGGAGCCAGCGTCTTAGAAATGATGGATTGGTGGTCCAACAAATCATCAATTAGATGATGACCACCAATTTCAGAGTGGGGCTTCTCCAAGAATGTAAGAGATAGAGAATCAGGAATAGATGTGTGAATCATATCCACATCTAAAGAGAGAGTGGGTGAGCTCGATGTTTCTGTTTCAGTTTGAATGATTAGAGAATGGGGCTGTAACTCCACATTTGCTGGAGCCACATCAGACTGAATTTGAGATGGTGCTATTGGCACTGTGTGTGATCCCTGTGAAACCCCAGATTGTTTAGACCTCTTCCTCCTTGTATAGGCCATGGATGTATCTGTGGGGCTTCTGGTGTCCCTGTCCCTCTTGTGCCGTGTCCCTGGTTGGGGACTCTTTTCAATAGCAACATCCTGTTGGGAGGATGCCACTAGGGATGTGGTAGTTTCCTTTTCAACCACTGCATCTTTTTGGGAGGATACAGGGTGGCTAGGCTGGGACACACTTATCTCACCCTCCTTGTTCATGGGGTTTCTTTGATGTTCACCCCTTCCCTCACCACTCACTACCTCCTTCACACTCCCCTCAAGGGCTTGGGTAGTTTTTGCAACAGGTGCCTTTTGAGAAACACCTGAGGTTGGATTTCTGGAT
Source organism: Heracleum sosnowskyi (assembly GCA_030848705.1). Lineage (NCBI taxonomy): Eukaryota > Viridiplantae > Streptophyta > Magnoliopsida > Apiales > Apiaceae > Heracleum > Heracleum sosnowskyi. Next base: position 62,202,270 of record CM061237.1, on the reverse strand, counting down.
TTGGATTTGGGAATTCTAGAGGTGACCACTTGGGTAGGAGGCTGTTGGACAGTTCCAGCCTCCATTGTGGCACTGGAAATCAAAGAAATAACAGTAGAGGTAGGAATAGTTGAGGAGATTACCTGACTCACCTGTGCCTTTTGAGCTGCATTGAAAATTGGTGGATACACCAATTGAACCTCCTTGTTGTGGCTCAGCCTATTCAAGGCCTCAAGGACTCTCTTATTTTGAACCCAACACTCCTTGGAGTTTGTAGGGAATTGGATCACCAAGTTACTTTCTACATGGTTAGCAAACAACATAAAGAATCTAGCATAATAGATATTCTTACTTCTAGATGCTTTATTCCCTAATTTAGCACCTAGTTCATAAAGAATTAGGGATCCTAGGTTATAAAAGCTATCACTAAGAAACATGTAAGCAATATCTAGCATGGAAAAAGTAACAGCATCATAGTTGCTAATCTTACCAGAAAACACCTTTAGAATGGCATCAAAGAAAAAGCTCCATTCCTTGACCATGCCTTTTCTTTGAATCTTACTCAAATTATTAGTAGGTAAAGCATAGTTAATTAAATTCAGCATGTTAACTATTTCAGTATCACTATGCTTTTCTAACCTACAGTTATCAGGTAAATTCAAGCAGACAGAGATAATGTCACTATTAATCACATGTTCCTTACCTTGAAGAACAAAAATAATTGTAGCATTCACAGAATAAAAAATAGCTGATTCCCAGATAGCTTCAATTACCTCAAAATAAAGAGTGGGGGCTTCGAGCATAGCCTTGGAGAGCTTGCAGTTCAGGAAGAACCTCATCATAGTGTGATATGATGCGTTCTTCTCCTCGAAGTCCACCAGAGCTGTGAAATTGTTCTTCTCGTATGTGAACCCAGTGAGTGACATTGTTTTGCTGGTAGGTGCCATTCATGAAAGCTTTGAACTTGCAGAGAGAAATTAGCTTAGAGAGAGAAGAAGGTTTCTTGCCTTAGAGAATTTTTGGAAAATCATAGAGAATGATTAACTGAGAGTAAAATTTAATTTATACCCCAAAATAATTCAATAATAAAATCAGAATAATTGAAAGAAATTATCTGATTGGGCAAGAAAGTAACCGTTTAAAAGTAATGGATTGAAAAGTAAAGTCACGAACTTACTGTAATTACATACACGTAATGTACGCATGTAACTACAGATAAGATTGTGACTTTAACGGTTAGGATTAAACTAAACTATCTACGGATAGGATTTTACCTTGGGATTTGATATCCGTAGAGGTGTAAAAACGGTATCCGTAGACAAGGAAAATCCAGTGTCAGAAATGACCATCAACGGATAGGGGTATCCGTAGAAGGAGAGATTTTGACTTAGACAAAATTCTTCCTTTTCAGAGAGTTTTAATTCTCATGAAAATCACGTTGACACTGGCTGCATTACAAATTATCAGACATTTAAATAAATCAGGAGTAGTTAAGCATACCTAGCTCACTTACCAACCTTGAGAATGTTGATTCATCAAGTGGCTTGGTAAAAATGTCTGCAATTTGCTGCTCACTTGGAACAAAATGAAGTTCCACAGTACCATTCATCACATGTTCCCTGATGAAGTGATACTTTATATCAATGTGCTTGGTCCTTGAGTGTTGCACTGGATTCTCAGTTATGGAAATTTCACTAGTGTTGTCACCGAATATTGGAATCTTGTTAATTGTTAGACCATAGTCTATTAGTTGATTTTTCATCCAAAGTATCTATGCACAACAACTTCCAGCAGCAATGTATTCTGCCTCAGCTGTAGAGGTAGAAACATAATTTTGCTTCTTACTGAACCATGAGACAAGCTTGTTTCCTTGAAATTGACAGGTGCCTGTTGTACTTTTTATGTCAATCTTGTAACCTGCATAGTCCGCATCTGAATAACCAATTAGATCAAAACCAGATTCTCTAGGGTACCAAATGCCAAGGTTTGGTGTTCCCTTCAGATATCTGAAAATACTCTTGATAGCAATTAAGTGAGACTCTCTAGGATCAGCCTGAAATCTAGCACAAAGACATGTAGCAAACATAATGTCAGGTCTACTAGCTGTTAAATATAGAAGTGAGCCTACCATGCCCCTATAACTTGAAATGTCCACAGATTTTTCCTTAGTATTCAATTCAAGCTTAGTGGCAGTTGGCATGGGTGTTTTAGCAGGAGAGCAATCCATTAGATCAAATTTCTTCAATAAATCAAAGATATATTTAGTTTGACTAATAAAGATTCCTTCTTTCACTTGCTTAACTTGTAATACAAGGAAATAGGTAAGTTCACCCATCATGCTCATTTCATATTTACTTTGCATAAGTTTGGCAAACCTTTTGCAAAGTGTGACGCCCCCAAATCCGGGGTCAGGATTTGGTGCCACTATCGCTCTGAATAAAACATAATTATACAGACGACCCCTCAACTAAGGATCGATCACATGTTATGGTATGAAACAAAACAAGAATCTAAAATATCAAAGTTTATTACAACATCTAATTCAGTTTTATTACAAATCATCTGTCATCATCTAACCATTGGTGAGATCTAAAATGAACTCTATCTTCCTAGCAACATAGAACCTAAAATCTCGAATCAAGTCTTCTCACGGTCCTCTTAGCGGATACTCGAAAACTGCATACTCCGTTCCTAACTGAAAGGTTAGGGAATAATAAAACAAGAGTGAGCCAAAAATTGCTCAGCAAGTGTAATCAATATAAACAGTTTTCATTTGATAATCCATCAACTTGATAATAAATCGAGTGATTCAGTTTCAAGATATAAGTTTCTTTTTCAAAGAAAAGGGTAAACAAGTGAATTGGAACTTCTGATAAGACGGTACGAGCTATAAGGGTGATCAGCCACGTAAAGCTCCAGACCATGTTTTCACAAGGTCCTAACATTCAGGATCCATAGGCACACATTGGCCATAAAATAATTACATAAGTAACCAGGACCGCCGCCACGGTCAAAGTTTGTTCCATTCATAAGTAATTCAACAAAGGGATTAAATGAATAGGAGGCTTTCAAAATTTCCAACATTCATTTCAGGGTATAAGCTAATTCAAGATTTTATTGCAAGGGTTTGAAAGTTTGATAATTGAAAGACATGGTAAGTATATGAGCAAAGGAATAAGTATCCTTCGGGTATTGAAAAGTTAACAAAGGTCGACAAAATATAAGTCAAGAGAAAGGTTTATATGAATAAAGCAAAGGTGAAGGAACAATTGTAGGTTTTATAAGAAAGAGCAAGGTAAAAAGGGTACAATAACATGATATTGAGAACAATTGCATAATGGTAAGTAAAGGATAAGTAAAAGTAGGACGTATACTTGCAATAGAATTCAAAGGTAACATTCGCATCATAATTTAAGAGAAATACCACTTGAAAAATAAGTGGAGGGAATAGACACTTGCCTCAAAAGCCGATAAACTAACTCAATAACTTGTACACCACTCCGACTTTACGTACACGGGCTCCTTTCCTGGCCTCCTACTTGTACCTATATAAAGGTATAATATCGTCTTAGTCTTTATCACTTAGTACCTCAGCCTTGTTTACGTATCTCTAAGTACTTCTACCCCATCGTCATACAATTACATGTACTTATATATATATACAATCAAGAAGCACATAGTGTCTTTACAACTTTAGTTATCATTTAAACATGTAGTCACTTAGCATATACCACTTAACGACATCACATGGCATTCCTCCATTATAGGATGGAAAAACCTCAAGATAATGTACTAACCACATAAATCCATCATAATATACACTTATTCGATTGACGACGACCTATGCCAATTAAATTTTAACTAAACAATTAGCATATAAGTGACCATGTATACCACTTAGAATTGAATTTAAATAAAACTATGACATTACAATACCATCACCAACACTTTCTCCTTTCTTCTTCCTTTCTTCCTCTCGGCCTCTCCTTCTTTCTCATCTTCCCCCTCGGCCTTATGGCCTAACCACACCATCACACACCCACACATGCAACATACACACACCTCACACTCTTGGCATAACTACATTCACCATCCCATGCATAAGAACACATTTTTGAAAACATAACACACACAAGAATACAATCTTGAAAGAAAACATAGTGAACACATTTTAAAAGACTACACACACACACATTTTTAAATCGTATTTTAAATTACACTCATAAAATCTTATTTTTGAATAACACGCTCACACCTTTAGAAAAACATGTTTTTGAACAACTCACACCAAAATCACATTTTAAAGTAACACACACAAAACCTCATTTTAGAAGAACACACACTTACTCACTCAAAATCCCATCTTTAGATTTCTACCTAAAAGTATACCTTTAAGAAAACTCTTTCTTTATAAAAACTTACTACTTTATTTAAACAACACCCACACCTCAACACCTTCATGAAAGATTACACACACACTTTTAAAATTGTATTTTGAAAACACACAAAAGTACATTTTAAATTTACACACACAAAATCACATTTAAAATTCAAATCCTTTTATATCTTACTCCATCCATCTCTCTTCCTCTCGGCTTCCTCAATCTCCTTTCTCATCCTCAATTCTCCTTCCACCTTAACTCCCATCCTTTATACCAATAACCAACTCACAACATCAACCTTTATCAAAAATCATCTTAATAAAATCCAATTACCAAAAATTAAAACTACCCATAATCGAATTTCAACATAAAATCAACATGCAAGTTCTTATCATCATCAAATCCTCAATTATAACAACTAACTTACTCCATAATTCAAACCCACAAAGATAGTCGAAACCCACAACTTGTAAAACAATAACTTCAAGAAAATCTCAACATGCAACTTCATTTAGACCTTAAATCAACATAAAATCATGAACCCATGATCTTAAAACTCTTAAAATCACATGATTCAATAATATTATCAACATGCAATCATTAAAACTCTTAATTACTAATTACCCACTATCAAACATATCATATTTACTAAAATTAACAAGTACCCATCATCATATAAGGTGCATATGCTAACAACAATTGAAACCCACTATCAAACTTTAATCGAAATTACCACATATCACAAACTTATTGACATGCATCAATTGTTAATACTCAAACTAGCAAAAACAATCTCTAATCTATGAAATTAAGACCATCAGCTCACATGGATCATTGCCGATGGTAGGTTCCTTCTTGGATGAGCCCAAAAATTACGCGTCTCATCGGGAATGAACCTTAATACTTACAATCGACCATTGCATGCAAGTTTTACACATGGAAACCCTTAAATCCGAAAATCCCCAAATTTGAAAACATGGTAAAACTCGTAATTAGATATACAAATGGGTAGAGGGTTGAGAGAGGTTTGATTTGAGTACTCACACTTGAAATTTGGATAAGAGAATCACAAGTTGTGGTGGGTTTAATTTGTAAAAAGATGAAGAACAACTAGAGAGAGTTTAGAGAGGTGTTTTAGGTGGGGGTCTCGGGAGTGAGTGGAGAGCGAGAGAGGCAGGGGTGGGGGTGGGTTTTTGGGTGAGTGTAGAATGAAATGAATAAAAAGTAATGTTATCTCTTAAATAGTTTAGAAATATATTATAATTTACAAAATTGCCCCACTAACTCCATTGCTAAATTAATAAAAACAAGGGCTATGATGTAAATTCATAATGCCCACTCTAGATCAATTAGAAATATTATTCTACAAATAACTTTTGTACATTAGATAATTAAAATTGCATTTACATAGAAATAATCAAATAAAATGTCTTTTTATCTCAAAAATAATTTTAAATAAAAATTTACCATTCTCTAGGTAAATAAATAAATTACCCATTGAAAATAAATAATCTAGAAGGTGTAGCATCCCTCAAAATAAATAATTAAAATAATTAAGTGATTATAAAATTTAAATCATGAGTTTAAAACTAAAGTAGAAATAAAATATTGCTAAGAAATATTTTATGCTATTAATTAAATAATTAAAGCATTTTCTAAATTTAATATAAATATTTTATAACCCAAATAAATTCTCAGAGCACTTAAATAAAATTTAGAAACCACATTCACAATTAACTAATTATTCACCACACACATAATTCACATTTTAAGCACGTAACAATTATGGCACATAAAGAAATTTCAAAATTATAGGACTATATCAAAGAAATATTTTTATCTAAAATAAGTATAACTAAAATATGAGCTTACACATAGATCACATTATACCAAGATCATCAATGCTAAATAAAATATCAAGAATAAAATCTCAATTGCTATTACTAGCAATAAATGTAAAATAATTTTAAATAGCTCTTTTTAACAAAATAAATTTAAGACTACTCTAATTAGCACAAAGAGCCTATTAAACAATTATCACGCACATATAAAATTAATCGTATTAACATATTGGTAATAATTTACAAGTCAAAAATTCTAAGGCGTTACAACCTTCCCCCCTTGAAAGGATTCTGTCCTCAGAATCTATTACGTAAACAGCTGAGAGTACTTTTCTAAAATTTTAGTTTCTAACTCCCAAGTTGATTCTTCAACCCTAGGGTTTCTCCACAACACTATTACTAGTACAACTATTTTATCTCTAAGCACTTTCTCTTTCGATCTAATACTTCTACCGTTTGCTCAACATAGTACAAATAAGTTTGAATCTCTATCGACTCGTATTCTATTACGTGGTTAAAATCAAAATAATACGTCTTAAGCATAGACATGTGAAATACATTATGGGTATGTTGCATAAGGCTAGCTCATACGCAATCTTACCCACGCGCTTTAATATCTCAAAAGGTCTAACTAATTTCGGACTAAGCTGTCCTTACTTACCAAATCCCGTTAGTCTTTTCCATGGTGACACTTAATATGACTGACTCTCTTACTCTATAATCTATACCTTTCCTGGTTTAATCATCATATTACAGTCGTCGATTCCGAGTAGCTATTAATCCTTTCTGGATGAGCTCAATAGTTTCCTTGGTCTGATACATTAACTCTCGTTCCAATCTCTTGCATTTATCAACTTCTTTTCAACCTATTGAAGATCTACATCTTTCTCCGTACAAGGCTTCATAAGGTGGCATTTCAATATTCACGTGATAGCTATTGCGGTAAAAGAATTCCACTAATGACAAACGATCATCTCAATCATCTTCAAAATTCATCGTACAAACTCTAAATTTGTCTTCGATTGTCTGAATAGTCTATTTACTTTGACCATATGTTTGAGGATGATACATGGTACACATATTCAACTTGGTTTTTGAACATGCCAACAACTTTCTCCAAAATCTTGAATAAAATTGCGGGTCTTGGTCAAATTCGATTAATACTTGAATCATATGCCTCACTACTATCTCTTATAGTCGATAACCAATTTATCTAATGAAAGTTTCTCACTGATGGGAAAGAAAGGTACTAACTTGGTAAATCTGTCGATCATAATCAAATGGCATCATGAGATGTTCCTTCCTAAATTCAGGAATTTCTAACGGTTGTAATAATCCACTAAGTCTCTGATGCTCGGTTTTAAGTCTTTGACAGGTAAAACACTTACTTACTCATCATGTAATATCTCTTTTCATATCTGTCCACCAAAATTTTCCTGTAGGTCTTGGTTCATCTTAGTACATCTGGGGTGGATCGAATATTTCGGATTATGAGCATCACTTAATATCTCATTCTTTAAGTCTGTCACGTTGGGTATCTAAATTGTTGAAGAAAAATCTTACAATTCCTTTATCATCCTTTTGACTCCTTCTTTCTTCTCCGGTTAAGTTACTTGTATTTTGGTCCATCACTTCAGCTTGACATCTTCTAATCTTCTCAAACAATTTAGGTTGGAAAGTCATTGTATATATCATCTCTGTAGCTGGATCTGAAATACGAACCTCTACTTCCATTTTCTCAAATTATTTGATCTCTTCTTCAGATGAAGTCATCATTTTCAGTCTCTCATTTCTAATCAGAGCGTCTGCTGCCACATTTGCCTTTCCTGGTTGTCAGGTGATAGTTCAATCATATCCCTTGATCAGTCATAACCATTTTCTTTACCTTACATATAAATAGCTCCTTTTGGGTGAAAAATATATTTCAAACTCCTTTGATCCGTATAAATTTCACACCTTTCTTTGTACAAGTATTGTCTCTAAATCCGTGCAAAGACTATTGCAACAAATTCCCCATCAGGTGTCGAGTATTTCTATTCGTGGTTTTTCGGTTGTCTGGAAGCATACGCAAATCACCTTATCGTGTAGCATCAGTCTTGATTCTTAACATGAAGCTGCCATCTCAATTTAGTTCTTGGTATTGCCCTAAGGTACATGAGTCATAATAGTCCAATAACAATGAATCTTTTCACTAACATGGCTTGACTAAAGAATTTTGTTCCTCTAGCAATTTAAGTACTTCCTTATCTATTTATCTACTTCTTTAACTCTTGAATGCTTTCTGGTAAGCTTGGCTAATGGTGTGGCTATCTTGGCAAAATCCTTAACAAACCTTTGGCAGTCTTCATCTAATCCCATAAGTTGTTGGCCTCTGTTGGCTTCGAAAGCCTTTACCGATCCATTATTACTTCAATCTGCGTTGGATCCACTTTGATTCCTTCGTTATTGTCTACAGGTCCTAGAAATTGAAATTCTTTCAACCAAAACTCGCACTTAGAAAACTTTGTGTATAATCTCTTTCCCTGTATAACAAGTTAGAATTTCTTTGTTTGTTCCTGACCTAGGAACACAACTTCTACTTTATCGGTGGCTCGCAATTCCAGTTTCCCATACTCTGTTAACCAATCCATTCTTAGAATTTACATCAAATCTCCCTAACTTGACGGGAATCAAGTAATCCTACGAAAATGGTGATCTATTATATCAATCTCACAGTGAGGAAAAGCTAGATGAATCGATACACGCTCCTGATTAGATATTCCTATAGTCAAAGCTTTACTTAGTAGTTGAATCGTACAACGCGGTTTATGATCAAATTTTATAAGGATAAAAGACTTGGTAGCTCCAAAATAAATTAACACTTTGGCATTTCCGCAATCTATTTGAAACGTATCTGTAACTACATCCTTATTTTCACTATATCGCTCATGGTCATATTAAGGGTTCTCGTCCCTGGGTTGCTTAGTAAATGGTGGTCCATTCATCCTTAACATATAGCTTACTGGACCTAACGATTGCAATTTCTTAAGAAATGTCGCACCTCTCCACAGTTGTTCACGTAACTCTTGCCTTCGGTTTATGGCTCTCATTGGCGTAGTGTCCTCTCTGATTACACTTGTAACGTACCATATTGATCTTATTACAAACTCCCAGTTGCTTCTTTCCACAAGTTCTACATTCTGGTATCGGAGGTCTCAGAGGTCTTTGTTGATCCAAATCTTGTGGACGGTTCCCTTGCCCATCACTTCCAGTTTCTGGTCTTCCAAATCCAACATTCCTATTTGATTGAAACTCATGCCTTATATTGAAACAGTTATGAAAGTTCCTTAATTATTGGTCTTCTTCCCGCACTACGCCATAAGTGCTCATATGCAATGCTTTTTGTGAGCGTTGCAACCAAAGCATTGCATTAGCTATAATTTTTTCCGTCTTCTGCAACATTACTATAAAAGCATTGCATTAGACATGAATGCAGTGTTGCGATGACAATTCTAGTGTTGCGACGTGCAACACCATTTAAAAACGTTGCATTACACTTAATTATTTTTTGAAATTACGAAAATTTAATATATTATCAAAATATTTATCTGGAACTATTTCTTATTTAAAATTTTACATATAATATATTATTTATTAAAACTATTTTTACATGTATAATATATTATTTATTGAAACTATTTTTACATATATTTTATCTAAGTTTCTTTCATATTTTTAATTTTCTTAATGCTTCATAAATTTAAGATTAGAAAAAAAAAACAAATTTCAGGAAAAAATTATAGTACAACACGCCACACTCACACTGACAGTACAGGTTACAAAGCAAAAATTTTAGGCGGAAAATTCCCCCCTGAACGAAATAATTCGCACTATGTTTCCCCCCCAAAACACACTCCCTTCCTCTACTTCGACACTACTCTCTCTACGGACCCTATCCACAGAGAAACACCCTATCCACATACAAACACTCCACACACCCTCTGGACAAACACATTCGGCCAACTCGATTTACAAAATCTACATCTCCACTTGAAAAACTCAATTAATAAACTCACATCGATTTATAGACTCTTATAGCTCCAACTGGTAATTGAGCATACATCTCTATCTTTCTACTCACTTTAAATTTGTTTAGTTTTGTAGGTAAATAAGGGTTTGAATTTGGGGCTTTAATTTTAGGGCTTTTCATTTAGGGATTTCAGCTAGGTAAGCATATTTAATTGGTTTGGGCTTTGAATTTGACTGATTTGGGTTTTTTTACGTATTTACATACTCTTACAGCTCAAGTATATATCATCTTCTATGGACTCACTTTAATTTGTTTTATTTTGCAGGTAAATAGAGTTTGAACTTGGGGCTTTAATTTTAGGACTTTTGATTTAGGGCTTTCATCTAGGTAATCATATTTATTGATTTGGTTTTGAATTTGACTGATTTAGGTTTTCTACGTATTTAATGAGTCGTGTTTTACTTTTTCTGATTTGGATATATCTACGTGTTTATGTATTTTAGGTACAGAGCTTTGTGTGCAATATGCACTTCTTGATCTCTTTATAAAGTTCCTTAAGGTTAGTAGCTCTTGTAGTACAAGCACACAAAGTTATAAAATAGTGGTATGTACAAGTGCACGATAGGACTTCAAATCTGATTAATTTTTGCAAGAATATTTACATGTTGTTAGAATATTAAAATTGACAAAGATAATAGCATAAGAGTTTTCCAGTAGGTGTCCTTTATATCTCTATAGAATTTGGCTATTTTTTACGTTAAATTATGGGAGTTGCAGTCTTATAATTGAATAAACTTAGGAAATTCTGCAATTTCCAGGGATTCTGTACCGAATTGATGGTATAGTTTGAAAAGGTTAAATGCATAATCACATGTTGAGTAAAGAACCAAAGTTGTAGAGTGATGTCTGTAGAATACCTCCGCAAAATTTGGTGGATACCAGACTTGTACAAGAAGAGATACAACTGATTAAGTATACCAGTTTCAAGCTGTTTTTAACTACCAGCATAGTAGACTTTAAAATTTAGCAGTAAATTGTAAATCTGATATTAAATAGTGATTTTTAGATATGTCGTAGCCGTGATTATCTAGTTTACTCAGAAAAAAGAACTAAGTCTATTGCACAAACAGGGAGAGAGTTATAGGCACCGGAGTGCACATGTCGAGCTGCCAGAAATTCAGAAAAAAAAACTGCCCTGTAGCTTTTATTATTTCAGTTGATGTATTATTATATGGATAGGTAGATGGATGAATACGTGTTGTGTTTTATTATAGGTTGTACTATTGCAAGAAGTTGAAGATGAAAGAGCAAAGAAACTTGTTAAAACATGTCCCGTAAACGTATTTGACATTGAAGATGTTGGTAAAGGTAAGGCGCATACTTCTGCTCATCAAATTTTTGGATCATAGAATCTAATGGCCTTGGAGAAAGCCTCCTTTAAAACTAATTACATTACCAGCTATTAATAATAGAGATTGTTTTCATTATCTTGTCTTACTGGTTTTACAATCTAATTACATTACTGGTTCTACTATTTCTAGATATCTGTTTATCTAATTACATTACTGGTTCTACTATTCCTAGGCCTCCAGGACATCCTATCTATTTCCTGTGCAAAAGATCTTCTTTTAAATCTGCAGAAATCTTGTGGATATCAGCGTCTAAACCCAAATGAACTCTGGGCCGTGATGGAGGTTTTGCATTTTGTCACTGATAAAAGCACCGAGGCACACACATCCCAATCATCAAATTGGGGATCTGAAGCGATTGTCCCTGATGATTGTTGCAGACTAGTTCATGCCAGTTCATGTCTATACATTGATTATTTTGGATCTCGATATATTAAATATATTGACACTTCAACATTGAAATTTGTCCATCAAGATATTCCAGAAAGAATAAATACATTTTTGGGAATCAGAAAGCTCTCTGATGTAGTAGTAGAGGTATTATGATATTCTGCAGACATAATTTAATAGTCCGTCTGATTTGTTTGATGTACCTACTTATGCTTTATACATGAACTAGACCACTTACAAATATCTTTTAATAGGCAAGTTAAAACTGAAGGACTACAAGCAAGGAGAGAAACTTTGTACCAAGGATAACCTCTATGGTCTATGGTTTATATTCCCTTTTTCTATGTTTTAAGAGACTAATTGTATGTTGGTACACAGTTTTTGGAAATTGACAGTAAGAATGTGAAGGCACTTTACAGGAGGGCTCAAGCTTATATCAACCTTGTTGATCTAGACTTGGCAGAATTCGATATCAAGAAAGCCCTAGAAATTGATCCTGCAAATAGGTTTGTGAAAATCTAGAAAATTGCCTGGTGTTTTTGTGTTATCCTTCTTTTCCTCACCAATTTCTTGTAGTACTTTGGTCATTCATTAGTGTTGGGTGCTTTGTAGGGATGTGAAGCTTGATTACAAGGTTCTGAAGGAGAAGGTGAAAGAAATTAACAAAAAGGATGCCCAGTTCTACGGAAATATGTTTGCCAAACTGAACAAGCTGGAGCCTTTTGACACATAAGTGAGTTTTACTGGCTCCTTCTCTTCTTTTCTAGGTAAATTTTTAGCTTTGGTAAAACAATTACAAGCTAGATTACGTAACTGTGAATCTCTGCACCTGTCAGTAGAAAAGAAGGTGAACCGTAGATTTTATCTTTCTAATTGTTTCTTCTTTGTTTTATTGCTATTTTTTTTTAAATAATGTTAATATTTTGACAGAACCAATTTATTTTTTGTTGACACTCATTTTTGATGATCAGACTATCATTCAAAAATCCCCTGCACTCAGTTTTGTCCCCTAGATTTTTGATTAGATGCCTATAATTGTTCGAACCTTTTTTGTTAAAAATTTTTTATACAAAAGAATTTTTATAGTAGAAACTATAAAAAGAATCGTTCAAGAGATGGAAACATTTCTTTAACTCTTTTTTATAGTAGAAACTGCTGGAAGAGGTTTACAGCATCGCTTAATATGTACTCTGGAACATTCATTCAACTAATGTGTCTATGCAACTAGCAGCAGGGCAACCTGGTTTTAGTGAATATGTTATACTCTTACATGCCATTTATAGTATATGTTCCCAACGTAAGTTTGCCGGACGCCAAAATTCCATTCATATCTCATATATCCAGTGCTGAGTATAACCAAGACAGCACTTGGCAGATTGACATTTCAGATTATAACTGGCACTTAGATTGTGAACATCACAACGATGTAAACAATCATTACTAGAATATATTACAAGTTGAAAAAACGGCTAAATCGACATATCCTGCTAAGCTCCTCAGATATTATCCTATGATATCACACTGACAATTTAGTAATCCTTGCGTTTTGTCTTATCGATGAGAATTAAAAATATTTGATCAGCAGATCTGCACTAATGAGAAAAATTTTATACAAAAGAAAATTTCTTGTTTTGCACTACTGAGCTCAGTCCCAGTTCCCAAGATTGTAACTTTTTTTTATTGAATATGTCTAGTAGTGTTAGATCATGTTAAAGCTTTTAGTTTGGTACTTTTGACCTCATTCTTGTAGGGTTTTTGTTTTTTAAGAAGCAAGGATAAGGATTGTAAGCTTAAATTAACAAGAATGAGTTCTGTTGCACTTCACAAGATTACAACTTTTTTTAAGTGCAAGTACTGAATTCATCAATATTGTGTGTAGAAATCTTGTAGATTAGTGACCCAACTATTTTCAAGTAATTATTTAAATAAAAATAAAAAATCCAAGAATAGAGTTCCAAGCTCTTGTTTATGCACTATAATGAGCTCTGTTTGTCCCAGATTCTAACTTTTTTGAGTGAAATAATTAACTCCATATTTTATGTCTAGGTGTTATATTACCTGTAGGCTTTTAATTTGTTTAGCCTATTCTTTCAGAATAATTCCTTGTATTCACAGTGTATGGGCTCATGAGTTCTCATTATTGCAAGAAATTAGGCCCTAATCCTCGCAATTTTTCAGATGTGTTGATATGTTAAACTTCTCAACATATTGCTATGTGTTTCAGGTTGGAATCCCAGTGCTTCTCGACTGGACTGGTCATTTCACGATGTTGGGATACTACACATTTCACGATGCTGGGATTTTGGGGACGAGATTATTTGTATTATTTAAATTTTTTTGTGATTAAGTTAGGTATTTAGTATGTTGTTTGATGCCTTGGTTGTTTTGGATTGGTTTTAGGATGTTTTGGATGGAATGCTGAATGTTTTGAATGGTATTTATGTATGTACAAAACTAATATTGCAAATTTTTTATTAAAGTGTTGCATTTCCTTATTTAATGTTGCATTTCAAGAAAATGGTATTGAATTATAGAATCTAATGGTGTTGCATTAGTAAATATACTGTTGCATTAAAAAAGTACTGTTTTAAAAGACAATGAAAAGCGTTGCATTATGGCATGTGGGCCCCACTACTGACCTGGCACGCATGCCCCACTAGTAACGTGGCATTTTAGTGGGCCCCACTGTTGACGTGGCATTTTAGTGGACCCCACTGTTGACGTGGCATGATAGTGGGCCTTGTGTTTAAGGCAACACTCATTGGTGTTGCATTTCCTTGATTTTGGTGTTGCAGTATACTTATAATGCAATACTTTCTCTCTGTTGCAGTAGCTGACCAAAAGTGTTGCATTACATATCAAAGGCCACGCCCGCGGATGCAACGGTCGTTTGGTGTTGCATTTTTGAAAAATAAGCTTAATGCAACGCTTTTTTGGTCTATAGCAACTGTAAAAAAGCATTGCATATGACCACTTATGGCGTAGTGCCGTGTCTCCGCCTTCCCTTTTCTAGCTTCTTCTGTTTGTAATCAATAACTTTACTCCTAATCCATGACCTCACTTCATGCTGGAGCCTCTTAACTCTCTCATCATCGATATTCACGTATTCAGACACAAACCTGGCTAGCTCTATAAACTTTGCTTCATACTCCGCTATGCTCAACTTATCCTGCTTCGATTCTAAAAGTTTATGTCCAACATTTGGTTTCAAGACGTTCAAAACCTTGTAATTATCTAACTACCATATCCAAAGTGAAGTATAGAATAAACAGGTGCTCATATATATACTCGCCCAACAAGTAGAATAACAGTCCTCTATAAACAATAACCAATGCCTCTCCAATATCACTTTATTTCATACTTCATCATGAATAGTATTGGTATATCCTTGTTACCTTCTCCTTATCCATACCCAATTCTCGGAATAATAAACCTTGTAATCGTGTTGTAAGTCTAATGAGCAATCTGACTCGACGTTCAGTCCTCCTTTTAAAAACAATTTCCCAAACACGATCAAAACAAATTTCCAGTAAATGTAAGTACAGCTTAACACTTAGAATACCGTCATTTTCGCCTTTGCGACTTCCAATCTTTGATACCTCTAAGAGTCGTAACAGTTTCCGACAAAATGAACCAATAGATACGAATGAAGTTTTAAAGGTTTTCCTTTATGATATAAGCTTACTTATATGCTTATGTTGTATTGTATTATTGCTGGGCTGAGTGCTCACTCTTGCTTTTTCTTTCTATATATATATATATCACAACACAACAGCTAGAGTAGATGGCCAGGATTCATCGTACCGCTCGGAAGCGCGTCAGAGCTATACAGGCCGCCCGTAACATGGTTGTTACAGTTGATCAGGTAGAAGTCCTGAGTTGGTTCGGAGTGTAACTCTTGTTGCTTCGGTTTAATTATAAGTATCACTTAGGTATATTAATGAACCAGAACAAACTTTTGCGCTACCTTATGGTTTCACATAGAAATCATACTGGTAGTAGGTTGCAGTATTTTACTTTTGGGTTGTAATAACTTTAATTTGTGGATCATATGACTACTGTATTGTAAGTTCATTTCTGAGACATAACTGGCGTGAGTATATTGATGGTGGGGTCACCATGTGTGATGATTTATTGTTTTATAGTTCAAGTATTAAGTGTTTGTACGGAACAAGGGATCGTGACAACCCAGATCTCCGACCCCGGGTCTGGGGGTGTTACAGTCAACAAATATGGAAATATAACAAGCATGTTTAGTAAGAATTTCTGGTAAAAAGAATTTAACTAAGAGATCAAGATGATCATCGAACTTTATCAGGTTGCATTTGTCATTTTAAACAACACAGTACAGAAGGTGGCCAACCTTTAGTACTTTCATGACAAACACACAACCAGTGGCATCCCACCGGACTTCTATCACACAGATAGAACGTCCCTGAATCCCCTATATATATAGGGTTGTTCATCTCAGTTACAACAAGGAGGATAAAAAATTTAAGAGGAACATATGAAAGGTTTAAGAGTTTCAAAATTTTATATAATATTGGATCAAGTAGCCCCTGAACAATAGAGGTATTTCGTAAAGAATAAAATAATAGAAGTGAAAAATTGGATCTTTTAAAAAGGTAAATTGAATAAAATCAATGACTAGTTGTGAATAGACTTATCCTTACATCGAACGAATGGAGGTAATCACGCCTTGTCTCATGTAGATGGTCCTTAGGGAAGTAAATTTCTAGTCTGAGCTTATAGGTATGTCCCTCTAGTAAATCAACTTATGCAATCTTGTATAAAGAAGGAATTTACACTTTGGCCACTCCTCTGGATGAATGTCCCTATCACGGGGGTAAAATCGTTATCATATCGCAAAAAATCTATCTAAGTCTTTCTAGACATTATTTTAGAGCTTCTACTCTCAATTAACTCTAACTATACTTGGTTCGGAACTCTGTGCGGTGTTTCCTATAGCGTTCACGATGTAGACGAAGTCGTAGATGAAATTCTGGAAAGTACATAAGGATCTACAGGTGATGTCTTCCGAACTGGTAGCTCTGACTCTCTGATTGACTCCTCCAGCTTCGAATTAGTTGCCCCGTCCGTAACCCGATCTTCAAATGGTTCAAGCGTATACTTACTCGATATGTCGGAATACTATATAACGTCTGAATGCCTAACTTAATAGTCCTAGAGCGAACCCTATCCTATTAGTCAAAACTATATTCATAAATCCTAATTCAAACTCTATGTGAGTTTGCTCATTGCTTTTCCTATCTTAGACTCTTCTACCTATTCTTGTTTCAGTGACCAATAACCCGTGGCTCTGATACCAACCTGTGATGCCCCCAAATCCGGGGTCAGGATTTGGTGCCACTATCACTCTGAATAAAACATAATTATACAGACGACCCCTCAACTAAGGATCAATCACAGGTTATGGTATGAAACAAAACAAGAATCTAAAATATCAAAGTTTATTAAAACATATAATTCAGTTTTATTACAAATCATCTGTCATCATCTAACCATTGGTGAGATCTAAAATGAACTCTATCTTCCTGGCAACATAGAACCTAAAATCTCGAATCAGGCCTTCTCACGGTCCTCTTAGCGGATACTTGAAAACTGCATACTCCGTTCCTAACTGAAAGGTTAGGGAATAATAAAACAAGAGTGAGCTAAAAATTGCTCAGCAAGTCTAATCAATATAAACAGTTTTCATTTGATAATCCATCAACTTGATAATAAATCGAGTGATTCAGTTTCAAGATATAAGTTTCTTTTTCAAAGAAAAGGGTAAACAAGTGAATTGGAACTTCTAATAAGACGGTACGAGCTATACGGGTGATCAGCCACGTAAAGCTCCAGACCATGTTTTCACAAGGTCCTAACATTCAGGATCCATAGGCACACATTGGCCATAAAATAATTACATAAGTAACCAGGACCGCCGCCACGGTCAAAGTTTGTTCCATTCATAAGTAATTCAACAAAGGGATTAAATGAATAGGAGGCTTTCAAAATTTCCAACATTCATTTCAAGGTATAAGCTAATTCAAGATTTTATTGCAAGGGTTTGAAAGTTTGATAATTGAAAGACATGGTAAGTATATGAGCAAAGGAATAAGTATGCTTCGGGTATTGAAAAGTTAACAAAGGTCGACAAAATATAAGTCAAGAGAAAGGTTTATATGAATAAAGCAAAGGTGAAGGAACAATTGTAGGTTTTATAAGATAGAGCAAGGTAAAAAGGGTACAATAACATGATATTGAGAACAATTGCATAATGGTAAGTAAAGGATAAGTAAAAGTAGGACGTATACTTGCAATAGAATTCAAAGGTAACATTCGCATCATAATTTAAGAGAACTACCACTTGAAAAATAAGTGGAGGGAATAGACACTTGCCTCAAAAGCCGATAAACTAACTCAATAACTTGTACACCACTCCGACTTTACGTACACGGGCTCCTTTCTTGGCCTCCTACTTGTACCTATATAAAGGTATAATATCGTCTTAGTCTTTATCACTTAGTACCTCAGCCTTGTTTACGTATCTCTAAGTACTTCTACCCCATCGTCATACAATTAAATGTACTTATATATATATACAATCAAGAAGCACATAGTGTCTTTACAACTTTAGTTATCATTTAAACATGTAGTCACTTAGCATATACCGCTTAACGACATCACATGGCATTCCTCCATTATAGGATGGAAAAACCTCAAGATAATGTACTAACCACATAAATCCATCATAATATACACTTATTCGATTGACGACGACCTATGCCAATTAAATTTTAACTAAACAATTAGCATAGAAGTGACCATGTATACCACTTAGAATTGAATTTAAATAAAACTATGACATTACAATACCATCACCAACACTTTCTCCTTTCTTCTTCCTTTCTTCCTCTCGGCCTCTCCTTCTTTCTCATCTTCCCCTCGGCCTTATGGCCTAACCACACCATCACACACCCACACATGCAACATACACACACCTCACACTCTTGGCATAACTACATTCACCATCCCATGCATAAGAACACATTTTTGAAAACATAACACACACAAGAACACAATCTTGAAAGAACACATAGTGAACACATTTTAAAAGACTACGCACACACACATTTTTAAATCGTATTTTAAATCACACTCATAAAATCTTATTTTTGAATAACACACTCACACCTTTAGAAAAACATGTTTTTGAACAACTCACACCAAAATCACATTTTAAAGTAATACACACAAAACCTCATTTTAGAAGAACACAGACTTACTCACTCAAAATCCCATCTTTAGATTTCTACCTAAAAGTATACCTTTAAGAAAACTCTTTCTTTATAAAAACTTAATACTTTCTTTAAACAACACCCACACCTCAACACCTTCATGAAAGATTACACACACACTTTTAAAATCGTATTTTGAAAACACACAAAAGTACATTTTAAATTTACACACACAAAATCACATTTAAAATTCAAATCCTCTTATATCTTACTCCATCCATCTCTCTTCCTCTCGGCTCCCTCAATCTCCTTTCTCATCCTCACTTCTCCTTCCACCTTAACTCCCATCCTTTATACCAATAACCAACTCACAACATCAACCTTTATCAAAAATCATCTGAATAAAATCCAATTACCAAAAATTGAAACTACCCATATTTACTAAAATTAACAAGTACCCATCATCATATAAGGGTATATGCTAACAAAAATTGAAACCCACTATCAAACTTTAATCAAAATTACCACATATCACAAACTTATTGACATGCATCAATTGTTAATACCCAAACTAGCAAAAACAATCTATAATCTATGAAATTAAGACCATCGGCTCACATGGATCATTGCCGATGGTAGGTTGCTTCTCGGATGAGCCCAAAAATTATGGGTCTCATCGGGAATGAACCTTTATACTTACAATCGACCATTGCATGCAAGTTTTACACATGGAAACCCTTAAATCCGAAAATCCCCAAATTTGAAAACATGGTAAAACTCGAAATTAGATATACAAATGGGTAGAGGGTTGAGAGAGGTTTGATTTGAGTACTCACACTTGAAATTTGGATAAGAGAATCACAAGTTGTGGTGGGTTTAATTTGTAAAAAGATGAAGAACAACTAGAGAGAGTTTAGAGAGGTGTTTTAGGTGGGGGTCTCGGGAGTGAGTGGAGAGCGAGAGAGGCAGGGGTGGGGGTGGGTTTTTGCATGAGTGTAGAATGAAATGAATAAAAAGTAATGTTATCTCTTAAATAGTTTAGAAATATATTATCATTTACAAAATTGCCCCACTAACTCCATTGCTAAATTAATAAAAACAAGGGCTATGATGTAAATTCATAATGCCCACTCTAGATCAATTAGAAATATTATTCTACAAATAACTTTTGTAGATTAGATAATTAAAATTGCATTTACATAGAAATAATCAAATAAAATGTCTTTTTATCTCAAAAATAATTTTAAATAAAAATTTACCATTCTCTAGGTAAATAAATAAATTACCCATTGGAAATAAATAATCTAGAAGGTGTAGCATCCCTTAAAGTAAATAATTAAGTGATTATAAAATTTAAATCATGAGTTTAAAACTAAAGTAGAAATAAAATATTGCTAAAAAATATTTTATGCTATTAATTAAATAATTAAAGCATTTTCTAAATTTAATATAAATATTTTATAACCCAAATAAATTCTCAGAGCACTTAAATAAAATTTAGAAACCACATTCACAATTAACTAATTATTCACCACGCACATAATTCACATTTTAAGCACGTAACAATTATGGCACATAAAGAAATTTCAAAATTATAGGACTATATCAAAGGAATATTTTTATCTCAAATAAGTATAACTAAAATATGAGCTTCCACATAGATCACATTATACCAAGATCATCATTGCTAAATAAAATATCAAGAATAAAATCTCAATTGCTATTACTAGCAATAAATGTAAATTAATTTTAAATAGCTCTTTTTAACAAAATAAATTTAAGACTACTCTAATTAGCACAAAGAGCCTATTAAACAATTATCACGCACATATAAAATTAATCGTATTCACATATTGGTAATAATTTACAAGTCAAAAATTCTAAGGCGTTACACAAAGCTTCTCATCTGTAGACCCAAAAATTATGTCATCTACATAAATTTGAACAAGTATGCTAGAGCCATCAACATTTCTAAAGAAAAAAGTTTTGTCAACATTACCTCTAGTGAAGTGATTCTCTAAAAGAAACTGTGACAGAGTGTCATACCAGGCTCTAGGTGCTTGCTTCAGTCCATAGAGTGCCTTGAGTAGGAAGTAGACAAATTCTGGATAATCTAGATCTTCAAAACCAGGAGGTTGACTGACATACACCTCCTCTTCCATTTCCCCATTCAAGAAGGCACTCTTGACATCCATTTGATAGACTTTGAAATTAGCATGGGCTGCATAGGCTAGGAATATCCTTATTGCTTCCAACCTAGCAACAGGGGCAAATGTTTCATCATAATCTATTCATTCTTCTTGAGAATAGCCCTTAGCAACCAATCTAGCTTTGTTCCTTGTGACAATGCCATTTTCATCCATCTTGTTTCTGAATACCCACTTTGTACCTATAACACTTCTGTCCTTAGGTTTGGGTACCAGCTTCCACACTTTGTTTCTTTCAAATTGGTTTAGCTCTTCGTGCATGGCTAATACCCAATCTGGATCTAAAAGAGCATCCTCAACTTTCTTTGGTTCTTCTTGAGAAAGAAAGCTGTTGTATAGACATTCATCCTGAGTAGCTCTTCTAGTTTGGACATTTGAGGATGCATCATCGATGATCAGTTCAAATGGGTGATCCCTTGTCCATTTTCTTCTTGTAGCAGGTGCAGGTCTTGAAGATGCAACATCATTCTCATCAGCATGATCATGTGAGGTTGATCCTTGACTTAGAGAAACTCCCCCTGAGTTTATTGGGGTGGTAACTCTGTGTTGTGAACCACCTACAGATGCTCCACTTTGACTTCCTACGGATGCTCCATGTTGGCTTCCTACGGATGCTCCATTTTGGCTTCTTACGGATGCTCCATGTTGGCTTTCTACGGATGCTCCATTTGTCCCTTCTATGGATGGCTCATTTGAACTTGAGTTATCCATATTAGAGACAATCATTCTTGGAGGAACTGATTCATCCACATAATCATCATCTTCATCATCATAATAGAGACCTTTCACCTCATTCTCAAACCTGAGAGTTTCATGAAAGCCCTCATCAGTAAGACCTTGTATTCTAGCATCATCAAAAACAACATGTACATATTCCATAACAATGTTGATTCTGTGGTTAAACACCCTGTAGGCTTTTCCAACTGCATATCCCACAAAAGTGGCTTCATCTGCCTTTGACTCAAATTTTCCAAGATTTTCACCTTGATTTCTCAATACAAAACATTTGCATCCAAAGACATGTAGAAAATTCAAGGATGGTTTCCTTCCTTTGAGCAGCTGATATGGAGTCATTCCTTTTGCTTGATTGATCAAAGAAATATTTTGAGTGAAACATTCATTGTTAACTGCTTCAGCCCAGAAATAAGTAGGTAACTTTGATTCTCCTAGAATTGTTCTTGCAGCCTCAATTAGAGTCCCATTTTTCCTTTCTACCACTCCATTTTGTTGTGGTGTTCTTGTTGCAGAGAATTCATGAATGATTCCATTATCCTCATAAAACAGCCTCATTGTGGGATTCTTGAACTCAGTGCCATTGTCACTCCTGATTCTTCTTACTTTGAGATCAGGATGATTGTTAGCAGCCTTGATGTGATTGATTATGATTTCACTTGCCTCATCTTTGGAGTGCAGAAAATATGTCCATGTAAATTTAGAAAAATCATCCACAATCACAAGGCAATACCTTTTCTTTGAGATTGACATGACATTTACTGGCCCAAACAAATCCATGTGTAAGAGCTGTAGAGGTTAATCAATTGATGAATCCAGCTTGATTCTGAAAGAGATCTTCTTTTGCTTCCCTTTCTGGCAAGCATCACAAAGTCCATCCTTGGAAAATTCCAACTGAGGAAGTCCTCTTACTAGGTCTCTTCTTACCAAATCATTCATATACTTGAAGTTCAAATTTGACAGTTTTTTGTGCCACAGCCAACTCTCATCCTTGCTTGCTTTACTCAGAAGACAAGTGATAGAATCTGAACTTGTTGAGTTGAAGTCAGCTATATACACATTACCTTTTATGTATCCTATCAACACCACATTGTTGTTTTCCTTGCTGGATACAACACAGGCTCCTTGATTGAATGAAACTGAGAAACCTTTATCACACAGTTGCTGGTTGGACCATAATTTTTGTTCAGCTTCTTAAGTTTCTCTTGACTAACACTAGATGTACACTTCCTTGGATAAGTCACTTCCGTAGAGGTGTTGTCCATCAACGGATGTTTGCTATCCGTAGAGGCATTACCCTACAACGGATGCTCATTATCTGTAGAAGTGTCATCTCCTAGACTCTCAACATCTAGTTTCTTTTTATCTTTTCTTGTTGATTCCTTGTAGAATGTATCCACACCTTGAGCCTTAATAATGTTTGTTGCAACATTTCTGGAATTAGTCCATCTTGCTATTGTTTCATGTTCTTTAGCTAACTGTGTTTTGATAGATTCTTCTCTTTTAAGCACAATCAACAAATCATCCTTGGCAACTTGACACTCTACTCTCATTTTCTCAAACTCGATAAATTGAGTTTCCAGAAGAGCATTCCTATCACTTAACAACTGATTAGTAGATTTAATCTTGGTGTTCTCATTAGTAAGTGATTTAAGAGAAATACGCATATGATACAATTCAGTGGACATGTCATTAATTGGACTATTGCATTCCTCAGTAGAAAGCTCAGAGAGATTGGTGGTAATTACCTAATTGGATGATGAACTGGCCTCTTGCTCACTTGAATCAGCCATTAGTGCAAGATTCACAAACTCAGTGTCCTCCTCAGAATCATTCCCATCTTCAGCCCAATCATAGTCCTGAGTTATGAATGCTCTACCCTTTTGCTTGAGAAGATCATAGTATTTCTTCTCGTAATCATCAGGCTCAAACATCCTGTCACTCTTCTCAGCTTTAGGTTTTCTGCATTCATTTGCAAAGTGACCTCCCATCCCACAATTGAAACATTTAAACTTGGACCTCTCAACAAAATTCTTGTTTGCTTGAGAGTCCTTTCTGAATGGTTTGGACAAATCAGGATTTCTCTTGAACTTGATGTTTGAGAATTTTCTTGACAGAAAAGCTAAATGTTCATCTAGCTCATCCATTTCCTCTTGATTGGAGGGCTCACTTTCTTCAATCATCTTTCCTTTGCACTTCCTTGATTCAGCTCTACCTTCACAAGCACTTTAGCTTGGTGTAGTTTTAGCAACTTCTTCTTTCATGTCCTCATCCTTTTCAACACTTGCTACTAGAGCAACAAATCCTGTTTTCTTTTAGACCTTCTCAATTTCTTCATCCTGCTCTATTTCCAGCTCATATGTTTTTAGGGTTCCATACAGCCTCTCAAGATTAAAGTCCTTATACTCTTGAGTGTTTCTCAAGGAGATAGTCATGGGCTTCCACTCCTTTGGCAAGGCTCTGAGAAATTTAAGATTTGAATCCTTGACTTGATACACTCTTCCATACAACTTCAATCCATTCAGAAATTTTTGAAATCTAATAAAAGTATCATTCAAAGATTCTCCACTCTTGAAGTGAAAGTGTTCATACTGTTGTATGAGGAGCTGCATCTTGTTTCCCCTTACCTGCTCAGTCCCTTCACATATGGTTTGGACAGTGTCCCAAATCTCTTTTGCTGTAGAGTAGTTAATAACATTATCAAAAATATCAGAATCAAGACCATTGAATAGAATATTCATGGCCTTCTTTTCTTTATGAACTACAATGATGTCCTCAGGAGTCCATTCTGAACGTAGCTTTGGAATTGTGCTTGGAGCTCCTGCAGGTTCTTGAGTTATTGAGGTGTTTGGCTTCATTGGTACATGAGGGCCATGTTCTATGCACTCTACATAAGCTTCATCCATGGACATAAGATGTAGATGCATTTTTACTTTCCAGTGAAAGTAGTTTTCTCTATCAAGAACTGGTATTTTGACTCCATGATCCTTCTGACCCATGATTCAGTTGTCTTTAGATCTTTAAACTTCTTGTATGTTAGAAGCTTACTCTGATACAAATTGTTATTCCCAGACAATGAATCAAGATTGTAGAGGGGGGGTGGGGGGTTGAATACAATCTTTAAAATTCTTTTGTGATTCTTGATAGTGAAGATATGAAATTAAAGCAAGAACAAAAAAGCAAATAAGATAACACAAGAATTAAAAATTCAGGTGAATTGTTTTTGTCCACCTGAGAGATTTTTATTGAAGAAATCTATGTGATGTTTATGAATAAACACACAGCTGCAAATACACAATTCTAGCTTCAGCAATTTAAAAAGGATATTACCTTCTGCTCTCTAAATTGCCTAACTGATTTCTTAGCTCTAGAATTATGCTTCTACTTGGTTATATAACCCAAGTTCACAAAGATATTTGAACAGCTAATAATACAAAAAGTAAATTTGTTCAGGATCCTTGTTTCTCTATTCCGAGCAGTGGTCCATGTGTTGGTAGCTTGCCCTTCTTGGCTGATTGTCTTTTATAGAAATGCTACTTTTGACCATGCAAACAGAATGCTACTTTCTTCTAGTGACCTTTCCAGAAATACTGGCTTCCATGCTCTATGTAGTCTGTCAACCCATGTGTTCTAACTTATCTGTCCCTTTCACAAGTACAGTGTGTATCCGTAAGAGCTACTTGAGTTGTATCTGTTGACAGTGTCTTGATCATATACGTGGACAACTAGTACTACTATCCGTAGACAGTACAATGTCCATATCCGTAGAATGATAATTAAGCTATCCGTTGACAGTCAATTTCACTTATGCAAAATTACAAGGCATCAACTATTTACAATTAGCCTCCCTATTCTACATATCTATTAATAGTCAACATGACTTCTTCAATCTATCAAGACTACTTCAACTTCAACATCAGAAATACAAAAGGCATGTTACATTGAGTCTTATCCGTGGATAAGCTACCCATCAACGGATACTGCAAGAGCATACTATCCGTTGATAGCTACATTTTACTTGTACAATTTTTACTAAGTTAATTTGGTTATCATCAAGAAACAACATAGTTCCTAACAACTTATGTAAAATTACAAGGCACATAATATTTACAAATAGCCTCCCTATTCTACATATTTATTTGTTATTCAATATGACTTATTCAGCCTACACTTTTACATTTCAACTGCTAGTACTTGAACAAGAAAGCGTATGTTACATTAAGACTTATCAAGAGATAAGCTACCCTTCAACCGATATTGTAATAACATGTTATTCGTTGAAAACTACACTTTACTAATACAAATTTTACTGAGTTAGTTATCATCAAGAATCAACATAATTCCTAACATTTTATTATAATACCAAGGAGACGGCGGAGATGGAGATGACGTTATTGTTGTAGAGTTCGTAGCAAATCAAATATTATGCCTCCTATTTGAAATTGTTTTAGGATTCTTTTATTAAAATATTAGATTCTATTAAATATGTATGAAATAAGTCTTAAGGATGGTTCTAAAAGTCTCCGATTTAGCCAATTAATACCCAAATAATCTTCTACAAGGTGGCCAACTGTTCCGATCTTTAATATCAGATTAATCTTTATGGGCACTTCTTTATCGAAATATTTGTAAGATATTATTAGAATTAAAATAATATATTAATCAAAAATGAATAATTATAGATTTTATAATATGATAAATAAATATTAGTTAATAAAAAAATAATAGAATCAAAATAATATATTAAATAATATTATAATATTGAAATACATTTGATTTTTACTCCAATTAATCCCCGATTTACCGATCATGATTAGTTTATAATTATAATTTAAATACAATTATTTTTGATTTAACATACTTAGATATTACATTTTTTAAGTCAAATAATATTTATTAATAAATCACTATTTTAATTTTAAATTAATTAATTATATATTATGTAGTAATTTTCATTAATTATCTCAGGTATCCGGATGAATCGAAAGTTCGATTCTATTTGAAAATCTCATTTTCAAATGATATTCACATTGTTCACAAAAATTCATTTTTGTAGCAACTCCTATATTCGAAGCATTATGTTGTCTCATTAGACTATGAATTACAAATATCTGGAAAAGCTCTGTTGCTATTTCGCGGGACAATTCATATTGATGTAACGAAAGTGTGATGTGCACTTTTCAAATTTATTATTTGATATCCATATGATAATTAGGATAGCTCTTCACAATGTTTCAAAGATATGATTATTGATGACTAAACCAATCAATACATATAAAAAAATTCAATGCTTTTTAAATTAAATAGTTTTTTTTATAAAATTTATGCTTAAATTGGCTTGAATGAAATATAATTGATATAAATGAGGGTAAATGTGAAGGCCTTTTTAATTTTATTTTTATATAAGTTAATCATATTATCTTTCGGCGGTGATTTTGGCCTTTAATGAAACTCATGTCTATCATGTGTGGTCACTCCTTTTACTTTTTAAATTTCCATAAGTGCATAATATAAAAATCATGCAATTATATGACATGCTCAAGCATCTATTGGATATGTGATTAGTGTACATGATTACCGGGAATTTGTGTCCTCACATCTCTTTCACATCTCTTACAAACCACCAACAGTCTAGCTGCACACATTCACTGGCAACGTAGGCACTTCCACGCCGGAAGGGCGTTGGATATCCATATCATGTACAACAAAACAACAATAATACTGGATACGATGTTAGAAATAACGTGATCAACTTATGCGCATCTTCCAAAAGTGTGTTCAATTGTGACCACACATATGCGGATACACGTTGCTAATTACGTGCCTATCTGGCTAGGAAAGCACATGCATTTATGATAAGTGTTTAGTGGAGTATAAATATCCTGGAAAGGCGTGGGTAAAATACAAGAGAGGAGAGTCGTGGGAAGTAGGGTGCTGCTGAAAAATGCGTGAATGTGAAACATAATCGATATACATCATCTATGTTAGGCGTAGTCGATGTACAAGTTGTTGGGTTTAGAGGCATAAAAGCAGCGGAAACATCGCTTAAAAACAATAAAATTCGAAACCCTAACTCAGGATCCCTGTATAATTAACGGATAATTATGGAGAATCGAAACTATACCTTTTTGAAGCTTTACGAATGGTTGACAAATGGAGGTCCTTGCTATGATCACCACGTATCCCTTTAGCAAGATGTACACCTCTAAATAGTCCACACGAATGTTCGATCGTCCAACGATCCACGGAGATGGTACTAGCCATGAAAACTGCTCACGATTTCTCTCTCTCTTTCTAGCCTCTCCAAGTTGTAGAGCTGCTAGGGTTTTTAATAAAAACGAATTGCAAGAGTAACCTTAAAAATTATCATCATTATGTATTTATAGGGAGGAGAAATCTGGGCTTAACCCTAATAAGAGTGGGCTTCTGAAACCCAGTCCAATTATGAGTTATATATTATTAAATTCGAATTATAATATGATTAATCAAGTTCTAATTAATTAATCTAATAATTCAAAGTAATGATAATATTTTATTTAAATTCGTAATTTAAATAAAGCTCCATTTAAAACATTCTATGTGTGTGACCCTTTAGATTATTATTACGTTGGCAATAATTTTAATATCTAATAAAAAAATTATAAACAATGAGCGGCATCTAGTAATGAATCATTGCTACCCAAGTAATAATAATAATTGGTGATTCAATTAAACCTTTGGTGAATAATGTTCCATGTAATATAATCATTTTAACCTTATATTATAGATTAAACTCGAGGCATGGTTTGTGTCACCCTCTTCATCATTTAATCCTGGTTTACTTGATCAATGAGTGGACTATTAAACAAATCACTATTTGAGCATGGTCATGCATTTCATAGTCTCACTCAATCAAGAGGCCAATAATATCACTCATAGAATATGAGGGTTAAATTCTATATCTATCATTCATATTTCTCATATGATTCATAACATACCCAATGTCCACCTTTATAATCACCCGGTCAAAGGTAACTTTGAGTAGAATCAAAGTATATTAATTCTCATATAGAAATATAATGATTTCAAGTCTGAGGATCATTACACCATTATCACTATGAGAATTACTTATGACATTTGATAACATTTACCTTGAAGAATTCTCACTTGGGTCTATCCAGTGCCAGGTTTTTCTAACATGCACTTATGTTTTGACTTTAGTATCACCATACTTATGACCAATGAGATGTGGTCATCAGTCAACAAACATACTAGTCTTTAAGCATTATTATTGCCCTTAAACAATAATACTCGACTAGGGAATTTTAGGATTATAAACACTATTCAGATAATCTCATTTCTAAGTCACACACTTAGAGATATAGAATACATGTTTATATTCCAAGGACATTTATTATTCTAACATTTATATCATAATAAATAAAGACATAATAAATAACTGAAGAAAAAATCTATAGAACATAATTATTAATAAACAAAATGTCTTTCCCTAAAACATAATAGTATTGTCTCTAGGGCACCAATACTAACAATCTCCCACTTGCACTAGAGCCAATCACACATGTATCTAATACCCATGGAACTAGTGTGACCTTCGTGCTTCTGTTGCGACAAAGCCTTAATCAATGGGTCTGCAACGTTGTCATCAGTATGCACTTTACATATATTTATATCTCCCCCTCCTTGTAATCTCTCGAAGTAGATGATATCATCTAAGTGTATGCTTTGCTCGGGAATGGGACCTTGGTTCCTTAGCCTGCGCAATAGCTCCATTGTTATCGCAATAAAGATCAACTGGATCTGCGATCGATGGAACTACTCCAAGTCCCTCAATAAATTTCCGAAGCCAAACAGCCTCTTTGGCTGCTTCACTGGCAGCAATATACTCAGCTTCCATTGTAGAATCAACTATTTTCTCTTGCTTTGAACTCTTCCAACTTACAAAACCTCCATTTAGACAAAACACAAACCCAAATTGAGACACAGCATCGTCTCTGTCTGTTTGGAAGCTAGCATCAGTGCAACCTCTTACAACTAGCTTCTCATCTTCTCCATATACCAAGAATGAATCTTTAGTCCTCTTGAGGTACTTAAGAATATTCTTGACTTCCGTCCAGTGACCCTCACATGGATTAGACTGGTACCCGCTCGTCATGCTCAAAGCATACGAGACATCAGGTCGAGTACATATCATTGCATACATTATAGAACCAATTGCCGAAGCATATTGTACCTTTTTCATACAGTCCTTATCATCTAATGATTTAGGACAGTTATCTTTTGAGATCGATATCCCATGAGTCATAGGGACGAATCCCCTTTTTGCCTCTTGCATCCCAAAATGATGCAATACTTTGTCAATGTATGTACTCTGACTTAAGCCGATTAATATTCTAGATCTATCTATATAGATCCTGATCCCTAATATATAGGTAGCATCACCTAAGTCTTTCATTGAGAAACTTTTTCCCAACCAAGTCTTAACAGTCTGAAGAGAAGGTATGTCATTCCCTATTAGTAATATATCATCAACATATAATACTAGGAATGCCACTTTGCTCCCACTAACCTTCTTGTAAACACATGGTTCATCTTCATTTTGAATGAAGCCAAACTCTTTGACTGTTACATCAAAATGAATGTTCCAACTCCTTGAGGCCTGCTTCAATCCATAAATAGATCGTAGTAGCTTACAGACCATTCTAGCAAATTTCGGATCGACAAAACCTTCTGGTTGTATCATATACACATCCTCTTCTAATCTCCCATTTAAGAAAGAGGTTTTGACATCCATTTGCCAGATTTCGTAGTCATAGTAAGCTGCTATCGCAAGCAAAATCCTGACGAATTTGACCATAGCTACTGGTGAGAAAGTTTCATCATAGTCAATACCATGTATTTGTTTGAAACCTTTCGCCACTAGTCTTTCTTTGTAGGTCGTTACAACCACTTGCACTCAATAGGTTTTACCCCTTCAGGTGGTTCAACCAAAGTCCATACTTTGTTTTCATACATGGAATCCATCTCAGATTTCATGGCTTCTAGCCATCTCTCAGAATTTGGACTATTCATAACATCATGATAGGTAATAGGCTCATCAATATCCATAAGCATTACATCGCCAGACTGAGTTAAGAGAAATCCATAATATCTCTCAGGCTTGTGGTGAATCCTACCAGATCTACGAACAACCTGTGTTTATTGAGCAGTAATATTTTCATGTACATCCTGCTCATGTTCCAACTCTGGTTCAATGTCATTACGTGGTTCTCGAACTTCATCAAGATCTATCATACTCCCACTGTTTTTCTTAGAAAGCAGCTCTCTTTCAAGGAACACAGCAGTTCGAGCAACAAACACTTTGTTCTCGGTACAATTATAGAAATAATACCCTTTAGTTTCTTTTGGGTATCCCACAAAATTACATTTGTCTGATTTTGGTCCTAGCTTGTCAGTGACTAAACGTTTCACAAACGCTTCGCATCCCCATACTTTCAAAAATGACATGCTCTGACGTTTCTCAGTCCATATCTCATATGGTGTGGTTTGAACCGATTTAGTATGAACGCGGTTAAGTGTAAGTGCAGCCGATTCCATAGCGTAACCCCATAAACTAATTGGAAGATCCACTAGACTCATCATCGATCGCACCATGTCCAACAATGTGCGATTTCTCCTTTCAGATACACCATTCCATTGTGGTGTTCCAGGAGGAGTGAGTTGTGATACAATACCACACTCCTTTAAGAAGCTCTTAAATTCTAAGCTTAGGTATTCACCTCCACAATCAGATCGTAGAGTTTTAATACTTCCACCTATTTGCTTTTCTACTCCTGCCTTGTACTCTTTGAATTTTTCAAATGATTCGGATTTGTTCTTCAAAAGATAAACATATCCGTATCTACTAAAATCATCAGTAAATGTTATGAAGTATTAAAAGCCACCTCTTGCCATCGTTCGCATTGGACCACATACATCACTATGTATTAGTTCCAATCATTCAGTGGCCCTCTCACCAATTCCGGTAAAAGGAGCTTTAGTCATTTTTCCAATGAGACAAGATTCACATTCATCGTATGATTCAAAATCAAACTTATCCAAGTATCCATCTTTATGTAACTTGGAAATGTGTTTCTCATTTATGTGGCCTAAACGACAATGCCAAAAGTATGTTTGATTTGAGTCATTAGCCTTAATACGTTTGTTATTTACATTATAGACAGGAATATCAAGATCGAGAATATATAAATCATTAAATAAACGTGCAACCCCATAGGTAACATTATTCAAACCAAAGGAACAACTATTGTTCTGAATTGTAAAAAAAACATTTCTTGTCCAAACAAGAAATAGAAACAATGTTTCTGCAAATCGCAGGCACGTAAAAACAGTTTTCAAGGTCTAAAATAAGCCCAGTGGGTAACGATAAATGATAAGTCCCTACAACCAAAGCAACAACCTTTGCTCCATTTCCAACGCCTAGGTCGACTTCTCCTTTCGCCAAAGTCCTACTCATTCGCAGTTCCTGCACATTTATACAAATGTGAGAACCACATCCAGTCTCTAATACTCAAGATGTAGAAGTAGACAAATTGACTTCTATAACATAAATACCTGAATCATAAATCTTCACAGACTTCATTTTCTTCAGAATCAGATCCTCCAAATAAGCTTGACAATTTCGCTTCCAATGACCCGGCTTCTTGAAAAAGTGACAATCACCCTTTGTAGCACCACCTTATGCAACACCTCTTGTAGGCTTCAAAGCCTTTTTGAAAGCAGGCTTTGGATTAGCAGATTTAGATCCAATCTTCTTCTTGCCTTTCCATTTCCCATTTCCTTTGGCATTCCCTTTGTTCACCATCATTATGGGAGCAGGGTCAGCTTTGTTCATAGCAGTTTCATGTGTTTTCAACATTGCCAACAATTCAGTAGGTGTTTTGTCTATCTCATTCATAGTGTAGTTCATGACAAAATGAGCATAGTTTTTGTTCAAAGACTGCAAGATCAAATTAGTTTGGTGTTCCGGTCCAACCGGGTAACCCAAAGTAGCAAGGGATTTTATATACCCTATCATCTTAAGAACATGCGGTCCAACCGGGTCAGGATCTCCCTGTTTGCAAGTGTACAATGCCTTTCTAGTATCAAACCTCTCTTGACGAGCTTGACCCTCAAACATCGTTAGATCGTCCCTTTTGCAAGATTTACACCTCTAAATAGTCCACACGAATGTTCGATCGTCCAACGATCCACGGAGATGGTACTAGCCACGAAAACTGCTCACGATTTCTCCATCTCTCTCTCTCTCTCTCTCTCTCTCTCTCTCTCTCTCTCTCTCTCTCTCTCTCTCTCTCGCCTCTCCAAGTTGTAGAGCTGCTAGGGTTTTTAATAAAAACGAATTGAAGAGTAACCCTAAGAATTATACATCATTATATATTTATAGGGAGGAGAAATCTGGGCTTAACCCTAATCAGAGTGGGCTACTGAAACCCAGTCAAATTCTGAGTTATATATTATTAAATTCGAATTATAATATGATTAATCAAGTCCTACTTAATTAATCTAATAATTCAAAGTAATAATAATATTTTATTTAAATTCGTAATTTAAATAAAGCTCCATTTAAAACATTCTATGTGTGTGACCCTTTAGGTTATTATTACGTTGACAATAATTTTAATATATAATAATAAAATTATAAACAATGAGCGGCATCTAGTAATGCATCATTGCTACCCAAGTAATAATAATAATTGGTGATTCAATTAAACCTTTCGTGAATAATGTTCCATATAATATAATCATTTTAACCTTATATTATACATTAAACCCAAGACATGGTTTGTGTCACCCTCTTCATCATTTAATCCTGGTTTACTTGATCAATGAATAGACTATTAAACAAATCACTATTTGAGCATGACCATGCATTTCATAGTCTCACTCAATCAAGAGGCCAATAATATCACTCCTAGAATATGAGGGTTAAATTCTATATCTATTATTCATATTTCTCATATGATTCATAACATACCCAATGTCCACCTTTATAATCACCCGGTCAAAGGTAACTTTGAGTAGAATCAAAGTATATTAATTCTCATATAGAAATATAATGATTTCAAGTCTGAGAATCATTACATCATTATCACTATGAGAATTACTTATGACATTTGATAACATTTACCATGAAGAATTCTCACTTGGGTCTATCCAGTGCCAGGTGTTTCTAACATGCACTTATGTTTTGACTTTAGTATCACCATACTTATGACCAATGAAATGTGGTCATCAGTCAAAAAACATACTAGTCTTTAAGCATTATTATTGCCCTTAAACAATAATACTCGACTAGGAATATTTAGGATTATAAACACTATTCGTATAATCTCATTTCTAAGTCACACACTTAGAGATATAGTGAAAGGCATATGTATAGGCCTATTTGTAAACACCGAGGATTCTACTCAACTTAAAATAAGATGTAATAAGTAAATAATAAAAATCAAATGTCACAGGAATCTCAGAAGATAATATCTGTCAAAAGAATGAAGGTTAAAGTCATCTACAGACTTGAAGTAATTCTACATTGAAAGAAGTTCAATTTATTGATCAAGCCTCAATGAAGTATTCAATCTCAGTGGATTTATTAAAGTGACAGAGATTTCAAGATGTGACAGCAATTGTGCAGGTTACAGAGTTTTAGGAAAAGGGAAAAGAAAGTGGATCACTGCTTAAAGTCAAACAGATGAAGAACAGACATTGTCGTTAGTCAATCATGAACCAGACAGTACATTGAGTGTCAACGTTCTACATGTGTTATTTCTTCATCTAAGTTTTAGTGGTTCAAGAATTAATTGTGAAGACAAAGAATTATATTTATTCTCTTCTAAATAATTATTATTACTTAGTAGAATATTTATTAAATTAATTCTGTTAAGAATTAATTTAATACATAAATTACTTAAATAATTATTTGATTTAGAATAAATATGAACTAGGAAGACTTAGTTTTTTAACTAAGAAGACTAAGAAATGAGTCTTCCCGAATGTCTTCCCAAGTCAATTACTAGTCTTCCCGATTGTCTTCCTTAGCCAAATGGTTGTCTTCCCAAAAGTCTTCCCAAGCCAAATGTTAGTCTTCCCGGTTGTCTTCATAGTACAAATCCAAAAGAATGCAAATGGCGCGTGTTAATCCCAAATGACCTAACAGAATTGTAGAAAGGGGGGTTGAATACAATTCTAGATATTTTAAACTTGAAACAACTTTCGAAATAAAACTTAACTGAAAATAAAAACACAAGCAGATATAATATTTCAGT
Organism: Heracleum sosnowskyi; assembly: GCA_030848705.1. Classification (NCBI taxonomy): domain Eukaryota; kingdom Viridiplantae; phylum Streptophyta; class Magnoliopsida; order Apiales; family Apiaceae; genus Heracleum; species Heracleum sosnowskyi. The sequence continues at coordinate 62,166,755 of CM061237.1, read as the reverse complement.
TGGATGTTTTGAGGATCCAACTGAGATGTTTTTATTGCGGAAATAATCTGTGTTACAAAATGTATCACAGCTGCTCAGTTCTTGATACAAAGTGAGAGTGCTCTTTGAAAGCTTATACAAACTATTTTATCACACTTGTTGTTTTTAAAATGAACTACTACACTTGGTTATATAACCCAAGTTTACAATGCTATTTTTGGCTACTCTAAAATAATCTAAAGTAACTTTCAGTAGCTTGCTTTTCATCCCTTTTGTCCAATGGTCCTTGGAGATCTTGGCTTTTGTCTTCATGCTTATTATGATCACTCCCAAGAACCTAATTGGAAATTGGAATGTTTCCTTATTTCCAGTAACCATTTTGATGGCTTCCAATGCAAAGTACACTTCCAAATCTCCCTTTTGATCTGTCAGATAACTGTCACTATCACTTTGTCAACTATTCAGAAAAGCAATAATGATTCGTTGATGGTAGAGAGATGTGTTTCGTTGATAGCTTTATTCTTCGTTTCGTTGATGGTATAATCCTCGTTTCGTTGATAGAGTAATCTTCATTCCGTTGAAAGATTAATCTTCATTCCGTTGACATGTCTTCACTTAGGCAAAATTACAAGGCACAATATATTTACACTTAACCAACCTATTTTGCCTATCTAGTACAAAGTCAACATGACTTAGAAAACCTGACTAATACCTACAACAAATACATATCAATCTAGTGAAGTATTGTAAAATGCAATTGCTACATCACTCATTTCGTTGATGAGCTTCCTGTCAACGGAAGCTGCAAAGCATGCCATTCCGTTGACAGTTACAAAATGACTTAATACAAAATCTACTAAGTGTTTTATAATTATCATCAAGAACAACATATTCCTAACAGCGCGTGTGGAATGTTTGTTTTTGACTTGTATAAGTAAATGCAAATGAAAAGCAAACAACATATACAGAACATTCAAGACAGAAGATCAAAAACATTACATTCTCTTTAACTCTGTCTTTACTTCTCAAAACTGTCCGAGCTCATAAATTTGACAGTGAATTCATTTCTTGATTTGGTTGTAACATTTAATCCATAAGAATTAATTCACTTGTACTGCTTTGACATTTTAGCGGATCATAATCCCTAGAAATTATATTGAACTACTTTTTAGTATTCAATCCTTTTTATTACAAAAATAGATAAATTCATGTCGAATTTATTCTAGGTTTGTTTTATCAAGAACTCTGTAATCCGTACTCAGATTGTAACACCTTTCAAGTTTAATATAAGTTATATTTAACTTGAATATTGTTTCATTTTATTCCGCATTAATTTGTTCTTAAATTGTTATATCTTCAAACGAACAAATTCGATTAAACGGTATAGTTTGTATTCAACCCCCCTTCTACAAACCTATCAGGACCTAGCAATTGGTATCAGAGCCTTTTGATTGATATACTAATCAAAGATCCATTTTTTGTGATTTTTTCTTAAACTCTGAAATTCTTATTATTCATCAAAAATCTCAAAAATGTCTACAACTCAGAAAGTTGGTACAGTAAAGATTCCCATGTTCAGTAAGGAGCATTATCCTATGTGGAAGAAGAAGATGATCCTGTTTCTTCAAGTGGCAAATGTTAAATATCTTGGAGTGCTGAAGAATGGTCCTAAGCTTCCTATGATTGTTGAGGAAGAGTAGATAGAGAACGATGTTGTTACTAGAGCTACTAGGATGTACCCTAAGGATCCTAAGGACTACACAGCTGATGAGAAAGAGGATGCTTCCCTGGATGCATGTTTACAGTTGATACTGGTTGATTGTCTTGATCCTATCATGCATAATCATGTTCTAAACTGTGTTACTGCCAAACACATTTGGAACACAATAGAGATAATCAATGAGGGGACAGAGGAAGTCAGAGAGAATAAGTTGGAAATTCTCACCTCTTCATATGAACATTTCAGATCAAACCCTGGTGAAGGTATCTCTGAGGTTTTGAAAGATACAACAAATTGATAAATGATCTGAATCTAAATGGAAAGCATTATACTATCAAGGAGATTAACAAGAAGTTTCTCCTGACACTTCCATCTCATTTAGAGCACCGAATATCTGCAATTAGAGAAGCAAGAGATCTTGGAGAGATTTCTTTGGAAAGACTTTATGGTGTTCTGAAGACCTATGAGCTGGAGCAGATTCAGCAAAAAGATATATATGGAACTGGAAAGATAGTTAGTACTTCTATTGCACTGGCAACATAAGTCACACGGCAACAGAAGTCACACAACAACTGGAAGTGAAGGTTGTTCAACCTTCCAGTTCTGACTCGGATGTTATTGTAGCTGAATATGGCTTAACATCTACTGATCAATCTGGTGGTGACTTCTATTCTTTGGAAGAACTTAATCAGCTGGAGGATGGGGATTTGGCAATGACAGTGAAGAAGTTTGGCAAATTCAGATTCAGAAGGAATCCTAATTGTAAAGCATAATGTAACATAAGATGTAAAAGAGATGACTGCAACTCAGTAAAGGACAAGACAGACAATAATATTAACAGAAGTACAGGAATCCAGAATCAAAGAAGAAAAGGTAAACTCAAAAAATCAAAATATGGTATGTATTCTTGAAGTCCGTAAACAGGTCACGGAAAGAAGTTCATGAAAATGTTCAAGCCTCAGTGACAGCAAAAGAAACAAGACTTTCAAGACTACAGAAGTATGTGAATGATTTAGGGTTAGTACCACAGGATTCCAGTGATTATTCAAAGCAACCAGATCGACAAAGGACTTATCAGCAGCATTGAATTGAAGACATAGAAGAATTGATCAAGTTTTATTCATCTGTAAACCAGACCAGTTGCACTAGTTGACGGCACTTAAAAAGATCAAGTTGTTTTATCGTCTCAGAATAAATTGATACAGTCTAAAACTTAAACACCCAGGAGCTCAGGATCTTTTCTTAAAAGTCAAAGACAAGAAAAGAGTTCGATGGTTTTTCTATTTAGAAAACTGTTAGATATAATTGCTGACGTTTGTTCATCAGTGTTTAAGCAACAGGTGATCATCAGAGTTTACATTGAAGCCAGTCAGAGTTTGTTAAAGTCTGACTTGGTGATAGTTGAATTAGCTGTCGGTGCTGAATTGAATATTCTAGAAGCAATATATTCTGAAGATGGAAAGAAGCAGAATATATTGATACAACTAAGGAGACGGAATAGAAGACTGAAGCAATCCTTAATTGATATGAATTGTATAGCTAATTTATAGGAATATCAATTAGAGATGGATTGTATGTAGCTGTGTATTATATAAACACAGATAGGTTATCCCTAGAAGGGATGCGATTATTGAAAATATTATTCTTGTAACCTAGTAGCTCTTTGTGATTCATTAACATCATAAAGAGAGAAACTGTTAATATAATTACAGTTTTGTTGATTTATAAACAGTGTTCTTGATTGTTATTCTCATACATACTTGATTATATTGTGTATTCGGCCTAACAATTGGTATCAGAGCCAAGGCTGTTTAATATATACAGTTTTACGATTCAAATACAGTAATAATCATGTCTGAAGAAAATCAAGCTCCTCCCAAGGTTGAACAGGTTAAACCTAATTATGTGAGTCGATATGAATCAATCAGGGTTCCAATTCTCAGGCCAGTGGAGTATCCAATTTGGAAGGTGAAGATGACCATGTTTCTGGAGGCTACAGATCCAGAATACCTTGACAGAATATATGATGGTCCTCATATGCCGACTAAATTGTCTCCTATTGTTGATGGTCAAGAACAAAAGACTGTTCCAAAGGAAAAGAAAGATATGACTCCTGAGGACATCTCATCAATTGCAAAAGATGCAAAGGTTAGACATCTTCTCCACAGTGCTTTAGATAATGTTATGTCTAACAGAGTAATTGGTTGCAAAACTACAAAAGAAATCTGGGATGCTTTGGAAGTCAGGTGTCAAGGAACCACTGCTATAAAGAAGAACAGGAAAACAATACTCACTCAGGAGTATGAGCACTTTGATTCAAGAGCCAATGAAACCTTGACTGAGACATATGAAAGATTCTGTAAACTGCTGAATGATTTATCTCTAGTTGATAAAGAATATGATCTTGAAGAATCAAATCTCAAATTTCTCTTATCTTTACCTGAAAGATGGGATTTGAAGACAACAACTATAAGAGATAACTACGAACTTGCTGAAACTGAACTTGATGAGATTTATGGGTTACTGAAAACTCATGAATTGGAAATAGAACAAAGAAACAGAAGATTAAGCAAGAAGACAAAATCTGTTGCTCTCAAAGTTGAGGAGAAGCCCATCAAAAAGGAATCATCAAGGAAGAAAGCCAAGGGAAAGGCTTTAGTCATTAAATCTGAAAGTGAGTCATCAAACTCTGATGATGACTCAAACTCTGATGAAGCTTCTGACTCTGAGGATGATGAAGAACAGATGATGCAAATGGCTGCATTGATGGTGAAGACCTTCAAGAAGATGGGATTCAAGAACTTTAAGAAAGGAAAGAGATTCTCAAGGAAAGATTCAAACTCTGAAAGGAAAGGTTTTAGAAAGTCTGATGGAAGGGAGACCAAGTCTGGCAAGAAGGATAAATCTGAAATCCAGTGCTACAAGTGTAAGGAGATGGGTCACTATGCTCCAGAGTGCAAGAAAGGCAAATCTGAGAAAGCACTCATCTCTAAAGGCAAAGACTGGGCAGATACTTCAGACTCTGATGATGGAGTAAATTATGCTCTTATGGCAACTGTCAAAGATGAGACTGAATCATCTGAAAATAAGGTACCCCTAACTACTTATGCTTATGATACTGATAATATATCTGAATTAAGAGTATATCTGAAAAGCGTACATGTTAGTTATAGGGATCAGACTTTAGAGAATGAGAGAATTAAATCTGAGAATCTTAGTCTTAAAGATAGAAACAAGTTTCTTGAAGGAGAACTTGAAAATATGAAGCAGATTCAAAAAGAAAGAGATGATGCTGTTTATGTGGAACAGGAGTTGCTCAAAAGATATAGGCAACTAGAATCTGATCTAGAAAAAGAAAGAAAAATAATCAAGACTTGGACAAACTCTGGAAGAGACACTCATCAAGTGTTTCAAACAGATTCTGTAGGGTTAGGTTATTGTGAAAATGATGAACTTAGGTTTAAAGACAAGGTTAAGGTTAAACCACAACTTAAACCTGTGAAATTTGTTCCAGAGTCCACTAAGTTAAAATCTGTTGTAGTAAGAGAAGCTGATATGGAATCAGATGAAACCTGTGAAAGACAGGAAAATATTATAACAGAAAATCTAATGGAAGTAGAAGCTGTTAGAAAACCAATAAAAGTCTGTGAAAAACAGGTTAATGTTGGTTTAATAACAGGAAAACAGTTCAATCATAAGCTAAAAGAGGTAAAGTCTGCCATGAAACCAAAAGGGTCCAAGAAGAATAGGAATGGAAAGATAGGCATAAATAAAAGAAATAATCATTTGCCTACTACTGCTGCTCCAAGGAAAACATGTTATAACTGTGGTAGTTCTAATCATCTTGCTAGATTTTGTAATAAGAACAAAGATATTAATTCTTTACCTTCTAAATCAGGAGTAAAGAATGATTATGTAAGGGTTAAACCACAGACTTTATGCACACATTGTGGGAGCACTTGACATTCTATTTATACTTGTAAGAGTTATCATGCTATTTATCACAACTATTATGAGCCAAAACCCAACTTGAAGTGGGTTAGGGCAAACTCTGCAAGTGTAAAGTCTGACAATGTTAGTTTAAACTCTGTTGATAGTGATTCCGCTGCAAAAGCTAACACTGTTAAGAAAGACAAAGGATCCAAGCAAGTCTGGGTCCTTAAAACTAACTCTGTGTAATTGGTTGTGATTGCAGGGCATAAAAGAGAGCACCCTTATCTTGGACAGTGGATGCTCAGGACACATGACTGGAAATAAAGCCCTGCTATCAGATTTTGAGGAGAAAGCTGGCCCAAAGGTATCCTATGGAGATGGCAACATAGGACTTACTCTGGGATATGGCAATATAAATCTTGGAAGTGTCATCATAACAAATGTAGCTCTAGTCTCAGGACTCAAGCATAATCTGCTATCTGTGAGTCAAATCTGTGATAGAGGAAACCATGTAGATTTTCATACTGAATACTGTGAAGTTATCAGTAAATCTACTGGAAAAGTTGTTCTAGTTGGACACAGGCACAACAACATTTATGAAACAAGTTTGGTAACAAACTCTGATGGAAAAACAGTGTGTCTGACTGCAAGAATGTCAAATGAAGAGAGTTGGAACTGGCATAAGAAGCTCTCTCATCTCAATTTGAACAACATTAATGAGCTAATAAGAAAGGATCTTGTAAGGGGACTTCCCAAGTCAATACTTAGCTTAGATGGCCTATGTGATTCTTGTCAAAAGGCCAAGCAAAGGAAGTCATCTTTCAAGAGCAAATCTGAATCTTCAGTAGTGGAACCTTATCATCTTCTACATGTTGATCTCTTTGGACCAGTGAATGTGATGTCTATGGGCAGAAAGAAATATGCTCTAGTAATTGTTGATGAATATACCAGATATACATGGGTGTATTTCTTATCAAAGAAGGATGAAACTGCTCAAACTCTGATGGATCATGTAAATCTACTGGACAAAGGATCACAGCACAAAGTCAAAATTATAAGGAGTGATAATGGAACTGAATTTAGAAACTCAATTTTTGAAGCTTTCTGCAAGGAAAGAGGAGTGAAACATGAATTTTCTGCACCTGGAACTCCACAGCAGAATGGTGTAGTTGAAAGAAAGAATAGAACTCTAATCGAAGCTGCCAGAACTATGCTTGACGAAGCAAAATTGCCAACTTATTTCTGGGCAGAAGCTGTTCAAACTGCTTGTTTTACTCAAAATGCTACACTGATCAACAAGCATGGGAAAACACCATATGAGATGGTGAAAAATAAGAAGCCAAATTTGAAATATTTTCATATATTTGGATGCAAATGCTTTGTGTTGAAGACTCATCCTGAACAGTTGACTAAGTTCGAGTTAAAAGCTGATGAAGGAATCTTTGTTGGCTATCCAGTGTCAACAAAAGCATTCAGAGTTTACAATCTGAGAACTAAAGTGATAATGGAGTCTATACATGTGTCATTTGATGACAAGAAAGTAACTGGACTTGATGACTTAGATGAATATGATCAACTGCGCTTTCAAAATGAAGGTTTATTTTCTGGTGATGTAAACTCTGATGAAGCAGTACCGACAAACTCTGATGAAGCGGTTCTGACAAACTCTGACGAAGCATACTCTGAACCTTTACTGGTAAATACTGGAGAAACTGAAAATTCTCAAATTGAACAGAATAGAGAACCAGTTGAGGGGGAGCGTGAAGAAGCTCAACAAGACACAGAAAATGAGTCAGTTGAGGAAACTGATTCAAACTCTGACAGTTTAAACTCTGAGCCATCCAATCCAGGGGGAGCCTCAGATGCTGCAGAAAGTCAACATATGAATCAGGAGAGCATGGATCAAGGGGGAGGATCCAATAATGATGCAAGAAACCACTTACCAACAGCAAGAAAGTGGACACATGCACACACACCTGATCTCATAATTGGAGATCCTGATGCTAGTGTGAGAACTAGAATTGCAACAAATAATGAGTGTCTGTATCATGCTTTCTTGTCTCAAATAGAACCAAAGAAAGTGGAAGAAGCTCTTCAAGATGCAAAATGGATAACAGCAATGCAAGAAGAGTTAAATGAATTTGAAAGAAATGAAGTCTGGACACTTGTACCTAGACCAAAGAATAGATCAATTGTAGGTACAAAGTGGGTTTTCAGAAACAAGACTGACAGTGAAGGTGTGATTACAAGAAACAAGGCTAGACTTGTGGCTAAAGGTTATTCACAACAGGAAGGAATTGACTATGATGAAACCTTTGCTCCAGTTGCAAGATTGGAGGCTATAAGAATTTTTCTGGCCTATGCTGCACACAAGAAGTTTAAAGTCTTTCAGATGGATGTGAAAAGTGCTTTTCTCAATGGGAAGCTTGAAGAAGAAGTGTTTGTTGAACAACCACCAGGATTTGTGGATCCCAAGCATCCAGATTATGTCTACAGGCTTGACAAGGCATTATATGGACTAAAGCAAGCACCAAGAGCATGGTATGAAACTCTTGCTCAATTTCTTTCAGAAAGTGGGTTCACAAGAGGTACAATTGATAAAACTTTGTTTTATTTTAATACTGGTGATGATTTGGTTTTAGTTCAAATTTATGTAGATGATATTATTTTTGGATCTACTAATGACAAACTTTGTAAGAAGTTTGCAAAGCTTATGCAGTCCAGGTATCAAATGAGCATGATGGGAGAGCTTAGTTATTTTCTAAGCTTACAGGTCAAGCAAACAGATGATGGGATTTTTATCAATCAAGCAAAGTATACTAGAAATCTTCTAAAGAAATTTGGTATGCTTGATAGTTCATCTGCTCTAACTCCCATGGCTACAGCAACAAAGCTAGACAAAGACACAGGTGCTACAGTGGATATGACAACCTACAGAGGCATGATAGGGTCTCTTCTGTATCTCACAGCAAGTAGACCTGATATCATGTATGCCACATGTCTTTGTGCAAGATTTCAAGCAGATCCCAGAGAGCCTCATCTAACAGCTGTAAAAAGGATTTTCAAATATCTCAAAGGAACGATAACCTTGGGTTTGTGGTATCCTAGAGAATCAGAGTTTAAGCTAATTGGTTACTCTGATGCAGATTTTACAGGCTGTAAGATAGACAGAAAAAGTACAAGTGGAAGCTGTCAATTTTTAGGTGACAAATTAGTTTCTTGGTACAGCAAGAAACAGAAATCAATTTCTACATCCACTGCAGAAGCAGAGTATATAGCTGCTGGTAGCTGTTGTGCACAGATTTTATGGATGAAGAATCAGTTGCTGGATTATGGGTTAAGGTACTCTAAAATACCAATTTACTGTGATAACCAAAGTGCTATTGCTATGACAGGTAACCCAGTACAGCATTCCATGACCAAGCACATCAGCATAAGGTATCATTTTATCAGGGAACATGTGGAAGAAGGAGATATTGAGCTTCATTTTGTGTCTACAGACCAACAACTTGCAGATATCTTCACCAAACCTTTGAGTGAAGCTACTTTTACAAGATTGGTAAATGAACTTGGAATGATCTCTGGTTTTGACTAGAGATACGGGTTAGACTCAAAAACTATACATGTTTGATTTTTATGCTCATGATTCCTTGCATGTATTAACTGTTATGAGTACCAGTGCCATAAACTCTGAAAGTAAACTCTGATGCTAAACTCTGTTAGTCATAAAAGTGTTGGTCATACTCTGATAGTTACAGTCTAATGCTATACTCTGATTGTAATTTTGTCTGAAACATATGGACCGATGAAGAAAATTGTATGAAGCATAATTCTCAGTAAGTAATTATGAATCCTTAAGAGTTGTATAGATTCTGATCTCAAATGTGCAGGAAGTTAACACAGCATGATACTGTCTCTGTATTTATAGCATCTCTTAGTTTATTCATCCTATACACTGAGTCTGTATTAGCTGTTTGCATTTTCTCTCATAAATTAATTGCATTAACTGATGAAAAGTCTAAACTCTGATTATTAATTGTAAATAATTCACCCTCAAATCAAAAGATGCCAAAAAGAGCACAAATTCCTTTGAGATCATGTTGTGCCTAGGAAGATCCAGGAACTTATTGTATGAAATAAGGGCTAAAATCTTTGATTTTTGGTGACTAGTGCCAACCACTGATTACTGGAAAAATTAAAATATATATATATATATATATATAAAGGGGTGAAGAATAAAAGATATATCCAAATGAAAGGATATCAAAATACAGAGTTTAGATATAAAAATCAGATTTTATGCTTTACATGAGAGTTTAGGCAACCAGTTTTTACTGCTTAAGTTTGTGGATCTTATGCACTTTGAGATGATCTAAATATTGATTTCAGTAAACTCTGCTATAGCACACACAATTATTCACACCTGTACAGTTTGAGAAAAGAGTTTATTGACAAAGAAGGACAAATGGTAAACACTGATGTATTGTGAGAAATACGCCGAGGTAACTTTGTTTTAATCTCTGATGGTTAAAATAATTTCTTTGTTTCAGACAATTTATAATTTTGAGATTAGACATTTGTTTTGAAATTCGAAAGAGTATGAGTACAAACGGTTCATATTTGTATTAAACAGAAGAGAGAGAGGTTGAGTGTTTTGAACAGTGTGAAAAGCGGTAATTATGGCTATTTTTACTGCGCGTGTGTATTGGAAGTTGTTATATACAGCTGTCAACGAATACATGTTTGACATCTGTCCCACTCCCACATTTTTCAAAGACGCCTGCTGTGTGTAGTAATGATTAAAACGATTCAGTTTTAATTTTCACTTTTATTATTTAAACTTACTACACATAAACGGTTCGTTCTTTTACACATTTCATCTTTTCATAAGTTTTTACTCACAAACACTGTATCAAACACTTTCACTGCATACATTCTATAATTTTCTCTGTCTTATTTCTTGCTTTCTTCTAAACATCTCTAATGGCTACTACAATGTTTACTGCTTCTGGGATAGAATTTGTTCCTAATAACTATGCTGCTCCTTTGGCGAATGAGAACGCACATGAGGCGTTTCATTTGATTCAGAGTTTCTTGTCAAACTCCGATGTTGGAACTGCTCTCACCGCACCATTGAAGCTGTCTGCATCTCAAATAAGGACTTTTTGGCAGACATGCACTTATGATAATGGAGGAGAGTCTGGGTCTCCGTCCATAATTTTTGAATTTCAAGGAGAAGAGTTTGTAGTTACTCCAACTACTGTTCGTGATGCTTTGGGTCTTGAGGATTTCAATGCTTTCACAATCTCTTTCGGCGATACTGAGTTGGTTAGAATGATGAGAGAAATTGGCTACTCTGGACCACTGACAAAGCTTGGTCAATTGAAGCGACCGCTCTTGAGAAAGGAATGGAGTTTCTTTTTCGACTGCATAACAAGGGCGTTCGGGAAGAAGTGCACGAATTGGGATGCAATTCCTACTGATAGTCTGCAAATCGGGTACTCTCTTCTTTATGGAGGTAATTTTGATGTTGCTAGGCTAGTTTTAACTAATATTGGTGAGAAAATGCTAGAGAATAGGAATGTTGTTTATTTCTCTAGATTTTGTCAATTGTTATTCAACTTTTGCTGTCCTGATGTTGAGATCTTAGAGGATGATGTCATTCTCTTGTTTAAATTGCATAAACGCATATTCTCTGATCTCACTAATAAAGATAACAAGAAAGGAGATGTTGGTGTTTTGATGTTGCCTGAGTCTGTGCAACAATTCCTGATCAATTCACAACAACAACAACTAGTAAACGCTGAAGCTGGACCTTCTGTGTCTCCATCACAGAGGTCAAAGAAGTCAAAGGTAAGAGCTGTTAAGTCTGATAGAGTGAATCCCTCAAATGCTGAAGCTGGGGTATCAAATACTGATGATATGCCTCAGAAGAAAAGATTAAAGAAAAGAAGGGCCAACAGGGCAAAGTCTGATGCTGCTAATGAGGAGAGTGACACTGATGATGAAACTCTTCATTAGAGAAAAAGGAGATTAGTAGCAGCACATCTCTTTGGTGCAGAGAATATTTCTTCAACAGTTGCTGCAAATTTTGAAGTTGAGTTACAGGAGGATGAAGCTGTCAATATGGACAGAGTTTCTATGGAGAATGTAGCTCCTGAAGTTGTTCTTCAAGAGGAGATTTTTGATACTCCTGTGCCTACTAAGGACAGAGTAAATGCTGAAGCTGGCATGATGAATTTTGAGAGAGAAGCTCCTACATCAAAGACTGATGATGTAGTTGAGGAAGATGCTGATCATTCTGACAGCAGAGTTCTTGAGAAACTGGATTTCTTTATTGGTGGAGATATTCCAGATGCACATCCTACTATCAGTACCTGTGATACTGAGGATGTAGAAGCTGATCAAGCCACCTTAGTGATTGAAGATTCTGTGGGTTCTCACACAGAGGTTCTTTCAGTAAATAATGCTAATTCTGAACAAGGTGAGGAAGTTGATCAGAGTTTGGAGGCTGTAGCAGAGAATGTACAAGAGGCTGCTGACAGGCTAATCTCTGAGGATATTATTCTTGAAGCTCTACAACAATCTGTTGTTGAGGTTGTAACAAAAGAAACAGAGTTAATGCAAACTGCAAACTCTGAGATTCCAGAACCTGTTGCAGAGAAAGTTATTGATGAAGCTGCACAGGGTAATTTTGAAACTACTGCTGAGAATGTTCCTGCAGAGAATACAGCAGAGAATGATAATGATGATGATAGTTCTGCTCATTCACAAGAGGAGTTATCTGATAGTCGAGCAAACTCTGATGAGCAAAGAGAGGTCAATCGTGCTACGGCTGAGCATTATCAGGATATGTACTACAATAGATGGGCTGCTGCAGATTGTATCTTTTCATCACAGAGGGCTGCTGATTTTCTTGGTGATTCTGTGAAGACAATTTCAAATCCTGATATTCTTACAAGTCTAAAGGCTACTGTGATTCAAATTAAATCTCTCCACAACAGATTTGATGAGTCTCATAAGGAAGTCACTGCTTTGAGGAATGAAGTTGGTCTGAGAGATCTTACTCTGAAGAATGATAGAGCTTACTACAATTCTATGTTCAAGAAGCAAGCTAAGGACTCTGATGAAATTCAGAAGAGGCTTGGGAAAGTTGAGGACAACCAGACTGCTATGTCTGCCCAACTGACTTCAATTTCTACTGCAATTGAGTTATTGACATCAGTACTACTTTCTGATGATGTCAAAAAGGGGGAGAGTGTACCAAGTGACAAATGCAAAGACACTCAAACTCTGAGACGGAGGGATGATGGTAGTGATGGTGGAAACAAGGGAGATGGAAAGAGTTTAAGATTAAATTCTGATAGAAGACTACCAAGAAGATCAAACTCTAATAGAAGATCAAACTCTGGTAAGGGAAATGCAAACTCTGCCAGTGGTTCAAAACTCAAAAGTTTGATAATCTCTGATAAGCCTACCACAGATGAGGAAATTGCTACTAAAATGTTTTTAGAAGAGCATGGTGGTGAGGTAACAGTTGAGGATTATGATGCTGAATTAAGAATGATAAATGAAGAGCACAAGAAGAAAATGGAAGCTGGTACTTATATAAAGAAAGGTAAAGCTCCAAGGAGAAAAGAGATAGGAATATCTATTAAAGATAATGTAAACTCTGATCAAAGTTTGCAATACTCAAGGAAACCTACTATTTCAAGAAATGACAAAGGAAAAGGTAAACTGGTAGAAGAAGAACAGTTACCAAAGAAGATTTATTCAACCTCTGACATTGCTCAAGTTGAATCAAGGATAAATAAATCAACCTCTGACGTTGCTCATGTTGATATTGCTACTAAAGTTGTGACAACCTCTGACAAGGCTCAAGTTGTACAAACTCAACTCAAAGGTTTCTTAAGACCTGTACTTCCTGAAACTCTGACATTAGAACCTGTGGATTTTTCTCAAACCAGGACAGTACACGGAAAACAATCTTATGACAAGTCTGGTTTAGGTTCACACAGAGAGAAGAGGATAAATAACAGTCCAATGGATCAAACATCACTGGCAGAACCTGGTGTTGGGGTTACTCAAGAGAGCCTTGACAAGCTAGAGTCTGTTCAGTTAATTCATCATAAGGGACTTAGGAAGGACTTTCTGTTATACTTCATGGCTGATGGCAGAGTATACAGAATAGGTGAAAATGATATACATTTGAAAATGGCTGAAGAGTTAGAATATGTATTATATCTACTCAAAGTCAGAAATCAAAGGACTCAAAATGCTGCTGAAGTTTTGAGAGGAAGGATGATGAGAGCAAAGGTTCTCAGTGGTGCTAAAATTACAAGTGCTTACATTCCTAAGTACAAAGATGCTCATGGAAATCTTGTTGAGATGAGAAGAAATAGTGCAAAGCTCTCTACAGCTCTTGGAATAAAGGTGTTGGAATTCAATTTGGAATCTGACAAAGCCTTTATAATAAGGCTGGGCAATGATATGAGAAGAAACAACATATATTCTCTGAGGGCTGCCATATATCAAACTGATGAAAGTGATCTAGAATTGAAGGAGCTGAAAGAGATTATGATTGCTGAGCTAGAGAGAGCTGAAAGAAGATTGCTTACAGACTATATCAGGACAGTGCCTGATATTCAAGAAATCAAATAAAGTCTGACTGTAAGTTTTTAAAATTTTCTATTCTAAGTTAAAGTTAAACTCTGACATATTTTAAACACTGCATTTGTTATACGTTTTGACATCATCAATTATCTGTTTAACTTGTACATTTTTATTATGCATAAGTTGGGGGAGATTGTTAGATATAATTGCTAACGTTTGTTCATCAGTGTTTAAGCAACAGGTGATCATCAGAGTTTACATTGAAGCCAGTCAGAGTTTGTTAAAGTCTGACTTGGTGATAGTTGAATTAGCTGTCGGTGCTGAATTGAATATTCTAGAAGCAATATATTCTGAAGATGGAAAGAAGTAGAATATATTGATACAGCTAAGGAGACGGAATAGAAGACTGAAGCAATCCTTAATTGATATGAATTGTATAGCTAATTTATAGGAATATCAATTAGAGATGGATTGTATGTAGCTGTGTATTATATAAACACAGATAGGTTATCCCTAGAAGGGATGCGATTATTGAAAATATTATTCTTGTAACCTAGTAGCTCTTTGTGATTCATTAACATCATAAAGAGAGAAACTGTTAATATAATTACAGTTTTGTTGATTTATAAACAGTGTTCTTGATTGTTATTCTCATACATATTTGATTATATTGTGTATTCGGCCTAACATAATCCTTACTCCAACACATACAATCCAGGTTGGAGAGATCATCCTAATTTCTCCTACAGAAATAGTTCTTTAAGCATTACCTGACAAAGCCATGGAACTTCTTCTTTCACACACTTATCCATGTTTTTACTGCCAAGATGACAAATCTGCATGGTATTCCCTTATTTCTTCAGAAGATAGGGTTTGCCATTGCTAACAATAGGCATATAAACATAGGGAGATTAGTGATTGATCAAGTCATTCTATGCATGGGACCACTCGATGAAAGAACAGGCATGGATGATGTGCTTTGTTTCTATCCTAGGTTCCTACAGCTAATTCTCAATGGTGTCTTAACAGATGATGAACGTGATACATTTGCAGCAGAGGAGACCATGGAGTGTATGAAGATGAAGAGCAATGCAATAACCGCTCTGATAAGAAAGAATCATCTTCCAGGGGTACCCACTGTTCTCACTGACTATCTAAGAACGGTGCCCCTACCACTTCTACCCCCAGGGGAACAGGTAAATGAAGGTAATATTCCTCAACCTCAAATGGCTCCTAAACCACAACCTATGGATGTTGATCCAGAGCCCTTAGTGGCCATTCCTGACCATGAGGTTGAAAACCCACAACCTCTATCCCCGGTCACAGAGCCTTTGGAAGATCCAAATGAAACCATAAACGAACCTCCTTCCCCTCCTATACCCAATATTCATACATCCGTGAGTGTAGAGGGAGATAGTGCCATAGCAGCACCACATAAGGAGATACACCCTTCAACAACAGCTCTGCCTTCCTCTAAAAGGAGAAGAATAGAAACCGAAGCA
Organism: Heracleum sosnowskyi; assembly: GCA_030848705.1. Lineage (NCBI taxonomy): Eukaryota > Viridiplantae > Streptophyta > Magnoliopsida > Apiales > Apiaceae > Heracleum > Heracleum sosnowskyi. The sequence goes on along the minus strand of CM061237.1, from coordinate 62,151,008 downwards.
ACTTTTGAAACTTCATTTCAATTATCCAAAGAGCCCTTTATAGATTTTTCTGATGCTGATTGGGCTACTCTAACTAAAGCAATATTTGAACCAATAGCTCAATCTAGCAAGGAGGAATTGACGGAAGCAACTGGTGTTCCAACCATATTACGGTCAGGTTCACTGGTTGAAGGTTCTAAGAACCAAGTGTCTTCACAGACGTCGAGAGAAGGCTCTGACACAAATTCAAAATCTAAAGGGTCATTGCCTAGCTCCCCAGATGGAACATATCTGGATCCTGTGGGTAAAGGGTCTGACGTAGGTGCGGATCGGCAACTCGGTGACAATTAATCAATTCACATTGAGGAGTTAACTGAGGTAAAGCCTTCACAGACTATTGGGGAAGTTTCAGGATCTCTGCTGTTAATAGAGCCTGATTCTAGCCTCCTAGAGATTCAAACTCTAGATCCTACAAAGGATACATCATCTACGGATGATCATCAACTTGGTTTAACCAAGGACGGGGACTTGCGAAGCCCCATTGCACCACCGGTGACCTCCTTAAGGATGGCTACGGTGTTTTCTGATGCAGGTACAAAGAGTACAAAGGGATTGACTGAAACACAAACACTTACACCTGGCCTGAGTGAGAAAGGAAAGATGAGTGAAACACCAACAGAAACGTTGAGTGCACACCCAGAGCCAAATGTGAGGAGTGACACCCTAACCCTACCAAATATTGATGATCTGCTACTACCTACAGAAAGAGAAGTACATGTTCAATCCACACTCAAGGAGATGACGGTTCATGATAAGCAAGGAAATCCACTATTCAAGGTTCCACTGAGACCTTCCTTTGACCAAGGTATCTCCTCTGATCAAGCCAATGCTTCTTTAATGTCTATTCAAGAGAAGGTTGACTTGGCGGCGGCTGATTCTAGAAGAACTTATCGGGTCTTAGGCAGTGCATCTGGCACTATAACAGGTACAAAACAAGTAGTGGACTCCTTGAAGAAGGAAGCAATTGAGGAACTAGTCGAATTGAGGACTGACGTCAAAGAGCTGAAAGATGGTTTCATGAATGAAGTGAATGCTCTACAACAAATTCAAGAAGCTTTAAGAGAAGACGTTCTGGTTATCCGGGATGGTCAAGCTAGGGTAAAAGATGCAATGAACACCCTTTCTAGAGTGGAGTCTAAGCTGAACCAGAGATTGGACAGAATTGAAAAGACTACCAAGCTGAGATTGGATGACATTGACCTGAAGCTATCTTCTATACATGAAATGAATAGAGACATTTCTGACTTTATGGAGAATCAAGGTGACGGAGTGCGGTCTATTTGGAATATGTTAAGGAACCAACAACCCGGACCTTCAAATCAACAACCTGATCCTTCTACTACCTTTTACAATGAGGATAACTACATCGAGGATTCCTCAACTAAGGGGGAGAAAGTTGGAGAAGGGGAGACAAATGAAGGATGGCAAACAACTGGATGGGGAGTTTGGGAAACCAATGAAGCTATTCCAGTTAGACAGTACTGGATTGAGAACATGGTGCAAGAAGAGGAAAGTGAGGAAGAATTTGAAATCATGCATGAGCAACCACTGCAGGAGGAGCATGAGCCATATTATCCAGAGCCAATAGAACATCCTATCTTGGATGATGATATGGAAGAAGAAGCAAATTCTCTGTCACTGGAACAAGAAGCTGCCTTGGAGATATTGAAAGCTGAAAGAGCTGAAAGAGATGTCAGACAAGCTGAAAAGCAAAGACACCAAGCAGTTCTAAGGAGTGAAAAGCTGAAAAGATTCAAGGTGTATGCTGAAGTGAGGAAGAAGAAAATGATGGATTTAGCAAAGAAGCAAGGGATTGACTGGGAGATGGCTTATAAAACCTTTTGTGGAGTTGAAGACGGATTAGAAGTCAACGACAATGCGGAGGTGGAAGTTATCGTTCAGGACATCAGAAGTGCAAATCCTGAAGATCAGACTTACTTCACTGCACTGAGAAATTCTGTGATCTTTCTGAAAGCTGGAGTGAAAGAAAATGGTGCCTGGAACATATTGATCAATTTTCTTGAGAAAGGTACATTTGTGATTTCTACTAAGTTTTTCGAACAGAGAACATACACGGAACTGCAGGTGATGCTCGTCAAGATACAAAGGACTACAAGGCTAAATGAACTGCTCCGTGAGCATGTTAAAGAGATCTTGATGAAAGTCAGTCCAGAGATTACTGATAATCCTCCAATGGTTAGATTCATGACGAATGACTTGTTCAGAATCTGCTATTTAACTGAGGACAAGCTGAAAGACTATCCAAGTAACTATCTTATATCAGTGGAGAAGTATCTTAGATCCACTGGATTCACATCAACGGAGAAGGACAAAGCAGCCGACACTCTACGAAGATTTCTAATGGAGAATGTTCCTTACTATAGGAAGAGAGTGGAGAGAGGATTGGAAGTGCGTCCCAGACTACCAAACATGCCAAAGCTAAACCAGAAAGATGTTAACATTGCATGGTTGTGGGTTGGAGTGGGTCAAGAGGTTGAATATATTGGAAGACACATCTAAGGAGCAATCCTTAAACCTGGAGATTCATTGCACTATCCATCAGTGATTGATTATCAAGTTGCTAACTCCAATCCAATGATTGAAGAAGGTGAGATTGAGATGGACTGAAAAACAAAAGCAAAGAACAAAAGAACTATCAGCTCAGTCTAGAAGAGCAACTTCTATGTATAATGTTAGGAATATGTTGTTCTTGATGATAATTATAAAAACACTTAGTAGATTTTGTGTTAAGTCACTTTTGTAACTGTTAACGGAATGGTATGCTTTGCAGCTTCCGCTGACAAGTAGCTCATCAACGAAATGAAGAATATACCGTCAACGGAATGAAGAATAAAGCTATCAGCGAAACACATCTTACTTCTATCAACGAATCATTATCACTTTTCTGAATAGTTGACAAAGTGATAGTGACAGTTTTCTGACAGATCAAAAGGTGATGTAGAAGTGTACTTTGCATTGGAAGCCATCAAAATGGACACTGGGAATAAGGAAACATTCCAATTTCCAATTAGGTTCTTGAGTGGGATCATAATAAGCATGAAGACAAAAGACAAGATCTCCAAGGACCATTGGACAAAAGGGATGAAAAGCAAGCTACTGGCGGTTACCTTTAGTGTATTTTAGAGTAGCCAAAAATAGCATTGTAAACTTGGGTTTTATAACCAAGTGTAGCAGTTCATTTTTAAGATATGTGAGTGAGATAAAAATAGTTTGTATTAGCTTCTTTCAAGAGCACTCTCACTCCAAATCAGGAACTGAGCAGCTGTGATACTTTTGTAACACAGATTATTTCCGCAATAAAAACATCTCAGTTGGATCCTCAAAACATCCAACTGAAATTTTATATTTGCTTGTGTTTTTATTTTCAGTGTTGTTTTATTTGAAAGTTGTTTTAAGTTTAGAAATATTTAGAATTGTATTCAACCCCCCCCCCCCCCCCTCCCTTCTACAATTCTGTTAGGTCATTTGGGATTAACAATTGGTACCAAAGCAAGCTTCTAACATACAAGAAGTTTAAAGATCGAGGCCAAAACAGAAACCATGGTGAAGAAGGATGCAGGTGTAAAGATACCAGTTCTAGATAAGGACAATTACTTTCACTGGAAAGTAAAATGCATCTACATCTCATGTCTATGGATAAGAGATATGTAGACTGCATTGAGAAAGGTCCACACGTTCCCATGAAGTTTGCATCTAGAGTTGGACTGCCAGATGATGCTGAAGATGTAGAAATCCCAAAACCTGTCTCAGAATGGATTGTTGAAGATGTTGCAGAAATCCATAAAGATAAAAGAACCATGAACATTCTGTTTAATGGTTTGGAGCAAGAGATGTTTGACAATGTTATAAACTGTACAACTTCTAAAGAAGTATGGGACACTGTTAGAACACTCTGTGAAGGAACTGAGCAAGTTAGGGAGAACAAAATGCAACTCCTCATACAACAATATGAGCACTTTCATTTTAAAGCCGGTGAAACCCTAAATGACACGTTTAGTAGGTTTCAAAAGCTTTTGAATGGATTAAAGTTGTATGGGAGGGTCTACCAAACCAAGGATTCAAATCTCAAATTTCTTAGAGCTCTTCCAAAAGAGTGGAAGCCTATGACTGTTTCTCTGAGAAACACTCAAGAGTACAAAGACTATACTCTTGAAAGGCTTTATGGAACCTTAAAGACATATGAGCTGGAAATGGAGCAAGATGAAGAAATTGAGAAGGTACAAAAGAAAGGTGGATCTATTGCATTGATTGCATCTGTGAACCAACTGGAAGATGACAATGCAGAAGCTAAATCTAAGTCTAAGTCTAAATGTTTCAACTGTGGAATGATTGGTCACTTTGCTGGAGATTGCAGAAAGCCCAAAGTTGAGAAGGGCAACAGGAAATTTGAGCCTGTTGATTATAAAAAGAAATACTTTGAACTTCTCAAGCAAAAAGAAAAGGCTTTCATGTCTCAGGAGTATGATTGGGCTGGTAATGGTGAAGATTCAGATGATGATGTTGAGTGTGTCAACTTGGCTCTAATGGCTAACAATCATGAGTAGGAAGCAAGTTCCTCTAGAAACCAGGTAACAATTACTAATCTTTTTGAGCTTTCTAAAGAGGAATGCGATAGTGCAGTTAATGAAATGTCTATTGTACTGTATAATTTGCGTGCTACTCTTAAATCACTTACCAAAGAGAACTCAAGAATTAAAGAGACCAATTTGCTCTTAAGTGATAGAAATGCCATGTTAGAAGCACATCTCATTGAGTTTGAGAAAATGAGGTGTGTTAGTAGGGATGCTAAGATGGAACTTGAGAAAGTGTTAAAAAGGGAAGAGATTCTTAAAACACAACTAGAAATAGAACAAAGTGTGATTGCAAAATGGAAAGATTCCAGGAATGTTGCTACCAACATCATTAATGTTCAAGGTATGGAATCTTTCTGTGAGCAATCATGGAAAAAGAACAAAGAGAAGCTAGGGTATGCTGTTGAAACCTTAGAATCAGAATCAGAGTCAACAAACAACAATGATCATTTGTTGAAGGTTGATACGTCAACGGAATGCAAGGTTTCGTTGACAGATGAACCATTAACCGATCATTCCATTTCGATGACAGAGAAAAAGAAAGAAGAACTCACTAGACTTAATAACAAGTTTGGTCCTGTCACCAAGAACTTTGTTCAAGGTGAGTCTAGTAAATCAAAGAAAGTTGAGAAGCCTGTTGAAAGAGCGAATGTAGGTCACTTGTCTAACAAGCAATTGAAAGACAAGTTAGAGAAAATTCAAGTTGAGGTTAAGGGCAATAAAAAGAATAACATAAATGGCAAAGTAGAAACTAACAAACATAACAATTACACACCTGATAAGTATGCTCCTAGAAAAACATGTGTTAATTGTGGAAGTGTTAGTCATTTATCTGCTAATTTCAAATCTGTTAAGAAGTCTACTAATGTGAAAATGCCTAAGCCTACAATGAATGTATCTATGCCTGCAATGCCTGTTATGCCTAATGTGTTTGCTCCATATGCACAATTTCAGAATCCATATGCTAGCATGCCATTTGTGCCTAATCCATACATGAATATGTATAATGTGCCACAAATGCCATGGAATGTGAATAACATGTTTGTTCCTCCAAATATGCATGCTACGAATGAAAATGTAAGCAACCCTCAGAAATCAACACCAAAGGTAAAGGTTGATTTAACTCAATCTGAGCCCAAGGTGAATAATGATGTAAAGAATAAATCAAAGGCTAACAAAACAGGACCCAAGGAAACTTGGGTACCAAAATCAACTTGATTTGGTTTTATTGTGTGCAGGGAGACAAAAGGAATCTTTGGTACTTGGATAGTGGTTGTTAAAGACACATGACTGGTGATTCTACCCTGCTCACAGAGTTTCAGGAAAGAACTGGCCCTTGTATTGCTTTTGGAGATGACAGCAAAGGCTACACTAAGGGATATGGCTTGATTTCAAAAGAGAATGTCATCATAGATGAGGTTGCATTGGTGGATGGTCTAAAGCACAATTTGCTTAGTATCAGCCAACTTTGTGACAAAGGATTTTTAGTTACTTTTTCAAAAGAAGCCTGTGTTGTTTCTAAAGTAGGAGACAACAATGTGGTAATGACGGGATTCAGAAGAGGGAATGTGTACATTGCTGACTTTAGTAGCACAAGTCCAGACACCATCACTTGTCTTTTTAGCAAGGAAAGCAAGGATGAAAGTTGGCTATGGCACAAGAAATTGTCTCATTTGAATTTTAAGGTTATGAATGACTTGGTGAGGAAAGATCTTGCTAGAGGAATTCCACAGGTGGAATTCTCCAAGGATGGTTTTTGTGATGCCTGTCAAAAAGGGAAACAAAAGATGGCATCATTCAAAAGCAAGACAGAGTCATCAATTGTCCAACAGCTTGAGTTGCTTCATATGGATCTATTTGGCCCTGTAAATGTCATGTCCATTTCAAAGAAGAAATATTGTCTTGTGATTGTTGATGATTTTTCTAGATTTACATGGACTTTCTTTTTGCACACCAAAGATGAGGCAAGTGAAATCATTATCAATCACATAAAGATGGTAAACAATCATCCTGATTTCAAAGTAAGAAGGATTAGGAGTGACAATGGGACAGAGTTCAAGAATTCAACTATGAAGATGTTCTGTGAGGAAAATGGTATTTTGCATGAATTTTCAGCTGCAAGGACACCACAGCAAAATGGTGTAGTTGAAAGGAAAAACAGAACACTTATTGAAGCTGCAAGGACAATGCTAGATGAATCAAAGTTACCAACTTATTTTTGGGCTGAGGCAGTTAACACAGCTTTCTTCACTCAAAATATTTCTTTGATTAATCAAGCCAAGGGAATGACCCCTTATCAACTACTCAAAAGAAAGAAGCCACTATTGGATTTTCTTCATGTCTTTGGATGCAAGTGCTTTGTTCTGAGAAATCAAGCTGAGCATTTGGGGAAATTTGAAGCAAAGGCAGATGAAGCAATATTTGTGGGATATGCAGCAGGGAAAGCTTACAGAGTCTATAATCTCAGAACCAACATTGTTATGGAATCTGTACATGTTGTTTTTGATGATCTCAAAATTCAAGGTCTCTGTGATGAAGGTTTCCATGAAAGTCTTTCTTTTGAGAATGAGGAAGGAGATCAAGTGAATCATGTTAAGGCTATTGAGAAACAGCATAAAGTTGTTGTGTCTAGCACAGATGAAAGTAGTAGTGAAGATGAAATTGATGCATTAAGATTGAAAAGAATAGCTGCTAGCAGAACAAATGGTCATTCCGTTGACAATCATGGTGGAGGATTCGTTGACAATCAGAATGAGCATTTCGTTGACAGTCAAAATGGGCTTTCCGTTGACAGTCATAGAAATGCTTCTAGGAATGATCACTTAGGAACAACAAACTCAGGGGGAGTTTCTCAAGGACAAATATCTAATCAAGGCAATCATGATCACGAAGCTACATCTTCTAGAGCTAATCTACCTCCCTCAAGGAAATGGACTAAAGATCATCCCTTTGAACTCATTATAGGTGATGTTTCTTCAAAAGTCCAAACTAGAAGAGCAACTCAAGTGGAATGTCTATATAGTAGCTTTCTGTCTCAAGATGAGCCAAAGAAAGTTGAGGATGCACTTCTAGATCCAGATTGGGTTTTAGCTATGCAAGATGAGCTAAACCAATTTGAGAGAAACAAAGTTTGGAAGCTGGTGCCCAAGCCTAAGGACAGGAGTGTTATAGGCACAAAGTGGGTGTTCAGAAACAAGATGGATGAAAATGGGATAGTCACAAGGAACAAAGCTAGATTGGTTGCAAAATGTTGCCCAGTAATAATCTATTGTATAAGGGGGGTTGAATACAATAGTATAAGATAATCGACTTCTTAATGTATATATCACAAATATGAAAGAAAGATAACAGCTTTATTAAATCTGATATAAAACTGTTACAAACTCTCTCAAGAAATTCTGATGTTCTTGAGAGCTGCTAAGTTACACAAATACTCAAGTGTATGATCGATTATGTTCACGTACATAAATCGAAACCTAAACTGTGTTTATATACTACACAGCTTCTCTATCAATAATAAGTCTTAATCAATTACAAAGATTGATAGCTACATTCTACAAACCAGGAACCGACAAAATAAACTTCCATGTGTAACTAGACTCCAAATATAACTCGAAGTAGGAATCCTGATCAGCTTCCAGTCCTGATGATCAAACCTGATCCCAGTCCTGATATGTATTCTAATCCTGACGACCATGCAATCCTGATGACGTCAGCAATCCTGATCAGTTGAGTCTAGCTCCTGACGATCATTGAATTCTGATCTAACAATCTCCCCCAATCTCATACTTTGTGACATAAAGTATAGATTCCTAAGATTCAATGATGTCAAAAACATATATACAAAATGTACAAGTATCTGCAGAAACAACTTATCTGTTTAAATTCTTTGATAGAACAGATTCATCTTCAAGAAGTTGGATAACAAATTTTCTTCTTTTTCTTCAAGAATTTGAATCAGCCTTTCCTTAAGATTTCTGAGTTCTTCATCTTCCTCATTAATCTGGTAGATAGCTGCTCTGAGATTCAATATGGAGCTTTTCTGAAGACTATGTTCTTCAAGCAAAAGATAAGCAATTTCCTTCCCATCAGGATTGAGAGTAAGTTGTGTCATGCCAAAAGTTACTTCTTTAACATCAGTACCCCTTTGCATTTCCACATCCTGACCTCTTTGATTTAAGTACATGGGAGTATAATTACCATTGAAATTACTGTTTCCATCTAGTCTTCTTCTTATTGTTGACAAAATCATGTCACTCCATTCTTTGCACATTTGATTCTTCAATCTCAAAAGATAATGAACATATTTCAGTTCCTGTGTAGTTTTCATCAGCAGATCTTGAATAGATAGAATCTTCACACTACCATCTTTCATGAAGTACAGAAGCTTTTCTTTCTTGTCAAAACCATCATGATAATCTATAACTATATCAACAGCTAGTAAATTGTTCAGGTTTTCAGAAGTTAAAGTACCTCCAATTTCAGTTAAGGAGTAAGGATCTACATATGACATATTTAGATATTCAGCATCCCTGTGTCCAATACCTCCTCTTGAATTACTTGTCAATTGCTTCAGATTTGAAAACATCTTTAACCAGAGTGCTTTTGATCTAACCATCTCAGATAAATCAACAACACTTGAAGCGCTTGTAATAATTCCTCCAGACTGAAAATTGATAAGTGTATCACACCTCAGTGTACTAATATGTTTCCACTTCTTATCTTTTTCCTTTTCAAAGGCATAGCTTCTTTCCAGTAAAGATTCTTGTCTGCCTAGGTTCCTCCACTTTCTTTCATTTGAGAGTTTAAGCCTTTGTAAATAGAGATTGAAATCTCTACTTGTTTTTCTTGTAATTTCTCTTCTTCTGGCTTCTTCTTCTTCATCTACTTCTTTGTTGTGAGAGTCAACCACAGTAGATAAGATTATCAAATCAATCTCTTGCAGAATTTCAGAATCATCAGGATCTTGAATATTATCAGGAACAACATCAGGATTAGATTCTTCAATTTGATTTGTATTGTAGAGTGTTGATTTTCTTGATTTTCTTCTCAATTCAGGTTCTTCTTCAATATTTCCATCATCACCAAAAGTAGATCTGTCAGGAACTACTAGAGTTTGAATAGGTTCAGGAATTTCTTCAATTCTTAACCCTCTAGACCTTGTTTGTCTAGGTATTGTTTGAGTTGAGGAACCTCTTCTACTTCTTCTAGCTCCTCTCCTACCTCTGCCTCCTCTACCTCTAGCAGGAGCAGGGTTATTAAAGCTTTCCATCATTTCTCTCTGTTGTCTTAAGAATTCTTCATGTGAGAGATCATGATATTCTTCACTTGCTGTAGAGAGTGCTTTTCTTGCAAATAATTGTTGAACTCTTTTATCAGTGTGATATAGAGTAACAATTCTGCCATCCTTTGTAGTAAACTTCTGGAATAAATTTGATGCATCTTCAGGATTATCAATAAAAATATCTTCATCACCTTCAGGAATTGTAGCAAGAGTATGTCCATGACCAGATGTCAGGATTTGTTCTTCCGTCAGGATCTGAGATTGCACCAACATTCTTACTGTCTTAACTCCAGAATCAGAAACATGAGTTGACTGCGTTGTTTGACTTTGTGAAGTTTGAATTGTAGATTTCATAACAGCAGCATCAGAGGTTTCTCCTTGTATCACTTTGTCACTACCATCATCTCCAGTATCATCATCATTATTCCTTAATACTAGATCAGGTGTGCATTTTGTCCGACTAACCTTCTCCCCCTTTTTGACATCAGGATTTGACAATAAATTCAAAATTAAGGAAAGAGAGGCTTGAATGTCAGTTACCTTGGTATCCAGAGAATCAATCCTTCTGTTGATGGAGGTTTGTTCAGAAATGACAGATTTCACTTGGGATTCTACTACCCTTAACTGAAAAGCAGTAGGCACCTTTGTAAAACTTTGAGAAATATCATTCCTCACCAACTCAGTTGAGTTCTTGATAGAATCAATTTCACTTTTTAGGCTTTTGGATAACAGAGTTGTAGCCTTCAGATGATTCTTCAAGTCTAGATTCTGTATAGATTTCACTGCATCATAGGCATGTTCCAAAGCAGAAGAATAACTTACAGATTCAGAAGATCTGTGCCATGAATTATTCCATTCATTTTGTCTAAGTGCCTCAGCAGGATTAAAGGAAGGAATAGAAAAATCTTGTCTATGATCTTTCCCAGTGAAAGCTTTGTCAGCCATATATGTACTTGATGAACCAAAATTAGTTCCAAGACTAACTTTGAGTGTTGTAGCAAGTTGTTCCTTCTCTTTTCGATTCTCATCATCATCACTATCATCAGAGTCATCATCATCAGTAATATGAGTAACATCAGGATCAGGAATAGCTATACCTTTCATTTTATCCTGTGAATCTGTGATAGGATGATCCATTGGTCTTGAACGAAGTGGCTGTATCAGGATAGGCTCAGCATCAGGAGCACCACTAGCGTCAGGATGAACACCGTCATGATTTGATATGCTTGCATCAGTATTTGCTACCAATGGTTCTTGTGGAGCTTGAGGTTCAGAAGCTGCTTCAACACTTTGAGTCAAAGGTTCTTGTGTGCTTCCCTCATTGACAGTGTCCTCGATCAATCTTTGAACTTCATCTGCACCAGAAATCCCTTGAGCTGTGTCAGGAAATTTCTCAGAAACTATAGCTTGGCCTGCATCTTCAGTTTGAGAAGATGGTTCTTGTGTAGCTGGAATGTTGATGTCTGCATTCTCCCTTTGAGAAAATGGTTCTTGTGGAACCATTCCACTAGCTAAGCCTTCACTCAAACTTTGATTGAGTGGTTCTTTTGTGGCTGGATCATCAGAAAGAGCTACTGAACCACTTTGAGGTTCAGGTTCTTGTGGGCTTGATCCTTTCAGTTTCTTCTGTCTCTGATAGACTAACTCTTCTGCCTTCCTTAGCTTTTCCATTGGATGTTTTATCCCAAGTTTGGAAGCAGCAGCACCATACTTCTCCCATGAAATATCAACATGTCTTTTTGTTGGAGAGTCCTGTGCTGGAGAGTCTGAAATAGTAACCACTTGACTTGGTGCAGCATCAGGAATACTAATATTAGGATTTGCTTGAGCAGTAGAAATTGATTGCTCAATCAGAATAGAAGTGTCTTGTACATCAGTATCCTGCTTCTTTTCTAAAGGAATATGATACCTGTTTTTTGATAACTTCCTTTTCTTCTGTGGTGTAGACAATGGAACCACAGCTGCAGTAGCAGTATCAGCAAATTCCTTATTCACATTCATCACAGAGGATATAGGTAAGTCATCCTCAGAATCAGTCTCATCCCTGAGCACTAACTTTCTTTTAACAGAAACAACCTCACCTCCTTTTGCAGCTTTCTTCACCAGGACCCCTTGTACACCCCCTTGTAACTTCTTTTTAGTGAGTGGTGTAGAGGAAAAATCCTTTGAACCTGATTGCCTTCCTGACACATCAGTTCTAGCAAACTTCTTTGCTTTTACAACTAAAGTCTTTTGAGAGACATTAGAGGTGGCAGTTGACTGTTTAGACTGTTTAGGATGAATGTTTGGGTTAGGAACAAGGTGTGATTGGCCTTGTCCCATAACATTAGAAATTAAACCATAACGAGTAGGCATTTTCCTATGTAAGAAAAACCTAACCTCATCAGGAATAAAAGCATTTCCTATGAAACCATTTGCCTTATCACTGTTGACTAAGGACTTAATATTATTCTCAGTAATTCTACAGATAGGTAGAACTACATCATTCTCAAAAACAACATTAGGACACAAGTGATTAAATATCAACTGTAAAAATCTAAGAAAATAGACAGAACCTAACTTATCTGATTTCCTATCACTTAAAGCTTTTAAGATAAACGACCCATAATCAAACACTGTAGAGTGGATAAGAGAGTACCCAATTTTAAGAGATCCTGATGGAAGAGCATCAAAATTTGATGTCTTGTTCAGGAAACAGCGGCTGATCGTATCAAAGAAGAAATTCCATTCCTTCTTAAGCTTTGTCCTAAAGAGATTGCCATATCTCTTTACTTCACCATTGTAGCCCAACTTTGTAACAAACTCAAAGAGAGTAGAGTCCGAAACATTATCAGGAATAGCATCACCAAGAACAGGTAAATGCAGGGCTTCCTCCACAATTGTAGGAGTCACATAGTGAGTAATTCCATTATGTTCAAAACTCATCAAGATGGTGTCAGAATACCCTTTGTCAAAAGTAACTGAGTTCCACACCTGCATTACAGACTTAAAAGAAACACTTGCAGGTTCTGTTAAAGCAAACTTCAATGGGCTTGAAGCTAGAAAATCTTGAATTATATGAAACTCATTGGGTAAATCTTGATGATGTAGAATAGCCACATAATTATTAGTGGCAAAAGTAACACCACTAATCACTGTTTGTTTGTTCATGAATGATGAAGACGCCATTGTAATTCTTAAAAAATCTTGAGAATTGATGTTTGAAAATTGTTAGGGTTCAAAAGCACAGAGAGAGATAGAAAATCGAAAAACTGATGACAAGAGAGTAATTAATGATTTAGAATAAGTAAAAGTATTTTGTTAGAACAAAACTTTACTCTCAATAACAGGTGGCAAGATATGATTTGTGCACAAATAATTAGTGGACAGATTACGTGTGTAATTTAAATGAAACTGCACCGCTTTTTATGTGTATGTATATGTATATCTATAACAGTACAACACACGCGCTCATACAGTTGTCCTACTAAAACTCAACCGTCCATCAGCAGATACTGACGAAAAATTAGGCACAAATTAAGCAATGAAATACTGACCTGAACATCAGGATTGACTAGTTGACTTCCTGTCAGGATAGAGTCCTATCAGGAATAGATCAAAAATACATACCTTTCTGATTAACCATCAGGATTTGACAGTTATCAGGATTTCCTCTCTGTATCTTTCCTCAGAAATTCTCAAAGTTCATCATTCCAAGTTCATTCACCAATTTATTGAAAGTAGCTTCAGGTAGTGGCTTGGTGAATATATCAGCTAGTTGTTGATCAGTAGGAACAAAGTGAAGTTCAATTGTTCCTTCCAGAACTTGTTCTCTTATGAAGTGATATCGAATACTGATGTGTTTAGTAAGTGAATGCTGAACTGGATTTCCTGTCATTGCAATAGCACTTTGGTTATCACAAAAAATAGGGATTTTTGAGTATGACAGGCCATAATCTAACAACTGATTTCTCATCCACATTATCTGAGCATAACAACTTCCTGCAGCAATGTACTCAGCTTCTGCAGTTGAAGTGGAAATGGATTTTTGCTTCTTACTGAACCATGAAACTAGTCTTCCACCCAAAAACTGACAGCTTCCTGAAGTACTTTTCCTGTCTATTTTGCATCCTGCAAAATCAGCATCTGAATAACCACACAACCCAAAATCTGATTCCCTTGCATACCAAAGGCCAAGTGAAGAACTGCCTTTGAGATATCTGAAAATTCTTTTGACTGCAAGCAGATGGGGTTCTCTAGGTTTTGCTTGAAATCTTGCACACAGACAGGTTGCAAACATGATATCTGGTCTACTTGCAGTGAGATACAATAAAGAGCCAATCATTCCTCTGTAGTGAGTTACATCTACCTCAGCACCTTGATCAGGATCAAGTTTGGTAGCTGTAGCTATGGGAGGTGTAGCAGGAGAACTATCTTGCATGTTAAACCTTGTCAATAAATTCCTTGTATATTTAGACTGATTGATAAAAATCCCTTCATCAGTCTGTTTAACTTGAAGACCAAGAAAGTAACTCATTTCTCCCATCATGCTCATTTGATATCTTGACTGCATAAGTTTGGAAAACTTTTCACATAGCTTATTGTTTGTTGACCCAAAAATGATATCATCAACATAAATCTGAACTAACAACAAGTCCTTACCATGATTCAAATAAAATAGAGTTTTATCAATAGCACCTCTTTTGAATCCACTTTCCAGTAAGAATAGAGCTAAAGTTTCATACCATGCTCTTGGAGCTTGCTTTAGTCCATAAAGTGCCTTATCCAATCTGTAGACATGATCTGGATATTTAGGATCAATGAAACCTGGAGGTTGCTCAACATAGACTTCTTCCTCCAGTTCTCCATTTAAGAAAGCACTTTTAACATCCATCTGGAAAACCTTGAATTTCTTATGAGCTGCATAAGCAAGAAATATCCTGATGGCTTCTAATCTTGCAACAGGAGCAAAAGTTTCATCATAGTCAATTCCCTCTTGTTGAGAATACCCATTTGCAACTAGTCTAGCTTTGTTTCTGATTATTACTCCATCAGAATCAGTCTTGTTCTTGAAAATCCACTTTGTACCAATAATTGATCTATTATTTGGTCTTGGTACCAGTTTCCAGACTTCATTTCTTTCAAATTCATTCAGTTCCTCTTGCATTGCAGTAACCCAATCAACATCTTTAAGTGCATCTTCAACTTTCTTTGGCTCCTCCTTGGATAGAAAGTTATTGTATAGACATTCATTCTGAGTTGCACTTCTTGTTTGAACACCTGCATCAGGATCTCCAATGATCAAATCAGGAGTATGACTTGCAGTCCATTTCCTTGCTGGTGGTAAATCAGTCCTTGAAGTAGATGCTCCCCCTGGATTGGTGTTATCTTGATTTGTAGAATTTGCTTGATTTGAAGCTCCCCCTGAATTATTGTTATCTCCTCCTGATAAGTTATCAGGATTATCACTTGAATCAGTATCTGAAGAATTTTGTCCTGATGATTGAGTTGACTCTGAACTTGTAGTAGAATGTTGTTGCTCCCCCTCAATATTAGCACTACTAGAAGTATCACTATTGATTGCATCATCAGTATTAGCACCATCAGCATCTGGTGTGTCATCAGGATTTGGTGACCCATCAGGATCTGATGTATTGACAGGATCTGATTCACTTTCTTCAGGTTCCTTGGTAGCTTCATTTTCAAAAATCAATCTATCATGAGAGTCTTCATTGATTCCAGTTATCTTCTTGTCATCAAAAGATACATGTATTGACTCCATGACAGTTCTTGTTCTCAAATTAAAAACTCTGAAGGCTCTTGATGCAGGATAGCCTATGAAAATTCCTTCATCAGCCTTTGTTTCAAATTTCCCTAGCTGTTCAGGATGAGTTCTGAGAACAAAACATTTACAGCCAAACACATACAGATGCTTCAGACTTGGTTTCTTCTCCTTGAGTGACTGATAAAGAGTACTACCATGCCTGTTTATTAATGTGAGATTTTGAGTATAGCATGTTGTGTTGACTGCTTCTGCCCAGAATTATGTAGGTAATTTTGCTTCTTCCAACATAGTTCTGCCAGCTTCAATAAGAGTTCTATTTTTCCTTTCAACTACTCCATTTTGTTGGGGTGTGCCAGGAGCATAGACTTGTTGAATGATTCCTTTGTATTTGCAGAACTCTTCCATCTTTGAATTCTTAAATTCAGTACCATTATCACTTCTCAGTATCTTGACTTTGTACTTTGTGGTTGTCTCAATCATTCTCACATGATCCAACAGAACTTCAGAAGTTTCATCTTTTCTGTGCAGAAAATACACCCAGGTGAATCTAGAATATTCATCAACAATTACAAGAGTGTACCTTTTCTTACTGATGGACATGATGTTGACTGGACCAAATAGATCAAGATGTAGCATGTGATATGGTTCTTCAATAGAGGATTCTGATTTACTCTGGAATGATGTTCTTCTATGTTTTGCTTTCTGACATGCATCACAGAGTCCATCAAGAGTATACAAAACTTTAGGTAATCCTCTCACTAAATCTTTCTTAACCAACTCATTGATATTGCTGAAGTTGAGATGAGAAAGCTTCTTGTGTCAATTCCAACTTTCATCTACTGATGCTTTACTGATCAGACAGGTAGGGGAGCCATCAGTATTTGATTGAATGTTGGCTTCATATATGTTACCATGCCTGTAGCCAGTCAGAACTATCTTTCATGTTGCTTTACTGATT
The DNA here is from genome assembly GCA_030848705.1 of Heracleum sosnowskyi. NCBI lineage: Eukaryota > Viridiplantae > Streptophyta > Magnoliopsida > Apiales > Apiaceae > Heracleum > Heracleum sosnowskyi. The sequence goes on along the minus strand of CM061237.1, from coordinate 62,134,371 downwards.
ACTTCACAGTGTGTAAAATAGAAATTGACATGATAACCTCTGTCAGTGATTTGACTACTACTCAACAAGTTGTATTTTAGTCCTTTCACTAGAGCTACTTTTTCAATGATGACATTTCCAATGATTATATTGCCATATCCCAAAGTTTGTCCAATGTTGCCATCTCCATAAGACACAGTTGGGCCAGCTTTTTCCTCATATTCTGATAACAGGGCTTTGTTTCCAGTCATGTGCACAGAACATCCACTATCCATGACTAACACATTTTTCTTTTTACCCTGCATCAGAATTCCAAAACACTAATTAGAATGTTTAGGAACCCACACTTGTTGGGTCCCTTTGTCATGCATTTTATTAACATTCACAGTAGAAGAATTTCTAACCTTAGCAGTCCTGACAAGATTTACTCCATCAGGATTTGCTTTGTCAGTATCAGTATTAACAAAAGCATGCTTCACTATGACATTCTCAATTCTATCAGACTTTGTACTCCTATTTAACTTAGGCAATGGATCATAGAAGTTATAGTACAAATCATGATAATCTTTACAAGTATAAATAGAATGCCATATACTACCACAATGAAAACAGGACTTCTGTGGTTTATAAAATACTGATCTATTCCTAACATCAGACTTAGAAATATCAGCAATCTTCTTCTTACTCTTCTTACAATCAATAGCAAGATGATTAGAGTTATTACAGTTAAAACAACACTTTCTAGGTGCATTTGGGATATATTTATAACCATTCTCTTTATTGATCCCAACTTTACCATTCCTGTTTCTCTTAACAGTAGCTTCCTTTTTCTTATCTGTCACCTCACAGATTTTATCCTTAAGCTCTTTCTGAGACAATAGTCCTACATTCTTAGTGACTTTATTCATGACAGGTTTAGACTTTATAATTTTAATTCCTTGATTAGAAGTAGATCCATTTTCAAAAGTAGAATTGGAATCCTTACCAAAAACAAAATTAACAGGAGTAATCTTAGATTTGGTTGCGTCTATAACATGTCTATAGGTCTTTGGACTGACTGTCTCATCAATGACAATTTTCTCTTTCAATTTCTTATCCTCATCTGACTTATATCCTAGACACTCTTTCCAATTCTTAGAGGTATTAATCTCATGAAATTTTCTACCAGAGTCTGTCCAGGTTCTGATTTTCTCATTAGTATATTCAAGTTCCTTTTCAAGAGCAATACATTTAGATTTCATCTCTAAGTACATGTGTTTAGCATTATCACATTCTTTTTGTACTTCTTGCATACGAGAAAATTCAGCTTCTAATATGTCATTCCTTTTTCTAAATTCAGACATCTCAGATAAGATCCTAGTATTTTCAGTAGTTTGACTTCTAAAGCTAATATGTAAAGACTTTAGAACACGTCTTAACTCAGAAGCATTATCAGTATCAAAATCAAAGATAGTATTTAGTACCTTATCATCAGGAGCAGTAGTTACATCAGCGTTGGCCATTAGAGCATAGTTGACCACCTCAGTATCAGATTCTGAGGAAGAGTCCATCCAATCCTTTCTTGATGTGATAAGTGCCTTTGTCTTCTTGCACTCAGAAGCAAAGTGACCCATACCATTACACTTGTAGCATCTAACCTTTGACTTGTCAAATTTGCTACTCTTGCTGTCCTTTTTGATATATTTGTCTTTGTTTGCATTGAAATCCTTTTTCTGAAAGTTGCCTTGTCTTCTACTCTTCCTGACCTTCATCCTCCTGAAGTTTCTGACAATCATAGCAACCATCTCTTCCATGTCTGAGTCAGAAGAATCATCATCAGTATTGGCATCAGGATTGCCATCAGTATCTGATGAAGTGTCATCAGGATCTGACTCAACTATTCTTGTTTTACTTCTAGAGACCTCCATAATTTTTCCTTTTGATTTAGCCTCTGCTTTCAAAGCAATTGATTTTGCCTTGTTGCTTTTCTTGTTCTTTCTCTGTTGAACTTCAAGATCATGAGTTCTTAGCATCCCATAGACTTCATCAAGAGACACAGTGTTCAGATCATACTGATGTCTAATGATCGAGGTCTGAGTGTCCCATTCTTCAGGTAAAGCTCTTAGAAACTTGGTGTTTGAATCTTCAGTTTCATATTCCTTGTCAACTAAAGATAAACTGTTCAATAGTGTCAGAAATCTATCATATAGATCAGTTAGGCTCTCTTCAGGTCTTGCATCAAATTGTTCATATTCTTGAATCAAAAGATCCCTTCTGTTTTTCTTGACAGATGCAGATCCCTGGCACTGAGTTTCCAAAGTATCCCAGATTTCTTTTGAAGACTTGCATGCAATCACTCTGTTTGACATGACAGCATCAAGACTACTGTGCAAGATATTTTTTATCTTTGGTTCCCTGAGTACATGAGCTTTTTCTTCTGGAGTCCATTCACTTTTAGCCTTGACCACATAATGTTCAGGTACTGTATCTGTTCGTTCTACAATTCTTGTAGGAATATATGGTCCATCACGAATCCTGTCCAAATAGTCAGGATCCATAGCCTCCAGGTACATCAGTATCTTTACCCTCCATGTTGGATATTCTGATTTCTTCAAGATGGGAATCTTCATGCTTTCATACTTGGTTGTCGACATCTTTAGATCGTATCTGATTCAGAATTAAATCAGTTTGCTCTGATACCAATTGTTGCCCAGTAATAATCTATTGTAGAAGGGGGGTTGAATACAATAGTATAAGATAATCGACTTCTTAATGTATATATCACAAATATGAAAGAAAGATAACAGCTTTATTAAATCTGATATAAAACTGTTACAAACTCTCTCAAGAAATTCTGATGTTCTTGAGAGCTGATAAGTTACACAAATACTCAAGTGTATGATCGATTATGTTCACGTACATAAATCGAAACCTAAACTGTGTTTATATACTACACAGCTTCTCTATCAATGATAAGTCCTAATCAATTACAAAGATTGAAACCTATCCATAATTGATAGCTACATTCTACAAACCAGGAACCGACAAAATAAACTTCCATGTTTAACTAGACTCCAAATATAACTCAAAGTAGGAATCCTGATCAGCTTCCAGTCCTGATGATCAAACCTGAACCCAGTCCTGATATGTATTCTGATCCTGACGACCATGCAATCCTGATGATGTCATCAATCCTGATCAGTTGAGTCTAGCTCCTGACGATCATTGAATTCTGATCTAACACAAAAGGGTACTCACAGGAAGAGGGAATTGACTTTGATGAAACCTTTGCTCCTGTTGCAAGACTAGAAGCAATAAGGATTTTCCTAGCCTATGCAGCCCATGCCAATTTCAAGGTCTATCAAATGGATGTAAAGAGTGCTTTTCTGAATGGGGAATTGGAAGAGGAGGTGTATGTAAGTCAACCTCCTGGTTTTGAAGATGATGATTTTCCAGAATATGTGTACTTCCTCCTCAAAGCACTCTATGGTTTGAAACAAGCACCTAGAGCCTGGTATGACACACTTTCACAGTTCCTCCTTGAGAATCACTTCACTAGAGGTACTGTAGATAAAACTCTTTTTCATAGGATTGTGAATGGCTCTACTATACTTGTTCAAATTTATGTAGATGACAAAATTTTTGGGTCTACAGATGAAAAACTTTGTCAAAAGTTTGCCAAGCTTATGCAAAGTAAATATGAAATGAGCATGATGGGAGAATTAACTTATTTTCTTGGTCTCCGAGTAAAGCAAGTTAATGAAGGCATTTTCATTAGTCAAACAAAGTATATCCATGATTTGTTAAAGAAATTTAACTTAATGGAATGCTCTCCGGCCAAAACTCCCATGCCTACTGCCACCAAACTTGAATTGAATACTAAGGAAAAATTTGTGGACATTTCAAGTTACAGAGGCAGGGTAGGCTCACTTTTATATTTAACAGCTAGTAGACCTGACATTATGTTTGCTACATGTCTATGTGCTAGATTTCAGGCTGACCCTAGGGAATCTCATTTAGTTGCTATTAAAAGAATTTTCAGATATCTCAAAGGAACACCAAACCTTGGCATTTGGTATCCTAGAGAATCTGGCTTTGAACTAATTGGTTATTCAGATGCAGATTATGCAGGATGTAAAATTGACAGGAAAAGCACAACTGGCACCTGTCAATTCCTAGGAAACAAGCTTGTGTCATGGTTCAGCAAAAAACAAAACTCAGTTTCTACCTCCACAGCTGAGGCTGAATACATTGCAGCTGGAAGTTGTTGTGCACAGATTTTATGGATGAAAAATCAACTACTTGATTATAGATTAAGAGTTGAGAAAATTCCTATCTTCTGTGACAACACTAGTGCCATTGCCATTACTGAGAATCCAGTGCAGCATTCAAGGACCAAACACATTGACATCAAGTATCATTTCATTAGAGAACATGTTATGAATGGTACTGTGGAGTTACACTTTGTTCCAAGTGAACAACAACTTGCAGACATTTTTACCAAGCCACTTGATGAATCAACATTCTCAAGACTAGTAAGTGAGCTTGGTATGCTAAATTTCTCTTAATTATTTTTGAGATTTTTTCAAGTTAATTTGCAGCCAGAAATTTGCTATGATTTTCTGTGAATTAATTTTCTCGGGAAAAAGTAAAATTTTGTCTAAGTCAAAATCACTGTGTCAACGAATGCCTTATTCCGTTGACAGTCTTAGCATTTTTCTGGGTGTTTCGTTGACAGCCTTTTTATGCCAACGAAATGCAGCTTTATCAACGAAATAGACATGACCTTAAACGCCCAATTCTGATTCGTTGATATAGCGTGGTTAATCTGAACCGTTGAATTTGCACGTCTCTTTACCACGATCTATGCATACACCCCTGTAAGTATAAATCATGGTAATATTTTAATTGTAACGGTTAGATTTTTAAGCCATTTATTTTTATTATTGGATTTAATTTTTGAGAAATTTTGGGGGAGTATTTAAGAAATTTTGTTTTCTTTAATTCTTTTCTACTTGCTCTCGAAATTTCCAAAGGCTTTCTTACTTCTTCTCTCTCAAAGCAAAACAAAGTTCGAGCTTTTATTCACTCAACAATGGCACCCATAGTCAAACTCATGTCAGCTGGAGGGTTCATTTACGAGAAGAACAACTCCATTCCATTTGTTGTCAAGGAAAGTCCGAACAGAATCTTTCACAAGATGATGGATTTCTTGATGAATTGCAAACTCAGTTATGCGATGTTTCACTCCACTCCGCTCTACAATGAAATAATAGAGGAGGTTTAGACCTCCTGCGAGTATATTGGGACAAACTGCACCTTGCAATTCACCATTCAAGGTAAAGAGTATATTTTCAATTCAGATGTATTGCAAGCATGTCTTCACATTCCTGAGAATAATTGTTTAGCTTTACCAACACATGCTGAAATTGTTAACATGCTTAATTCAATAAATTACTCTTTGCCAACTGAGAATTTAGGTAAAATTATTAGGAGAGGCTTGGTAAGGGAGTGGAGTTATTTAGCAGATGCTTTTATTAAAATATTTTTTGGTAAAATTAGTAATTTTGATGCTTTAACTAACTCCATTCTGATTTTGCTTACCATGCTTCTCACTGATAAATACTATAATTTTAGCACTCAATTGATGTATGAACTAGGTGCTAAGTTAGGAGATAAGAAATCTAGGAAATAGAATATCTATTATGCTAGATTTCTAATGATGTTGGCTAACCATGTTAGTTCAACACCATTAGTTATCTCTAACCCAAATTCCAGGTTTGACTGTTTTGTCCAAGAGAAGAGGGTGCTAACAGACATCCTGAGGCTGAATCACAATGGTGATGTCCCAATGGTGTATTTGCCAGTTATTGAGGTAACACTTTCTCAACTTGCTAATTTAAATGTTACTTCAGTTTCGGCTACTGTTTCCACTTTTGTTGCAATGGAGTCTGTAGCAGTGACCCAACAGGCTCCTGCCCCTGCAACTAGACCTAAATCCACAAAATCTAAATCTACCAAGCCAACCTCAGGTGCTTCTCAAAAGGCACCTGTTGTAAAATCCACTACACAACCCAAGGGGAGTGTTTCTGGTGTGGTGAGTGGTGAGGGAAGGGGTGAAAATCAAAGAAACCCCAAGGATAAGGTGGGAGAGGTGAGAGTTTCCCAGATTAGCCCCATTGTGTCTTCCCAACAAGGCACAATGTGTCATATGGATATTAGCACAAGTCTAATTGCATCCTCTCAAAAGGATATAGTTATTGAAACAAGCTCTCCTCCAAGAGCACACATCAAAAGGGTAAGGGACACATCTAGCCCCCAAACAGCTATTTCCCAATACCAAAGAAAGGTAAGACAAAAATCCCAGGTCACACAGGGTGCACACACACTGGAAGCAACAATTCCAGTTTCTCAAATTCAGTTTGATGTAGCCCCAATTTTTACTCTGGGGTTACAGTCCCACTCTCTCAATATTAATATTGAGACACCTCCACAAAATTCACCAACACAGTCATTAGATGTGTATATGATCCATTCATCTATTCCTGATTCTCCAACTCTGTTCTTGGAGAAGCCCCACTCTGAAATTGGTGGTCATCACTTGTTAAGTGATTTGTTGGGCCACCAATCATCTTTTTCTGAAGCTACTAGAGGATCTGTGGAACCATCTCTAAAGTCAATCACCAAAGATTCTACTGTAATTTCACTTTCTCAAAATCGTTTCTTGACTTCATCAACGAAACAGTCTCTTTCGTTGACAAGTGTTTCTCCATCAACGGAATCCATTCCGTTGACATTTCAAACTACCATTCCGTTGAAAGCTCATTTTGCACCTATTCTTGAAAATCAAGTTGTTCACACAACTAGTGCAGATGATCTAGTGGTAGTTGAAACACTTTTAGGATTGAAAGGGAGTGAATCTGAGAGGCTGGATTGCAGCCAGGCAAAAGGAGAGGATGAGAGTGAGAGGCTGGCTATTTCTTCCAGCCAGGCAAAAGGAGAGATTGAGAGTTCCACCTTATTAGGTGAAGGTGAGGGTGTGAGAGGTGTGAGCCATGGGGAGCCCATGATGCAAGAAAAGAGTGGAGAGAGAGAAGGGACTACAGATGCTGAAAGAAAGGAACCAGCCATTGCAAGTGAGTTAATGGAGGTTAATGAGGGAGAAAAAGAATTGACTTTCCAAGAGCATTATCAACAAACTCTGGATAACATTTCTTTGGATCCTGAAACCTTTACTCATCCTGTGCCAGCCTATCAAATCATGGCTCAACAGGGCAATGTGGAGGCAGAAAGGTCACTCAATCTTATTCATACAACTGCATCTATGATGAGGGCTAAGGATGCACTTGCCAATTTGTCTCCAGGAGCTGGTGGAAGTTTTGACTATGATGATTCTTCAAGTGCTAATGATAGTCTTGATGCTGTTCTACAGGTGGCTACTACTGCACAGACTGGGACTTCTGTGGTGCCTCCTAAGCCAAGATGGTTTTCTCAAGACTTGCCTGAACATCAAAGTTTGGATGCTGCCATCACAAGGCAGTATAATGAAGCATATTTGGCTCATGAGTCTGCACCTGACACTGAAAAGAAATTCTACAAGGCACTCATGGATTCTCTAGAAATTCAGAGACTCCAGATGCTGCAGACAAGGATTGAAGCCAGGGAAATCAAGGACTCCATTGAAAATCTAAAGGATACCACATCAAGGAGGCTTGATGAAAAACTCCCACTTCTCATTGTTGCCAGGATGACCACTTTCTTCAACAAGGATAATGAGGTGGCAACTACTTTGAAAACTCTTACTTCTAGGGTGGACAAAGTGGAAGCCACATTAACTCAAATGCAGCAGGCACAGGAGAAGCAAACTCAACTTTTGACTCAGCTAGTGGCAGCTCAAGGTCTCCCTGTTATTACTCTTGATGATAACAAAAAGGGGGAGAAATCTAAGGAGCTTAATATTCAAGTCACAAAAGTTATGGTCCCAGCCAATTCTTTACCACAGGAGCCATTAGCTATGGGGGAGTCACTAAAGGATAAATTGGATGGAATTGACCTGATTCAACAGGCATCTATGAGGCTACAACTTGCAGAACAGATAAAAGAACAGTGGTCTAATATAGATGCAAGAATCAAGAAGATTGCTGAAACTGTAAAGAACAAACATCCATCAACGGATCAAGTTATTTCTATAGCACCATCAACGAATGTCATGGTCTTAGTGTCAACGGAATGGGAGCCACAAACTAAATCTTCTTATGATCTAAAACCTCTTCTACATGGAGTGATTCCTGGTCCAAGAAAAGAAAAGGGACAAACCTCATGTATTAGAGATGTGGACACAACTACATTTCAAAGATGCTTATCTCCAAAATCCCCAGCTAAACCAAAGGGCAAGAATATTGCTAGGACATTCTATCCACCTCCATTCCCAGATGAGCTCAAGGTTTTGAGTGAACTTATCAGAAAATGCAAGGAAAGCAATGTGCCTGAAGTAAGGAATCAAATAGCAATAATCTACAGGAATGAGCAAGAGATTTGTGTTTGGGCTGGTCACCCAAATTTTGCTGAAGCTAAAGCTGAGGAATCAGCTAGGGCAGGCATGGAAGCTCTTGTAGTTGCCCAAGCTCTTGATGAAGAGGAAAGACAGCAAGAAGAAAGAGCTAGGGTTGAAGCTGAGGAAGCAAAGGAAAAGAGAAAAAGTACAAGGCAACCCAAGGCAAGAGCTAAAAGAAACTTGGCTTTTGATAAGGATGATTCTCAAGACACTGTAACAGATGCCCCTGTAACAGCTGTGCCTTCAACTTTTTCAGATCAAAGCATTAGAGGAAAATTAGCTTGTGATCCTGAACATCCTGTTAATTTTCATGATCAACCAATTGTGCCAAAGGAAGAGCCTTTTGAGTTTGATGAAGCTAATTTTCCCAAATTTCAAATTGAGATGGATGCAAAGAAGAAATCACAACAAAAGGTTTCTAAGGCTAAGCCAGTTTTTGTGAGGATGCCACAGGTTGAGAAACCACCAACAAACCCAGAGGACTTCATCTACATTGTTGACATAAAGGAGGAGTCTGACTTAAACCTATATCTTGAGGACTTGGTAGAAGTGAGAGGGATAGCAGCCACTCAGAAATTACCATAGAGATTAGTGTTTGTGTACAAGGGTGGAAGGGAAAGAATCTGGCCTCTGCACAGAATTCCAGGAGAAGACTATCAGACACTGATGGTGGTGTTCAAATGCTTAAAGAGAGATTTTGGGTTCACCAAAACTGCCAAGTCTGAGGTTGTCTCCAAGATTTGTCAAGTCAAAGCTAGCTGGAACAAACCTGATGCACTTCCCAGGGTTCTAAATGTCCCTCAATCAGGAAAGAAAATTCATCTCCAACCCTTTTTGGATGATGGAATTCAGAGACAAGGACAACTGCAGAAGATTCTTCAGAATGGAGGACCAATTGGAAAAGGCATCTAATGAAACTCTAAGATTCATGCAATCCAAGTTGGGTGAACAAGATGAATAAGAGAAGATTTTCTACAGGAGGCTCCAAGCTCAGATTGAGGAGAACAATGCAAGGAAGGGGAAGAAAACAAGGCCACAGAGACAAAGTTGATAAATCTGCTCAGGCTAGAGGAGCAGCTCTGTGCACTTGTATTGTAAGAATTTCTAATTTGTGTTCAGTCAATTTTCAATAAATCATGAAGCTCAATACAAATTCTACTTTTGTAATTTATAATTTGTCTAAGTGTTTTTGTTATCATCAAGGCTCTTGATTTATGGCTGTTATTCTATCAGTCATAAATTGGGGGAGATTATTAGGAATATGTTGTTCTTGATGATAATTATAAAAACACTTAGTAGATTTTGTGTTAAGTCACTTTTGTAACTGTCAACGGAATGGTATGCTTTGCAGCTTCCGTTGACAGGTAGCTCATCAACGAAATGAAGAATATACCATCAACGGAATGAAGAATAAAGCTATCAACGAAACACATCTTATTGCTATCAACTAATCATTATCACTTTTCTGAATAGTTGACAAAGTGATAGTGACAGTTTTCTGACAGATCAAAAGGTGATGTAGAAGTGTACTTTGCATTGGAAGCCATCAAAATGGACACTGGGAATAAGGAAACATTCCAATTTCCAATTAGGTTCTTGAGTGGGATCATAATAAGCATGAAGACAAAAGACAAGATCTCCTAGGACCATTGGACAAAAGGGATGAAAAGCAAGCTACTGGCGGTTACCTTTAGTGTATTTTAGAGTAGCCAAAAATAACATTGTAAATTTGGGTTTTATAACCAAGTGTAGCAGTTCATTTTTAAGATATGTGAGTGAGATAAAAATAGTTTGTATTAGCTTCTTTCAAGAGCACTCTCACTCCAAATCAGGAACTGAGCAGCTGTGATACTTTTGTAACATAGATTATTTCCGCAATAAAAACATCTCAGTTGGATCCTCAAAACATCCAACTGAAATTTTATATTTGCTTGTGTTTTTATTTTCAGTGTTGTTTTATTTGAAAGTTGTTTTAAGTTTAGAAATATCTAGAATTGTATTCAACCCCCCCCCCCCTTCTACAATTCTGTTAGGTCATTTGGGATTAGCATATAAAGTTTTATTGTTTTTTGAATTATGAAATCTAGAAATCTAGAAATGTATATATATCTGATCCAGAATGCATTTAATATTATTAAGTTGTCTTACTTTAATTAGTTTCATATTTCCTTAGTTAGTTGAGTTATCCTCGAAGTATTTGCTTGTCAAACTCTATACAATCAAATAGGGGGAGATTGTAAAGCATAATTTAACATAAGATGTAAAAGAGATAACTGCAACTCAACAAAGGACAAGATAGACAATAATATTAACAGAAGCACAGGAATCCAGAATCAAAGAAGAAAAGGTAAACTCAAAAAATCAAAATATGGTATGTATTCTTGAAGTCCGTAAACAGGTCACGGAAAGAAGTTCATGAAAATGTTCAAGCCTCAGTGACAGCAAAAGAAACAAGACTTTTAAGACTATAGAAGTATGTGAATGATTTAGGGTTAGTACCACAGGATTCTAGTGATTTATTTTAAGCAACCAGATCGACAAAGGACTTATTAGCAGCATTGAATTGAAGACATAGAAGAATTGATCAAGTGCTATTCATCTGTGAACCAGACCAGTTGCACTAGTTGACGACACTTAAAAAGATCAAGTTGTTTTATCGTCTCAGAAGAAATTGATACAGTCTAAAACTTAAACACCCAGGAGCTCAGGATCTTTTCTTAAAAGTCAAAGACAAGAAAAGAGTTCGATGGTTTTTCTATTTAGAAAACCATCGAATATGATTTAAGAAGTTGAAAGAATTTCAAATGTAAAAAGCCAAAGCAAGTGAGAAGGAACTCATTTGATTCTAGCAAGAAGAATAAGATTGGGAAAGCTTATGTTGCCGAAGGAAAGAGTTGGGATGATACGGATAGTGATGAAGAAGCTGGTGAAATTGGAAACCTAGCTTTAATGGATAATGAGGCAAGCACTTCATCATCATTCATATCAGAGGTAAAGTTTACTGATACTGAAATGATCTATCATCTTAGTACTACTGTTTCTTGTGCACGTAGAGAAAATGATAGAATAATTCTTTTGAACACAGCTCTTGAAAAGGAGGTAAAAGAATTAAAACTTGTGCATGTCAATCAGGATGAACTTACTAAGAAAATAGCATTTCTTGAGAATAGGGTTAAATGTTATATTCAACTGGAAACCATTCTTAAGGATCAGATCAGTGAACTTAAAGTCAAGGATAATGCTTACTATAACTCTTGTAAGACTGCTAAAGAAATCATCAATAAACAAGTTATTGGTCATACTGTAGTAATAAGGTATGACTATAATGAGTCTATTGGAGAGTTAAGCATAAACACCCCTAATAGAGTCAGTGCTGAAGAAAGGGGTGTACCATATGTGCTTAAGGGTATTGAAACACCCTTATTTAGAGAATCCTTGGCAGATCCTCTGAATGAATATTCTATCATTATTCAAGAGGAGATGCGTATTGAGGATCTTGCTTTTGAACTTGATCAATCCAACAAGTGTATGTCTGACAAACAAGTCAAAGTTGTTTCAGCAACAGAGACTAAGTCAGACATTCATAAAGTGGATCAAAACAACTGTAGAACCAACATGCCTGCTGTTAATCTTTCTCATAAAGCATGTGGTGTGGCTAATTGCATGTCTTGTGCTTTCAATGTTATGTATGCTTATTTCAATAGTAAGCATGTATCTGATAATAAGACTGCTCCACGTCAACATGTTAATAATAAGAAGCATGTTAGATCTAAGACTACTAGTCCTCCAAAGACTAGAGTGGATCCATTTATCCCCAAGCCTACTCAGAAATGTGTTAAGGCTGGCTATAAATGAAAACGCTCTTTTGTGAAAGAGGTTTAAGTAGTTAAAGTTAAAAATGTTGTTTTGCCTGACAAAGGCCAGTTCTTTAAATATGCTGGATCCAATCAAGTTTGGGTTCCGAGGAAGGACTAATCAATTTGATATTGCAGGGTGTGGCACAGGTAAACCGTGTATGTGGATTCTGGACAGTGGTTGTTCAAGGCATATGACCGGAGATAGAGCCCTGCTATCAAATGTGGTTGAGAAAGCTGGCCCAGATGTTACCTTTGGAGATAACAGCAAGGGTATTACCAAAGGATATGGTTGTTTGGAGTTTGGAAATGTTATCATTCAAGATGTATCTATTGTGGAAGGTCTGAAGTTCAATCTTCTCAGCATCAGTCATTTCTGTGACAGAGGATATGATGTTTCCTTTAAGAGAGAGAAGTGTCAGATCCTTCACAAGAAGAATGGAAAGCCTGCTCTTCAAGGAGTAAGGAAAGGTGATTTGTTCATAGCTGATCTGTACTCTGGATCCAAAGATGAAGTTACTTGTTTTTATGCTAAAGCTTCATCAGATGAAAGTTGGCTATGGCACAAGAAGATGTCTCACCTTAACTTCAAAACCATGAACTCTTTAGTCAAGAGGGAATTGGTGAGAGGTTTGCCTCAGATGGAATTTACACAGGAAGGACTGTGTGAGGCATGTCAGAAAGGAAAGTCAAAGAAATCATCTCACAAGGGCACTAACACATCATCAATAACTGAACCACATCAGCTACTACACATGGATTTGTTTGGTCCAGTTAGTGTGATGTCCATGTCAAAAAAACAATATGCACTTGTGATTTTTAATGACTATTCCAAATAAACTTGGGTTTTATTCCTACATTCCAAGGATGAGACCCCACAGATGGTGATTGATCATATAAAGTTGATTGAGCTGGATTCTAGATTCCCTGTTACAGCGTTAAGGTCAGATAATGGAACTGAATTCAAGAATGCAGTCCTAAATGACTTTTGTGCAGATAAATGAATAACAAGACAGTATTTAGCCCCTTGAACTCCTCAACAGAATGGAGTGGTGGAAAGGAAGAATCGTACATTGATTGAAGCTGCAAGGACTATGTTAAGTGAATCAAGACTTCCAATGTACTTTTGGGCTGAAGCTGTGTATACTGCTTGTTATACTCAGAATCGAACTTTAATCAACAAGGACTTAATGAAGACTCCTTATGAGATCATGAACAACAAGAAACCAACTCTCAAATACTTTCATGTATTTGGTGCTAAATGCTTTGTGCTTAAGGATGACAATGTTAAACGTGGCAAGTTTGAGGCCAAGGCACAAGAAGCTATTTTTGTTGGTTATTCCAGAAGATCTTACAGGGTGTACTTGATTGATAGTCACCAAGTGAAGGAAAGTGTCAATGTTACATTTGATGACACTAAGCTCCCTAGTATCCAAACAGAAGATTCATCTGAGAACTGAAGTTTGATAACTTGCCAGACTCAGAATCAGATGATGAAGCTCCACCTGAGAATGTTGCTGGTAATGACAATAACAATAATGATAATGATCATGGTGGTGGTGGTGGAAACATTGGTAACAATGGAGATACCACTAACACTGGAGAAGAATCATCAATGCAATCAAGCAACAACTCAGGGGGAGGAAATGAAGGGTCTACTAGTCATTCACAACACCAGAATGAATTTCAAGGCGAATCATCAAGATCAAATCTTCCAAGACAGACTGTATGGAATAGAGCTCATCCTTTTGAGCTGATCATTGGTGATCCAGGTGTTGGAGTTAGAACTAGAAGTGCTACTCAGAATGAATGTCATTATTCAGGGTTTCTATCTGAGATGGAGCCAAAGAAGACTGAGGAAGCACTGACTGATCCTGATTGGGTGATTGTTATGCAAGATGAACTCAATCAATTTGAACAACAGCAAGTCTGGAAGCTGGTACCCAGACCAAAGAACAAGAAAGTAGTTGGTACAAGATGGGTATACAGAAACAAGCTAGATGAGGATGGCATTGTTACAAGGAACAAGGAAAGACTGGTTGCTCAAGGGTATTCACAAGCTGAAGGCATTGATTATGATGAAACCTATGCACCAGTGGCTAGGCTTGAGGCCATCAGGATGTTCTTAGCATTTGCAGCTTACTCCAATTTTAAAGTCTATCAAATGGATGTTAAGAGTGCATTCCTGAATGGTGAGCTGGATGAAGAAGTGTATGTGGAACAGCCTCTGGCTTTGAAAATCAGGAGTTGCTGGACTTTGTGTACTTTCTCTTCAAGGCTATCTATGGTCTCAAACAAGCCCCAAGAAAATGGTATGACACTCTCTCTGGTTTTCTTTTAGAAAATGGTTTTGTTAGAGGTATCATAGACAAAACTCTTTTTTCAAAGAAACACAAAAGTGATATGATATTAGTCCAAGTCTATGTGGATGACATCATATTTGGGTCTACTAATGATGATCTCTGTAAGAGATTTGCTAAGCTAATGCAGAGTAAGTTTGAAATAAGTATGATGGGTGAGCTGAAGTTCTTTCTTGGATTACAAGTAAGTCAAAGGTCAAATGGTATATTTATTTATCAATCCAAGTATCTCAAAGAACTCCTCAAGAAGTATCACATAGAGGATTCAACAACAACAAGGACTCCATCTTCAACAACTGTTAAACTTGGAGCTTGTGATAATTCTATCAAGGTAGATGTTACAAGCTACAGATGTATGATTGGCTCCTTACTCTATATTACTGCAAGTAGACCAGATATTATGTATGCTACATGCTTGTGTGCAAGGTTCCAAGCGGACCCTAGAGATTTACATATCGTTGCTGTTAAAAGAATCTTGAGATATCTTAAGGGTACACCTAATTTAGGTATCTGGTACCCTAAAGATTCTGGTTTTAATCTTGTTGGATATACAGATTCTGATTATGCAGGTAGTGTTGTTGATAGAAAGAGTACCTCTGGGAGTTGTCAATTCCTAGGAGGTAGATTGATTTCCTGGTATAGTAAGAAACAACAAACAGTTTCCAATTCAACAGCAGAAGCTGAATATATTGCTGCTGGAAGCTGTTGTGCTCAGATCTTATGGATAAGGAATCAATTGGAGGACTATGGCTTTGTATTAGAGAAAATTCCTATTTTATGTGATAATACAAGTGTCATAGCAATCTCCAACAACCCTGTTCAGCACTCGAGAACGAAGCACATTGATATCAAGTATCATTTTATTAGAGAACACGTCATGAATGGAACTATGGAGTTACACTTTGTACCCACAGAAGAACAAACTGCAGATATATTCACTAAATCTGTTGACGAATCCACATTTACCAGGTTAGTTGGTAAATTGGGTATGTTAAACAGTTTTAGTGATTAACAATATATATGTTATGTTTGTTCTCAGCAAAAATCATTTTCTCTTGTTAATATTAAATGATATTTATTGCCAATTCTCACTTGTTGTTAAAAGCTTGTTAATTTAAATGTTTCTGAATAATATATTTTCGTTAAAAATATTTTTCTCATATTTTTTAAGTGGAGAAATGTATTTTTATTGAAAATGTAATTATTTAGAATTATTTAGATGAGTTTCAGATGGTATATATTGTTGTTTGAATTTTCGGCAGGTTTATATTAATTTATTGCACTTTTGTATTTTTCTGCATATTTTTCTAGAATTTGTAGATTTTTCTATGAATTTTTCTGGACTTGTACATATTTTTTATGCATTTTTTTGTTAAATTCTATGCATTTTTAATAATTTTCTTTGCATTTTCTATTAAATAAATTATTTTTTCTAAGTTTATCTCTAAGTCTTCCCAGTTTTTATACTAAGAAGACTACCGGGAACACTTAGGTATTTTTCTTTTTCTTTTTTTTTCCTTTTTATTTTAATTCTAGTTCTAAGTCTTCCGAGTCTTTTTACTCTTAGAAGACTATCGGGAAGACTTAGCCTTTTATTGGTAATTTCTGTTTTATTATTTTCAGGAAAACTATCTTTTGTACTAGGAAGACTCTCGGCAAGACTTTCCTAAGTCTTCCCGATTGTCTTCCCAGTTCTTTTTAAAACAAAAACTGTTCATTTTCTTTTCTTTTTCTCAGTTTTTCTCTTAACAGATATAAATATATACTTACACACGAACAGTTTGCATCTCTTCCTTATCATTTTTTTTCTCTCCTTCGAATTTTCCTTAAGCTGTTCTTAATCATTGCTCAAGTTTTAACTTAGCAAATTCATTCAATCACTTATTTCGTTTATTAACAACCTAAGTCGAAGTTCTGCCCAGTTTTTCATTCTTCTTTTCGACTTTTGCTTGTTAAGTTTTTAAGTGTTTTGTGCTTGGCTTGATTGTGTTTTTGATTAAGGAAAATATTGTGTGTTCTTGGTTTGTGTGTGGTTGTGGATCAATTTACCATATTTCTTGAGTTCATTGTGTTAAGTTCGAATTTAGGATCATAAAAATTAAAATTGGTTAATTTTTGGTGAAGTTTTAATTTTGTGGATTTTCTTTAATTTTGATTAATTTTAAAAATCCCTAACATTCGAATTTTATTTTAAATTAATTAAAATTTCTTGTTTTTCAAATGGATCCTAATTTTGAACTTGTTTTAAACAATTACATTGGGTATTTTGATCCGTCAAAGTGTAAAGTTGAGCGGTTTAGACCATGGATTCAATTTTTGAATAGTCAGACTTGTGTCAGTCATGCTATGTGTGCATCTGCTCTTTTAAAAATTGATCCATTATGTTTTCTTTGCTCTAGTGCTGTTATTGCTGAGGACTCAAAATCTTTTACGGTCACTATTTAAACCACCAATATACAGTCACTTTAGAAACTTTTTGTGATGTGTTATAGTTTCCAAATGACAGGTTTGATCCCTTGCCCTCTGATCATGAGTTATCTCAGTTCTTTTTGAATATTCATTATCAGGGGCCCCTACAAATGGTTAAATTGTCAAAAAGCTTTCTTCTTAGGGAATGGGATCTGTTCTTTGATACAATAGCAAGAGTATTTGGTAATTGCACTAAAACAAACTTTCATGGCATTACCAGTTTAAATCAATATATTGCTTATGCTATTGTATTTGGTCGTAGATTAAATTTTGGTGAGTTACTTTGCAATGTTATGGTCAACAGACTTGCTCACTCTAGGAGAGATTTTGATAATCATGTGAAAGTGAAGTGTTGGTACCCTCGCTTTCTCACTCTTATCATAAATCATCTTCTCACTGTTGAGCATGTTGAATTGTTTAGAAATGCCAGATTTGAAACCTCACAAACCACTGATTCCAAATTCTACACCAGATTGGATTGCTCACTTAAATTTCTAAACACACCTGTTCTTGTTTCACCATTGATGAGTCAATTCATTAATCTTCCAATCTTTGGTGAACAAGTTCCTCAGCCACATCCAATTCCATTACAGGTAGTAATTCCTAACCCTGGTTCTTCTTCTGGTACTCATGTTGAACCCCGAGTGGTTGGTAGGGCTGACCAAGAGGTTGTAGAACCACAACCTCTAACACAGGTCATAGAGCCAAACACAGAGTCAAACTCTTCAAACCAACAACCTGAGCTTAATTTACAAACCAGTCAAAGAAGTGTTAGAGAAGAAACTACAATGAGTGTTCCCACAACTCTGTCTCCACCACTTAAGAAAAGAAAAACCTATAGAGAGGTATCTGTAAGCCCATCCTTATCCTCCCAACAGGATATGGACATTGATATGGCCACTGAACAGTCTCTAGAGACATCCTCTCAACAGGATGAATCTATTGAAATTCGCCATCGGGCCCTGACAACTTGTAATGAGTCAAGAACACTCCCATTACTCACAATGGGAGAAGATATCCATATAGATGAAACTCAGGACACCTTGTCAGGAGAGCACTTTGATTTTGATACAGTACCTACCATAGTTACGGTAGAAGTGCCTTCACAGGCATCAGAGGGAAAATCTGATTCTCAGCCACCTTTAATATAATCATTTTCTCCCCTCCCAGAGGGAACATCTCTGGCTCCCCTAAGGGATTTTTCACTCGTAGTTTACACTGGTGAAAGTGAAAGGCAACCGGGTGAGTCTGTCACTGAAGCAATTCAGTTTACAATGTCAAATATCTTGACAGACTCAACCAGGGATAGGGATTTGCGAACTCCCATTGCACCACCACTGACCTCTCTTGAAGGGGCTAGGGTGATTTCTATTGCAGGTACGTCATCAGAAAACATGGAGAGACAGCTAGTTGTTAGAGATGAGAGTCAAACACAGAGTGATACACAAGCACGTGAGTTGAGTGAAACACCACTGAGAGAAATTGAGGTGAGTGCACACACTGACACAAACACTACTTTGTTGTTAGCTCAAATAGATGCTCTTAAGAAACAATTACAAGAAACCCAGGCTGAAAAAAGAAATTCTCAAGGCACAAGTGGTTGAACGGTCTTCATCTTCCACCTCTGTAACAAATCAGCTGGGTATGATTAAGGATGACATTGAAGGTTTGAAGACATCTCTCCTACCAAAGATCAATGCAGTTCAACAATCTCAAGTACTCGTCGCTTCGGACATCTCTGATCTTACAACGTCAAATGCTCAAATATTATAGAGTGTCAAGGATATTGCTTCTATTTCTGCCAAGGTGGACTTTATTCTGCAAACAGCTGATGAAAATCAAACGTTTAATGAAGAAAGGATGTCGAGGATTGAAGGAGGAATGGAGCATCTGAATGAGGGAATGAAGCACTTGTACTACATGATAAAGAATTCACATCAACCTATAGCTGAACAAAGAACATTCTTTGAGGAAGATGATGATGATGATAATGATGATGATGCTGATCAAGGAGGAGATGAAGGAGCTACAGGAGGTATAAGGGGAACAACTGAGGTGATTCCTAGAACTGATAAAGTTCAATCTGTAGAGGATTCCTCAACTAAGGGGGAGAAAAAAGGAGGAGATAAAGAAGCTGGAGGAGCTTCTGGAAAAGATAAAGGAAAGGGTAAACAGAAACAATCATTGGGTAAACAAAAACAATCATTGGAGGAGTCTGCTTTTGATGATGCCTACTACTACCATGGTGAATATGATGATTTTCAATTTGATATGTCTGGTGATTTGGAGAAGACTATCCCTGAAGAACCTATTGGTGAGGTGGAGGTTGAGGAGGCGGCCAACTTTGATGATTGGGAAGATGAAGTTGATTTGTATACTCCTGACCCTTTGTTTCATAAAGAGCTGAAGAAACAACAAGAAGATCTCAAGAGAAAGGAAGAAGAGAATGCCAAGGTCTCCGTCATCATATCTCAAAAGCTGAAGATTCAAAAAGCTGAACATGAAGACAAACAACGTCTTCATAGTATTCATGTTAAGGAGAGGAGATTGGATGTTAGGATGAAGCAAGGAAGCAAGTGGGATAAGGCAAGGGAGATGTTTGATATCCCTCAGAGAGGCACAAACAATGATGGTACCTTTCTAAAATTGCTTGAGAATATCAGAACAGTTAATCCAGACAATTCATTATTCATGAAGGTTTTGAAAGAAGATATCCTAAGGATTACATCTGTATTTGATCAAGTGAGACAGGAATTGTATATCTATGTTTCTAGTGTTCTTGAAGGGTCATTCTGTTGGGTTTCGGGGCAACAAACGCAGCGAAAACAGTCGTAAAACAATAATAATCCGAAACCCTAACCCTAGGATCCGTGTACAAGACATGGCTGATTATAGAGAAACGAAATCATACCTTAATCGAGTTTATAATATTCAGAAACTTGGAGGTCCTTGTTGTAACCACCACGCAGCCCTTGTTCAAGATCTGCGTCGCCAAAGTAGTCCACACGAACGCTTGATCGTCCAACGATCACGGAGTTGGTACTAGCCAAATAAAACCACCCTCAAAACCTTCTCTCTCTCTGTTTCTAGCCTCTCTAATATGCAGAGCTGCTAGGGTTTTTCTGAAAAACGAATTTTCAACTTAACCTAAAACAATACATCATAATGTATTTATCTGAAAAGAGAATTTTGGGCCTTGCTTAATCTGATTGGGCTTCCAAAACCCAATCTGATTATTAGTATTATTAATTATTATATTCGAATTATTAATTAATCAAGTCCTACTTAATTAATCCAATAATTCAATAATAATAATAATAATTCAATTAAATTCGAAATTTAATTATGTTAGATCAGAATTCAATGATCGTCAGAAGCTAGACTCAACTGATCAGGATTGCTGACGTCATCAGTATTGCATGGTCATCAGTATTTGATCAAGCGTCAGTATCTTATTGATCATCAGGATTCCTACTCAGACTATGATCAGGTTTGATCATCAGGACTTGAAGCTGATCAGGATTCCTACTTCGAGTTATATTTGGAGTCTAGATAAACATGGAAGTTTGTTCCTGGTTTGTAGAATGCAGCTATCGATTAAAGATATGTTTCTATCTTTATTATGATTAGGACTTATCTTGTTATTGATAGAGAAGCTGTGTGCACTATATAAACACAGTTTTGGTTTCGATTTATGTATTCATTCGAGAGAGAACATAATCGGAGAGAAGCTCTTAAGAACAGAATTTCTTGAGAGAGTTTTTGTAAGCTAGCAGCTCTTAAGAACATCAGAATTTCTTAAGAGAGTTTGTAACAGTTTTATATCAAAGTTAATAAAGCTGTTATTGTTATTGTTATTGATCTTTCATATTTGTGTTATATAAAGTCGAGAATCTTATACAATTGTATTCAACCCCCTTCTACAATTGTTATTTACTGGGCAACAATTGGTATCAGAGCTAACTGATTTAATTCTGAATCAGATACGATCTAAAGATGTCGACAACCAAGTATGAAAGCATGAAGATTCCCATCTTGAAGATATCAGAATATCCCACATGGAGGGTAAAGATGCTGATGTACCTGGAGGCTATGGATCCTGACAATCTGGACAGGATTCGTGATGGACCATATATACCAACAAAGTTCGTAGAACGAACAGATACAGTACCAGAACATTATGTGGTCAAAGCTAAATCTGAATGGACTCCAGAAGAAAAAGCTCATGTACTCAGAGAACCAAAGATAAAGAATATCTTGCATAATGGTCTTGATGATGTTATGTCAAACAGAGTGATAGCATGCAAGTCTTCAAAAGAAATCTGGGATACTTTGGAAACTCAGTGCCAGGGATCTGCATCTGTTAAGAAAAACAGAAGGGCTCTATTGATTCAAGAATATGAGCAATTCGATGCAAGACCTGAAGAGAGCCTGACTGATCTATATGATAGATTTCTGACACTATTGAACAGCTTATCCTTAGTTGACAAAGTATATGAAACTGAAGATTCAAACACCAAATTTCTTAGAGCTTTACCTGAAGAATGGGATACTCAGACCTCAATCATTAGACACCAGTATGATCTGAACATTGTGTCTCTTGATGAGATCTATGGGATGCTAAGAACTCATGATCTTGAAGTTCAACAGAGAAAGAACAAGAAAAGCAGCAAGGCAAAGTCAATTGCTTTGAATGTAGAAGCAAAATCAAAAGAGAAAGCTATGGAGGTCTCTAGAAGGAAAGCAAGAGTAGCTGAGTCAGATCCTGACGACTCTTCATCAGATACTGATGGCAATCTTGATGCCAATACTGGTGATGACTCTTCTGACTCAGACATGGAAGAGATGGTTGCTATGATTGTCAGAAACTTCAGAAGGATGAAGTTCAGGAAGAATAGAAGACAAGGCAACCTTCAGAAAAAGACCTTCAAAGCAGACAAAGACAAGTATATCAAAAAGGACAGCAAGGGTAGCAAATTTGACAAGTCAAAGGTTAGATGCTACAAGTGTAATGGTATGGGTCACTTTGCTTCTGAATGCAACAAGACAAAGGCACTCATCACATCAAGCAAGGATTGGATGGACTCTTCCTCAGAATCTGATACTGAGGTAGTCAACTATGCGTTAATGGCCAATGCTGATGTAACTGCTGCTCCTGATGATAAGGTACTAAATACTATCTTTGATTTTGATACTGATAATGCTTCTGAGTTAAGACGTTTTCTAAAGTCATTACATATTAGCTTTAGAAGTCAAACTGCTGAGAATACTAGAATCTTATCTGAGATGTCTGACCTTAGAAAGAGGAATGAGATATTAGAAGCTGAATTTTCTCGTATGCAAGAAGTACAAAAAGAATGTGATAATGTTAAGCACATGCACTTAGAGATAACATCTAAATGTACTTCCCTTGAAAAAGAACTTGAATATGCTAATGAGAAAATCAGAACCTGGACAGACTCTGGTAGGAAATTTCATGAGATTAATACCTCTAAGAATTGGAAAGAGTGTCTAGGATATAAGTCAGATGAGGATAAGAAATTGAAAGAGAAAATTGTCATTGATGAGACAGTTAGTCCAAAGACCTATAGACATGTTATAGACTCAACCAAATCTAAGATTACTCCTGTTAATTTTGTTTTTGGTAAGGATTCCAATTCTACTTTTGAAAAGGGATCTTCTTCTACTCAAGGAATTAAAATTATAAAGTCTAAACCTGTCATGAACAAAGTCACTAAGAATGTAGGTCTATTGTCTCAGAAACAGCTTAAAGATAAAATCTGTGAGGTTACAGATAAGAAAAAGGAAGCTACTGTTAAGAGAAACAGGAATGGTAAAGTTGGGATCAATAAAGAGAATGGTTATAAGTATATCCCAAATGCACCTAGAAAGAGTTGTTTCAACTGTGGTAACTCTAATCATCTTGCTATTGATTGTAAAAAGAGTAAGAAGAAAATTGCTGAAATTCCTAAGTCTGATGTTAGGAATAGATCAGTATTTTACAAACCACAGAATTCCTGTTTTCATTGTGGTAGTCTATGGCATTCTATTTATACATGTAAAGAGTATCATGATTTGTACTATAACTTTTATGATCCATTGCCTAAGTTTGAAAGTAGTACAAAGTCTGATAGAACTGAAAATGTCATAATGAAGCATGCTTTTGTTAATACTGATATTGACAAAGCAAATCCTGATGGAGTAAATCCTGTCAGGACTGCTAAAGTCAAAAAGTCTTCTGCTGTTAAATTTAATAAAATGCATGAACAAGGAATCCAACAAGTGTGGGTTCCTAAACATTCTGACTAGTGTTTTACTATTCTGATGCAGGGTAAAAGGAAAAATGTGTTAGTCATGGATAGTGGATGTTCTGTGCACATGACTGGAAACAAAGCCCTGTTATCAGAATATGAGGAAAAAGCTGGCCCAACTGTGTCTTATGGAGATGGCAACATTGGACAAACCTTGGGATATGGCAATATAATCTTTGGAAATGTCATCATTGAAAAAGTAGCTCTAGTGAAGGGACTAAAACACAACTTGTTGAGTATTAGTCAAATCACTGACAGAGGTTATCATGTCAATTTCTATTCCACACATTGTGAAGTAGTCAGTAAAGCAACAGGGAAGATAGCACTAACTGGCTACAGGCATGGTAACATATATGAAGCCAACATTCTCTCAGATACTGATGGCTCCCCTACATGTTTCATCAGTAAAGCTTCAGTAGATGAAAGTTGGAATTGGCACAAGAAGCTTTCTCATCTCAACTTCAGCAACATCAATGAGTTGGTTAAGAAAGAGTTAGTAAGAGGATTACCTAATGTCTTATATACACCTGATGGACTCTGTGATGCATGCCAAAAAGCAAAACAAAGAAGGACATCATTCCAGAGTAAATCAGAATCCTCTATTGAAGAACCATATCACATGCTACATCTTGATCTGTTTGGTCCAGTCAACATCATGTCCATCAGTAAGAAAAGGTACACTCTTGTAATTGTTGATGAATATTCTAGATTCACCTGGGTGTATTTTCTGCATAGAAAAGATGAAACTCCTGAAGTTCTGTTGGATCATGTGAGGATGATTGAGACAACCACAAAGTACAAAGTCAAGATTCTGAGAAGTGATAATGGTACTGAATTTAAGAATTCAAATATGGAAGAGTTCTGCAAATACAAAGGAATCATTCAACAATTCTCTGCTCCTGGCACACCTCAGCAAAATGGAGTAGTAGAAAGGAAGAATAGAACTCTTATTGAAGCTGGCAGAACTATGTTGGAAGAAGCTAAATTACCTACATATTTCTGGGCAGAAGCAGTCAACACAGCATGCTATATACAAAATCTCACATTGATAAACAGGCATGGTGTCACTCCTTATCAGTCACTCAAGGAAAAGAAACCAAGTCTGAAGCATTTGCATGTGTTTGGCTGTAAATGTTTTGTTCTCAGAACTCATCCTGAACAGCTAGGGAAATTTGAAACAAAGGCTGATGAAGGAATATTCATAGGTTATCCTACATCAAGAGCCTTCAGAGTTTTTAATTTGAGAACAAGAACTGTCATGGAGTCAATACATGTATCTTTTGATGATAAGAAGATAACTGGAATCATTGAAGACTCGCATGATAGATTGTTATTTGAAAATGAAGCTTCCAAGGAACCTGAAGAAAGTGAATCAGAAGCTGTCAATTCATCAGATACTGATGGGTCACCAAATCCTGATGACTCACCAGGTACTGATGAGGCTAATGCTGATGATGCAAACAACAGTCATACAACTAGTAGTGCTAATGTTGAGGGGGAGCAACGACATTCAACTACAAGTTCAGAGTCAACTCAATCATCAGGACAGAATTCTTCAGATACTGATTCAAGTGAAGATCCTGATAACACATCAGGAGGGCATAGAAATAATTCAGGGAGAGCTTCAAATCAATCAAATTCTTTCAATCAAGATAACACCAATCCAGGGGGAGCATCTACTTCAAGAAACAATTTGACACCAGCAAGGAAATGGACAAAAGATCATACTCCTGATTTGATAATTGGAGATCCTGATGCAGGTGTTCAAACAAGAAGTGCAACTCAGAATGAATGTTTATATAATAACTTTCTATCCAAGGAGGAGCCTAAGAAAGTTGAAGATGCACTTAAAGATGTTGATTGGGTTACTGCAATGCAAGAAGAACTGAATGAATTTGAAAGGAATGAAGTCTGGAAACTGGTACCAAGACCAAAGAATAGATCAATAGTTGGTACAAAGTGGATTTTCAAGAACAAGACTGATTCTGATGGTGTCATAACCATAATCAGAAACAAAGCAAGACTAGTTGCAAAGGGGTATTCCCAACAAGAGGGAATTGACTATGATGAAACTTTTGCTCCTGTTGCAAGACTAGAAGCCATCAGGATATTTCTTGCTTATGCAGCACATAAGAAATTCAAGGTTTTCCAGATGGATGTTAAAAGTGCTTTCTTAAATGGTGAACTGGAGGAAGAAGTTTATGTTGAACAACCTCCTGGTTTCATTGATCCTAAATATCCAGATCATGTTTACAGACTGGATAAGGCACTTTATGGACTAAAGCAAGCTCCAAGAGCATGGTATGAAACCTTAGCTCAATTCTTACTGGAAAGTGGATTCAAAAGAGGTGCAATTGATAAAACTCTATTTTATTTGAATCATGGTAAGGAGTTGCTGTTAGTTCAGATTTATGTTGATGATATCATTTTTGGGTCAACAAACAATAAGCTGTGTGAAAAGTTTTCCAAGCTTATGCAGTCAAGATATCAAATGAGCATGATGGGAGAAATGAGTTACTTTCTGGGTCTTCAAGTTAAACAGACTGATGAAGGGATTTTTATTAATCAGTCTAAATACACAAGGAATTTACTGACAAGGTTTAACATGCAAGACAGTACTCCTGCTTCAACTCCCATAGCTACAGCTACCAAACTTGATCCTGATCAAGGTGAAGAGGTAGATGTAACTCACTACAGAGGAATGATTGGCTCTTTATTGTATCTCACTGCCAGTAGACCAGATATCATGTTTGCAACCTGTCTATGTGCAAGATTTCAAGCAAAACCTAGAGAACCACATCTGATTGCAGTCAAAAGAATTTTCAGATATCTCAAAGGCACTCCTTCACTTGGCCTTTGGTATGCAAGGGAATCAGATTTTGGGTTGTGTGGTTATTCAGATGCTGATTTTGCAGGATGCAAAATAGACAGGAAAAGTACTTCAGGAAGTTGTCAGTTTTTGGGTGGAAGACTAGTTTCATGGTTCAGTAAAAAGCAGAAATCTATTTCCACTTCAACTGCAGAAGCTGAGTACATTGCTGCAGGAAGTTGTTGTGCTCAGATAATGTGGATGAGAAATCAGTTGTTAGATTATGGCCTGTCATACTCAAAAATCCCTATTTATTGTGATAACCAAAGTGCTATTGCAATGACAGGAAATCCAGTTCAGCATTCTCTTACTAAACACATAAGTATCAGATATCACTTTATAAGAGAACAGGTTCTGGAAGGAACAATTGAACTTCATTTTGTTCCTACTGATCAACAACTAGCTGATATATTCACCAAGCCACTACCTGAAGCTACGTTCAATAAGTTGGTAAATGAACTTGGAATAATGAACTTTGAGAATTTCTGAGAAAAGCTACAGAGAGGAAATCCTGATAACTGTCAAATCCTGATGGTTATTCAGAAAGGTATGTATCTTTGATCAAATCCTGATAGGACTCAATCCTGACAGGAAATCAATTGGTCAAATCCTGATGCTCAGATATTTGAAGCTGGTATGAAAACCAGAGGTTCTATGCTAATTTGTCATCAACACTCCTGGTAAACTCTGGACAATTAGATTATTACTTAGTCTTTGATTAAGTTTTCAGTCTTAATTATCAATTTCAATTTCATTATTAACAGAGTTTATTATTTATCATCTCTATATCACTTTGAGTGTTATTAACAAATTTTGCAGGCAAGTACAGGAAGCAAACAATTGAGAAAATAGACAAATTTCATTAATACTTGAAGATACATTACACATGAAATATGGATATTACATAATTGTTTTCCTAGTCTATTTTCTACTCAGGAACTCGTGCTTTACAGATAAGCATGAACACGTGCCCTGCAAATTAGCATGAATGCTCCTGAGCAGCTTCACAGTTCATCAGAACTGGAAGGTCTCTTGTTCCATCCTTAAGAGACAAGAAGAGGAGCTGATTTACTTGAAGGCGGATCGTCACCGTGACCACCGGGACGCCTCCGTGCCTCCAACTTGCAAGACATACAAGCATCACGGACTCTCTTCTTACGTTTCTCAAGCTCTCGGACGAGCTCTTCATCATCTTCATCCTCATCCTCTTCATCATCCCAATCGTCTTCATCCTCTTCATAGATGAGATTCTCAAGAGGATTCCAACCAGGATTGGCTTGCACAAAGTCGTGCCACACCACATCAACCATAGCGTTTATAAACGCTTCATATTCCTGAGGGTCAGGAACTGGTTGTGGCTCCATCTCAGCAAGAGCCTCATCCATTTGTTGCCAAATTCTATCAAGTTCTTCATCAGGTATGTTGTTTTGATTGTTGGCAGCCATTGAAAAACAAAGAAGGTGAAAGGTTTTCGTAAGTTTTTCTCTGGAGAGGGTTTGTGTTTTAATAGATATATGATGATTATGCTTAACAGTTCTCTTTTATAGAGAATGTGTATTAAGGGTGCAGGTCATTTCTACAATCTCAAGGAGACGGTTCGGTTTTCCATAAATATTTTTGCCTCGTTTGCTGGTAAGCGTGTTTTAATTCTATGACCATTAATTTGGTTATTTTTCTTAAACCAAAACGCTATTCAGGATTGTTAAAATAAATTTTGTTTTCTTAAATAAAATTTTATTGTAATCTTATTGAATATTTTTTAATCCTGATATGGCAAAATATTTTGTGCGGACATGCTTTTATTCCTGATGAGGTTAGGTTTTTCTTACATCAGAAAATGCCTACTCGTTATGGACTACTTTCTAATGCTATGGTGCAAGGCCCAACCCACCTTGTTCCTGACACAAGCATGCAATCTAAACAGTCTAAACAGTTAACAACCACCTCTACTGTCTCTCAAAAGACTTTAGTTGTAAAATCACAGAAATCAGCTAGAACTGATGTGTCTGGAAGGCAATCAGGTTCAAAGGATTTTTCCTCTACACCACTCACTAAAAAGAAGATACAAGGGGGTGTACAAGGGGTCCTGGTCAAGAAAGCTGATAAGGTTGTTAAGGATGTTCCTGTGAAAAGGAAGTTAAGGTTGATTGATGAAAGTGATTCAGAGGATGACTTACCTATATCATCTGTGATGAATGTGAACAAGGAAGTTGCTGATACTGCTACTAAAGCTGTGGTACCTTTATCAAAACCACAAAAGACAAGGAAATTATCAAAGAGCAGGTATCATATTCCTTTGACAGTGCAAATGACGGATACTGATATTCAGACATCAAATCCTGATGTTAGTATTCCTGATGCAGCAACAACAGTTGTCTCTATATCAGACTCTCCAGCCTCTCCATCTCAGATTCGAGGACATTCTTGGGAGAAGGTTTCTACAACTGCTTCCTTGGTTGGTCTTACACCTACATCAAAGAAAAAGAGGAATGCAGAAGAGTTAGTCTATCAGAGACAGAAGAAGCTGAAAGGATCAAGCCCACAAGAACCTGAATTTCAGAGTAATTCAGCAGCTACTGTTGATCCTGCCACACAAGAACCACTCAATCAAAGTTTGGGTGAAGGCTTAGCTAGTGGAATGGTCACACAAGAACCATTTTCTCAAAGGGAGAATGAAGACATCAACATTCCAGCTACACAAGAACCATCTTCTCAAAGTGAAGATGCAGGCAAAGCTACAGCTTCTGTTGAAAGATTGGTCGAAAACATTGTCAATGAGGGAAGCACACAAGAACCTTTAGCTCAAAGTGTTGAAGAAGCTTCTGAACCTCAAGCTCCACAAGAACCATTGGTAGCAAATACTGATGCAAGCATATCAAATCCTGACGATGTTCATCCTGACGTTAGTGGTGCTCCTGATAATGAACCTATTTTGATACAGCCACTTCGTTCAAGACCAATAGATCATCCTATCTCAGAACCACAGGATAAACTGAAAGGTATTGCTATTCCTGATCCTGATATTACTCATGATACTGCTGATGATACTTCTGATGATAGTGATGATGATAATGAGAATCGAAAAGAGAAGGAACAGCTTGCTACAGCACTCAAAATTAGTCTTGGAACTAATTTTGGTTCATCAAGTACATATATGGCTAGCAATGCTTTCACTGGGAAAGATCAGAGACAAGATTTTTCTACTCCTTCCTTTGATCCTGCAGAGGCATTTAGACAGAATGAATGGAACAATTCATGGCGCAAATCTGATGAATCTATCAGTTTTTCTTCTGCTATTGAACATGCCTATAATGCAGTGAAGTCTATAGAGAATCAAGACTTGAAGAATCATCTGAAGGCTACTACTCTGTTATCCAAAAGCCTGAAAAGTGAGATTGATTCTATCAAGGGTTCAACTGAAAAAGTGAGGACTGATATCTTTAATAATTTTACAAAGGTGCCTACTACTTTTCAACTAAGGGTAGTGGAATCCTAAGTGAAATCTGTTGTTTCAGAACAAACCTCCATCAAACAACGAATTGATTCTCTGGATACTAAGGTAACTGAAATTCAAGTCTCTCTTTCCTTAATTTTGCAATTATTGTCAAATCCTGATGTCAAAAAGGGGGAGAAGGTTATTCAGACAAAATGTACACCTGATCTAGTATTAAGAAATAATGATGATGATACTGGAGATGATGGTGGTGACAAAGCGATACAAGGAGAAACCTCACAAAGCGATACAAGGAGAAACCTCTGATGCTGTTGTTATGAAGACAATCCAAACTTCTCAAAGTCAAACAACGCAGTCAACTCATGTTTCTGATTCTGGAGTTAAGACAGTAAGAACATTGGTGCAATCTCAGATCCTGACGGAAGATCAAATCCTGACACCTGGTCATGGACAAATTCTTGCTACAATTCCTGAAGGTGATGAAGATGTGATTATTGATAATCCTGAAGATGCATCAAATTTATTCCAGAAGTTTTCTACAAAAGACGGCAGAATTGTTACTCTATATCACACTGATAAAAGAGTTCAACAATTATATGCAAGAAAAGCACTCTCTACAGCAAGTGAAGAATATCCAGATCTCTCACATGAAGAATTCTTGAGACTACAAAGAGAGACAATGGAAAGCTATACTGCTCCTGCTAGAGGTAGAGGAAGCAGAGGTAGGAGAGGTGCTAGAAGAAGTAGAAGAGGTTCTTCAACTCAAACAGTACCTAGACAGACAAGGTCTAGAGGGTTAAGAATTGAAGAAATTCCTGAACCTATTCAAACTCTAGTAGTTCCTGACAGATCTACTTTTGGTGATGATGGAATTGTTGAAGAAGAACCAGAATTGAAAAGAAAATCAAGAAAATCAACTCTCAGCAATACAAATCAAATTGAAGATTCTAATCCTGACAATATTCAAGATCCTGACGAATCTGAAATTCTGCAAGAGGTTGATTTGATAATCTTATCTACTGTTGTTGATTGTCACAACAAAGAAGTAGATGAAGAAGAAGAAGCCATAAGAAGAGATATTACAAAGAGAACATATGAAGATTTTAATCTCTATCTACAAAGGCTTAAAGTTTCAAATGAAAGAAAATGGAGAAATTCAAGCAGACAAGAATCTTTACTTGAAAGAAGCTACGCTCATGAAAAGGAGAAATACAAGAAGTGGAAACATATTAGCACATTAAGTTGTGATACACCTATCAATTTTCAGTCTGGTGGAATTATTACAAGTGCTTCAAGTGTTGTTGATTTGTCTGATATGGCTAGATCAAAAACACTCTGGTTAAAGATGTTTTCAAATCTGAAGCAATTGTCAAGTAATTCAAGAGGAGGTATTGGACACAGAGATGGTGAATATCTGAATATGTCATATGTTGATCCTTACTCCTTGACAGAAATTGGAGGTACTTTAACTTCTGAAAACCTGAACAATTTATTAGCTGTTGATATAGTTATAGATTGTCATGATGGTTTTGAAAAGAAAGAAAAGCTTCTGTACTTCATGAAAGATGGTAGTGTGAAGATTCTATCTATTCAAGATCTGCTGATGAAAACTACACAGGAACTGAAATATGTTCACTATCTGTTAAGATGGAAGAACCAAGTGTACAAAGAATGGAGTGACATGATTTTGTCAAATATAAGAAGAAGACTGGATGGAAACAGTAATTTCAATGGTAATTATACTCCCATGTACTTAAATCAAAGAGGTCAGGATGTGGAAATGCAAAGGGGTACTGCTGTTAAAGAAGTAAATTTTGGCATGACTCATCTTTCTCTCAATCCTGATGGGAAGGAAATTGCTTATCTTTTGCTTGAAGAGCACAGTCTACAGAGAAACTCCATACAGAATCTCAGAGCAGCTATCTACCAGATTAATGAGGAAGATGAAGAACTCAGAAATCTTAAGGAAAGACTGATTCAAATTCTTGAAGAAAAAGAAGAAAGTTTATTATCCAACTTCTTGAAGATGAATCTGTTCTATCACAAAGCTTGAACAGATAAGTTGTTTCTGAAGATACTCGTACATTTTGATACATGTTTTTGACATCATTGAATATTTGAAATCTATACTTTATTTCACAAAGTATGAGATTGGGGGAGATTGTTAGATCAGAATTCAATGATCGTCAGAAGCTAGACTCAACTGATCAGGATTGCTGACGTCATCAGTATTGCATGGTCATCAGTATTTGATCAAGCGTCAGTATCTTATTGATCATCAGGATTCCTACTCAGACTATGATCAGGTTTGATCATCAGGACTTGAAGCTGATCAGGATTCCTACTTCGAGTTATATTTGGAGTCTAGATAAACATGGAAGTTTGTTCCTGGTTTGTAGAATGCAGCTATCGATTAAAGATATGTTTCTATCTTTATTATGATTAGGACTTATCTTGTTATTGATAGAGAAGCTGTGTGCACTATATAAACACAGTTTTGGTTTCGATTTATGTATTCATTCGAGAGAGAACATAATCGGAGAGAAGCTCTTAAGAACAGAATTTCTTGAGAGAGTTTTTGTAAGCTAGCAGCTCTTAAGAACATCAGAATTTCTTAAGAGAGTTTGTAACAGTTTTATATCAAAGTTAATAAAGCTGTTATTGTTATTGTTATTGATCTTTCATATTTGTGTTATATAAAGTCGAGAATCTTATACAATTGTATTCAACCCCCTTCTACAATTGTTATTTACTGGGCAACAAATTAATGCTCCGTTTAAAACGTTCTTTATGTGTAACCCTTTAGGTTATTATTACGTTGGCAATAATTTTAATATCTCATAATAAAATTATAAACAATGAGCGGCATCTAGTAATACATCATTGCTACCCAAGTAATAATAATAATTGGTGATCCAATTAAACCTTTCGTGACTAATGTTTCCGTGTAATATAATCCCTTTAACCAAATATTATAGATTAAACTCGAGGCATGTTATTAGTCATCCTCTTCAACATTTAATCCAGGTTTCCTTGATCAATGAGTAGACTATTAAAACAAATCAATATTTGAGCATGGCCATGCATTTTCATAGTCTCACTCAATCAAGAGGCCAATAATATCTCTCCTAATAATAGGAGGGTTAAATCCTTTATCTATCATTCATATTTCTCATACGACTCATAATATACCCGATGTCCACTTTTATCATCACCCGGTCAAAGGTAACTTTTAATGTAATCAAAGTATATTAATCCTCGTATAGAAATATAACGATCTCAAGTCTAAGGATCATTACACCATTATCACTGTGAGTTATTCTAATGACTTTATTACCATGTAGAATATCACTGTGGGTCAATCCGGTGCCATGTAGAATATTACATGCACCTATGTTCTTGACTTTAGTATCACTATACCTATGACCAATGAGATGTGGTCATTTAGTCAACGATCATACTAATCTTTATGCATCATAATTGTCCCAATTCATAATGCTTAATTAGGGATAATTTAGGAATATAAACACTATTCATATAATCTCATTTTTAAGTCACATACTTAAAGATATAGAATACGTGTTCGATATTCCAAGGACATTTATTACTCTAACATTAATATCGCAGTAAATAAAGACATAATAATTGTTGTCGAATAATCGATAGAACATAATCATTATTAAATAACAAAATAGTGTTTCCCAGAAGTACAATTGTATTGTCTCTAGGTCACTAATACTAACACATTCACAGTCTCTCTTGAACTCCTACACAGAAGATCTCTCTCTCAGAACTGTGGATTCTTATGAGTAAGGTGAGAAGATCTTCCTGCTTGAATGAACTTCTGTATGACCGGCTGAGAGATTCTGCAATGAAGGCCAGCCCTCAAGTTGTACACTTCCCATATGAAGTCAAAATCTATAGAGGTACAACTTTAGAGACAGTAAGGCTGGATCCTGATTCTTTGAAGCTACAAACTGCTATGCAACTGGTGAAGTTGGAGAATCTTCTTAGAACTTCTGGGTTTACCACTGAAGCAAAGTCTGAGGTTGCTGATATGATTTCAGACTACTACACTGAAAAAGTTCCAAGGTATTCTCAAATGAAGAACATATCGAAGAAGATCACTTCTCAACCAGTCAAGCCAAGTGGTGTTGTTTCTGAAAGTGATCGTGTCCTTGATAAAGATCTTCTAGACACCTTTCCAGAAGCTGAAGAAGGTGAAATTAGAGATTAAGGCATGATGAAGATAGCTCGGTTTTTAATGTAATATGTTTAGAGCATAGGTGAATCAAGATAGGAAAATGTAATCATTTGTTCAGACTAGAGGAACATCTATCTTGTATTTATCGTTATTGTTTGAATCTGGAAATTGTTAAATATAATCCAGAACCTTTTTATTATTTACTTGACTCTTAAAAGTCTTATTATTTCTTGTTTTAGTTGAGTTATCCTCTAGAGGTATTTGATTGTTATTGTCTAACAAACAAATATGGGGAGATTGAAAGGCATATGTATAGGCCTATTTGTAAACACCGAGGATTCTACTCAACTTAAAATAAGATGTAATAAGTAAATAATAAAAATCAAATGTCACAGGAATCTCAGAAGATAATATATGTCAAAAGAATGAAGGTTAAAGTCATCTACAGACTTGAAGTAATTCTACATTGAAAGAAGTTCAATTTATTGATCAAGCCTCAGTGAAGTATTCAATCTCAGTGGATTTATTAAAGTGACAGAGATTTCAAGATGTGACAGCAATTGTGCAGGTTACAGAGTTTTAAAAAAGGGAAAAGAAAGTGGATCACTGCTTAAAGTCAAACAGATGAAGAACAGACATTGTCGTTAGTCAATCATGAACCAGACAGTGCATTGAGTGTCAACGTTCTACAAGTGTTATTTCTTCATCTAAGTTTTAGTGGTTCAAGAATTAATTGTGAAGACAAAGAATTATATATATTCTCTTTTAAATAATTATTATTACTTAGTAGATTATTTATTAAATTAATTCTGTTAAAAATTAATTTAATACATAAATTACTTAAATAATTATTTGATTTAGAATAAATATGAACTAGGAAGACTTAGTTTTTTAACTAAGAAGACTAAGAAATGAGTCTTCCCGAATGTCTTCCCAAGTCAATTACTAGTCTTCCCGATTGTCTTCCTTAGCCAAATGGTTGTCTTCCTGAAAGTCTTCCCAAGCCAAATGCTAGTCTTCCCGGTTGTCTTCATAGTACAAATCCAAAAGAATGCAAATGGCGCGTGTGGAATGTTTGTTTTTGACTTGTATAAGTAAATGGAAATGAAAAGCAAACAACATATACAGAACATTCAAGACAGAAGATCAAAAACATTACATTCTCTTTAACTCTGTCTTTACTTCTCAAAACTGTCCGAGCTCATAAATTTGACAATGAATTCATTTCTTGATTTGGTTGTAAAATTTAATCCATAAGAATTAATTCACTGGTACTGCTTTGACATTCTAGCGGATCATAATCCCTAGAAATTATATTGAACTACTTTTTAGTATTCGATCATTTTTATTACAAAAATAGATAAATTCATGTCGAATTTATTCTAGGTTTATTTTATCAAGAACTCTGTAATCTGTACTCAGATTGTAACACCTTTCAAGTTTAATATAAGTTATATTTAACTTGAATATTGTTTGAGTTTATTCCGCATTAATTTGTTCTTAAATTGTTATATCTTCAAACGAACAAATTCGATTAAACGGTATAGTTTGTATTCAACCCCCCTT
Organism: Heracleum sosnowskyi; assembly: GCA_030848705.1. Taxonomy (NCBI): domain Eukaryota; kingdom Viridiplantae; phylum Streptophyta; class Magnoliopsida; order Apiales; family Apiaceae; genus Heracleum; species Heracleum sosnowskyi. The sequence continues at coordinate 62,098,772 of CM061237.1, read as the reverse complement.
CTACAAACTTATCAGGACCTAACATATAGAATACATGTTTATATTCCAAGGACATTTATTATTCTAACATTTATATCGCAGTAAATAAAGACATAATAAATTATTGAAGAAAAAATCTATAGAACATAATTATTAATGAAAGTCATATGTATAGGCCTATTTGTAAACACCGAGGATTCGACTCAACTTAAACCGAGTATGTAATAAGTAAATAATAACTTAAACAGTCACAGGAATCTCAGTAGATTTTATCAGTCAAAAGAATGAAGATAAAAGTCAATCTACAGACTTGAAGTGATTCTACATTGAAAGAAGTTCATTTATTTGATCAAGTCTCAGTGAAGTATTCAAGGAAGTGGAACTATTTAAATGTGACAGAGATTTCAGAAGTGTGACAGGAAACGTACATGTTACAGTTCTTTGTTAAATAGAAGGAGAAAGAACCACAGCTTAAAGTCAAAAGATGAAGAACCGTCATTAAAGTTAGTCACTCATGAACCAGACAGTACATCGAGTGTCAACGTCATTCAGTGGAAGTTCGTCATCAGTTTCAGTGGTTCTTAGAATTAGTTTTAATTCTCTTTTAATTTATTCTATAACTTAATTAATTTACTCTATAAATTAATTCCTCCAGAATTAATTTATATCTTAAATTAATTAATCTAGATTTTAAGTAATTTAATTTATAAATTAATTCTCAAGAATTAATTTATTTATTGAATTATTTAAGTCAAGAAATTAATTTATTTAATCTATAAATTAATTCGTTAAGAATTAATTTATTTATTGAATCAATTAATCAAGTAAATTAAATCAGAATTTATTCTAAGTTGAAGTACTTTCAGTTTTGTACTAGTAGTACTATCCTAGGCAGTACTACCGATAGTACTGCTAGTTCATTTGGCAGTATTACCGATAGTATTGCTAAGTCATTTCATAGTATTACCAGGGAAATACAAGTATTGTCCTTAGTACTACCGAAAGTACTTTAAGAATGCATTTGTTTGAAAGATTGTGGCGCGTGTAGGAGAAGTGTGTTGACTTATATAAGTAAATGCAAGTGATCAAACAAGGCAACAAGACAAAAAGACACAAAGAAAACAACATCACATTCCTTTACTTCTGCCATTAAAAGAAGCAACTGTCCGAAGCTTTAAATTCATTAGGATATTAATTTCTAGCAGTAAATGTAAAATCCAAACCACTAGAAATTGATTACTTGTATTGCTTTGACAATCTAGCGGATCATAATCCCTAGAAATTATATCGAACTACTTTTTAGTATTCGATTCTTTTATTACTAAATAGATAAATTCATGTCGAATTTATTCTAGATTTTTTTTTAACAAGAACTCTGTAATTTGTACACTGAATTGTAACACCCTTCAAGTTTAATATAAGTTATATTTAACTTGAATCTTGTTTCATTTTATTCCACAATAATTTGTTATTGAAATTGTTAAATCAAGAACAATACAAATTCGATTAAATGGTACTGTTTGTATTCAACCCCCTTCTACAAACATATCGGGACCTAACAATTGGCATCAGAGCCTTTTGATTGATACATAAATCAAAGATCCATTTTTTGTGATTTTTCCAGAACCCTCATATCTTTATTCTTTTAAAAATCTCAAAAATGTCTACTACACAGAAAGTTGGCACAGTTAAAATCCCCATGTTCAGCAAAGATCACTATCCAATGTGGAAGAAGAAGATGCTCATGTTTCTTCAAGTGGCTAATGTTAAATATCTTGGTGTGCTGAAGAATGGACCTAAACTTCCTATGATTGTTGAGGAAGAGCAGATTGTGAATAACGTTGTTACTCAAGCTGCTAGGATGTACCCTAAGGATCCCAAGGACTACACAGCTAATGAAAAAGAGGATGCTTCCCTGGATGCTTGTTTACAGTTGATTCTGGTTGATTGTCTTGATCCAATCATGCATAATCATGTTCTAAATTGTGTAACTGCCAAACACATTTGGGATACGATTGAGATAATAAATGAAGGCACAGAGGAAGTCAGAGAGAATAAGATGGAAATTCTCACCTCTTCATATGAACACTTCAGATCAAACCCTGGTGAAGGTATCTCTGATGTTTTTGAGAGATACAATAAATTGATTAATGATCTGAATCTCCATGGAAAGCACTACACTGTCAAAAAGATTAACAAGAAGTTCCTTCTTACACTTCCATCTCATCTAGAGCATAGAATAGCAGCTATTAGAGAAGCAAGAGATCTAGGTGAGATTTCTTTGGAAAGACTCTATGGTGTTCTGAAGACTTATGAGTTGGAACATATTCAGCAAAAGGAAATATATGGAACAGGGAAGATAGTTAGTACTTCTACTGCACTGGTGGCAGAAGTCCCACAACAACTAGAAGTGAAGGTTGTTCAACCTTCCAGTTCTGACACGAATGTTATTGTAGCTAAATATGGCTTAACATCCACAATTCAATCTGGTGGTGACTTCTATACCATGGAAGAACTTGAACAGCTGGAGGATGAGTCAATGACAATGATAGTCAAGAAGTTTGGGAACTTCAGATTCAGAAGAAACCCTAATCTTAAGTTCAAGCCCAGGTTCCAGAGAGGTAGATCCTCTTCATCAAATAGCACAAGGGGTGGCTATAAAACTGGAACAGTGGACAGAAGCACAATCAGATGCTACAATTGTAATGAGTTGGGTCACTTTGCTACTGAATGCAAAAAGCCAAAGCAAGTGAGGAAGAACTCATATGATTCTAACAAGAAGAATAAGATTGGGAAAGCTTATCTTGCCGAGGGAAAAAGTTGGGATGATACAGATAGTGATGAAGAAGATGGTGAAGTGGGAAATTTAGCACTTATGGCTAATGAATGCAGCACTTCATCTTTCATGTCTGAGGTAAAGTTCACTGACTCTGAAATGATTTATCATCTTAGTAGTACTGTATCTTGTGCACGCAGTGAAAATGATAGAATAATTCTTTTGAACACTGCTCTTGAAAAGGAGGTCAAAGAATTAAGACTTGTGCATGTTAATCAAGATGAACTCACTAAGAAGATAGCTTTTCTTGAGAATGGAGTTAATTTTTATATTCAATTAGAAACCATTCTTAAGGATCAGATCACTAAACTTGAAACCAAGGTTAATGCTTACTATAATTCTTGTAAGACTGCTAAAGAGATCTTCAATAAACAAGTTATTGGTCAAACTGTAGGAATAGGTTATGACTATAACGACGCTATTGGAGAATTAAGCATTAACACCCCTAATAGATTCAGTGCTGAAGAAAGGGGTGTACCATATGTTCTTAAGGGTATTGAAACACCTTTCTTTAGAGAATCCTAGGCAGAACCTCTGAATGAATGTAACACCCCCAGATCCGGGGTCAGGAATCTGGGTTGTCACGCTCCATCAATGATACAATACCTGTATTACTTACAATATTCTCATAATACAACTCCAAAGACCCCAATCACTTACGCACACACACACACAAGTTATAGCCTTGGAAATGAGCAACAATAATCAACATTTGTTATTACAACCCAAATGTACTATCCTGGATCTCATCTATTATTTACAACCTCAACCTGAAGTTACAATAATAGACCTCACAATTCTATACAAGGTTTAGTAATACAAACCCACTCAAAATAATTCTCACTAATTCAAGTTGCAACTATTCTGCTCACACTGACACTATCCATCCTGCATCAACTAACTCCAGGGTGGTCTCTCCATTCCCTTGCTCTCGTAACACGAAGTGGATTTGGCAATGTTTTCCTCATGCTGAAATATTTAATAAAGCAAGAATGAGCTAATAGTGCTCAGCAAGAAATCTATCCCAGTTTAAATCTTTAAACATTTTATGGAGATAATCCATAAGGGATCAAAGCTTTTATCACTACTAGGGTCTAACCCCAAAATAGTATACCGTTTAAAATACCGTATGACTTATAATCATACTAATATACTCGTCGTAATCATTTGGAAATCCTTGGTATCAGTATGGTAAACCAAGACTCAAGACATATCTTTTTAAAATAAAGGTTAACATTAGAATCAAGGCTTAAAGCCTATTTATTGATTCAAAATACCATACAGTTCAATATCTTTATAACCACATGCTACGCATTAAACGGATAAAATGATAGCATAATATAAAAGATGAAGTTACGAGGAAAATTAATATAATGATTCTGTAACCCAAAATCCACTTATGCATGTATAATCTGAGTAAGGTTTTATCAGAGTCATAACTCATAAAATAAAAGATGAAGTTACAAGGATTTATTGCAACTTCATTTTCTTTGAACACTTTTCGACCCTCTGCCAACATGATCGGTAAACCTGTACTAAGGGGGCTACCCTTAGTCCCTTTCAATACATGTTGCAGAATTATCCAAATTGGATGATGAACCAATACCGGAGTTGCTACCGCGCCCATCGTACCAACCTTACTATGATCAACAAAAATATGTTCTCTACATGTAGATGGAAGAATCACGACAGCCTGACATTGTTTACTGCCTTCCCGGATCTCCCGGCCCATTTGGGGAAATAAAATGGATGGGTCGGCGCAACTGGACCACTTACACCACTCCTAGTTCGGATGAAATCCATGACTCTGAAACGTAAAGATCGTCCTCCTTTCCCCAAGTGTAATACTTGTTGATACGACTCCACTAAGTAGTTATATCTAGGTTGGAAAGGAAGATTCTCCAATATTTCCCAAGCTATTGCTTGTTAATGGATATCGACTTGTTCCATCAATTTACCCCTCGATCGTTGAGGTGGTAACACAACATTTGACTTGCAGCAATTAAATTGCTCCGAGAAAATATCTGTCCCCTAACAGTTTTGAGTTGAGAGTTTAAAATGAGTAGCAGTCACTTAAATCAGGTTTCCCATAATTTTGATAGTTGAGCGAGCATTTAAATCCTCTTAAAAGACAGATTTAAATGGAAAAACAGTGTTTGGGAACCTTTCCTTGATTTAAAATAATTAATAATATAGCTTAGAATATCCTTCATAATTATTGAAGGTCGAGGATAAACTTTAAATAATATTACTCATTTTAAAACGTGTTAAAAGTATTTAATAAATAATCGAATAATATTTATTAAATAAATAAACTTTAAACGAATATTCAAAAATAATATTCATTAAATAAATAATGGTTGAATGAATATTCAAAATAATACTCATTAAATAACTAAGGATTAAATGAACATTCAAAATAATATTCATTAAATAAATAAACTTCGAATGAATATTCAAAATAATATTCATTAAATAAATAAATCTCGAATGAATATTCAAAATAATATTCATTAAATAAATAAACCTCGAATGAATATTTAAAATAATATTCATTAAATAAATAATTATCGAATAACAGTTACCCGATATTTTTATCGGAAAATAATCTTTAACATATACGGAAAATATAATTACTTCTGGTCTAAAGAATAAAATCATACGCCCTTACCTAGGGCATTTATAAAAACCTGGCTTCTAACTAATATCCCATATTTAGCTTAGAAGCCCATAATTAAATCATAAAGCAAGTATCACAATATACTTTCGAAAACAGTTATGCCTTCCATTAGCATATATAACGGAAATAGTATTCAAATAGTATTTCTCGACTGAGATAATACTCAAATAACATTCCTTGAAAGATATAGTAAGCAAATATCATTCCTCGAATGATATCATACTCGAATAACAATCCTCAAAGTACATAGTATTCTGCCGATGTAATCCCTCCGGGTTTCCACGGCTATCTACATATCTCAAAATACCGATTCCCGATTTAGAGTCGAAAACAATGAATATGCTCTTATATTTAGAGCTACCAGGTAAACCGGTTCATAACTACTTAACTAAATAGATTTTTATATAATCCAAAGGTCAAATCCATTTCAACAAGAAATAAGATATATCGCAAAACTGTCCAATTTTATACATGGCAAAAGCAGTATTATATAGTCAATACTTCAAAGTATAGATTTAGAAACTTGCATCTATTATATGCATACATCAGAATATGGTACTTTAAAATACAGCATGGAATGAGAAAACTTGCCTGGAAATCCCGAAGTAGCAATAAGTCTCAGGTTGGTCCAGTAATCTAGAATCAACACAAGGTTCAAGATTAATAACTTAAACGCTTTCACCATACTAAGTATATACTAACTCAAGTACAAGTCTATTTTCAAGTTAACTCCTTAAGATCCTCTACTCGAGCATGCTCGCTCACGCAGTTTTATAAAATTGAAATATAATCCTTTTAACACGAAATATTTTTGAGGGTCTTCCTAAACGTACCTAGCATGTTAACACAAAGTTTCACATTCCAGTAAGTCGCTTAAGGGGTTTGATCAATGCACAAAGTTGGTTAAGTGGTGTAGTTTGGTTTCTCGAAACATCATTTATTAAAACACTTGTTTCTCCTAAACCGTAAATCGGATTCACATGATCTTTGCACCAAAACGAACCTTGAACTAAGGCCTACACAAACATGGGCCGTGGTGATCTTGGGCAGAAGTTACTAGGTTCGAATATCACAAGCAAAACAAGGTTAAGGAAAATCGGGCATTACGACGGCTATGTTTTAGTGATTCCAAAGTTTAAATTATAAACTTTACATGATCAACCAACCATATCATCAAACCAACTCCTTTAGCATCTCAAATAAGTCATGAACTTCAAGAACAATAGTCAAAACCAACATCCACACGATCAACCATCAAAACAACACCATACATCCACCATATCAACCATTCATCCACTAAATTATACTAACTTAATCTAACTCAAAACTAACCATAAAAATCGATTTATAACTAAGGGTTAAAATAGTTTATACCTTCCATGATGCCTTAAACATACTAACAATAGCTTACAATCCTTTCTTGAGCCTCGATTATCCTTTACAAGCCTTAAACTTCAAGATCAAAACAAGAAACCACTTGAAGTTACTATTCATCCTCATCTTGTAAAATCCATAACAAATCGAAATATAAGAGTTTGGTGCTAAACATTTTAACAGACCTTGTGATCTTGATAAGATTTCTTTTGATTTATAGATCATCAAATTTGAAGCCTCCTAGCTAGGGTTTTGAGCCCCATCTTTCCGCTGGACAGAAACTGGACAGATTGGGTTCTCCAACTTGGGGAAGAGATTTGGCTAGGCTACACTCCTTTGTTGACCATGAAATTTTAATCGAATGTTACCCATGGAGTGGAGAAGCTATGGTTAAAATTTGGTGATTTAAGGATGGATAGAAGTGGAGATATGAATTTTTCTTTGAGCTTGGTTTCTGCTGGGCAGAATTGTTGAAGAAATGGGGTTTCTCTTTCTTGCTTTTTGCCTTGGTTGCTTTTGATAAAAAGTGTGATATTTTGTAGTAATGTGGTGAGTCATAGCCTTTTTGCCTCATCATCAGGACACGTGTCAAGCAATGGGAGAGTTTGGAGATAAAGTAGCTTTACTGGTTTGTTCTCTTTCACATGGATGATACAATTGTTGCATTCCTTGGATTAATCTTGTTACATGTTACTTCCATGCCTATATTTAATCCTGTAAGTGTCGCGTTGTTCCGTCACCGCTTAATCTCGTAGAATGTTCGTAGGGTTTCTTAAGTGTTCTATCGAAGTAGTTTGTCGTAAACGTTCTTGACATCACTAATTCTTTTATTAAATCCATATCCATGGAATTGATAATTTAAATCCTCCAATATTTTCAAATAATGATTAATCCATCCGTTATTGGAGAAATTTCGGAGAAAACAGAAAATGCTCTTTTTCTGATTCTGACAGCTTTTGCATTCCTTCATTTTCAAAGTAGATCACTAATACGACTTCGAAAGTTCATTATCCCGACTCGTACATAGTGTCGTGTGAAAATCTTTTTCGGTTCAGGATTTCACTATTCATCAAAGTTTTAATTATGTCCAAAATTTGGGGTTATTACAGTCTCCCCTCCTTAAATGGATTCCGTCCCGGAATCTAAGAAAATAGCTGAGGTTACTCTTTCAATATAGAAATCTCCAGTTTTCAGGTTGACTCTTCAACTCTCTGGTTTCATTACAACACTTTCTCATTCCGGTCTGTGATATCTACCGGACGCTTTATATAAGCCAATTCTGGATATGTTCATATACACCCATTTTCTATCAACATTCGATTATTCTTACAATCGGCGGTACAACACTGACCGTAACTTCGGTTGTCTGAAATGTTTCTTTCGGTCGGTCCGTCGGTCTGCGGATCCTACGTAGTACTCGCACTCAATCTCGTTGCCAAACGTGTTTGGAAAACTCCTCCCGAATCGGGAGTTCAATCATTGGTTCTTATCTGACACGATGGTGACTGGAACTCCACGTCACCCAACTATCTCTTTCGTAACTCTTCGGTTAACGATCTCTTGCTGATAACAAAATATGAGTAGACTCATTTGATCCATCAATTATAGCTCAATTGACGTCATAGTCCGACTTGATTCTTGTTGATCCTATCACAGAATCAATTATAGTAAAATTACATTCCTAATCAGGAATCTCTATTAACTGTGATAGGCAACTAGGTCGTTGTTCTGCCTTCATTTTCTGACATATCCAATATTTGTTTACCAATCGATAAATCCTTTTATTTATCCGACCACTTATAACATTTCCTTAACTTTCTTTACCTTTTTGCACTCTCGGTGTAGCTGTCTCTTTATGACAGATCTTTATTCCTTAATTCGTTCTGGCTCATTCAGGACCTTTAAATAATCCTTTATGTTCACGTGACTTCAAACTTCATCCTTTCAGTTCTTCTTATTAGTCATTCCGAAGATTTAGCATCTTTCATTTCTTGAACATTTGGAATCCCAACTTGGTAAAATACACCTTATGATTCCTGGGAATTTTCTCACATTTCTCGATCCATTCAACTTTTTCAGTCTTTCGAGTAAGTCTGGTCATTGGGGCTGCTATCTTAGCAAAATCTTGTACACATCTTCGGTAATATCCGACTAAATCCACAAAATTACTCACCTCGGTTAGTGTGGTTGGTCTTTCCTAGTTTGAAACGTCTCCTATCTTTGCAGGGTCAACCAGTACTCCTTTATTGTTGACCACATGTCCTAAAATTGTACTTCCTTTAGCCAAAACTCGCACTTTGATAACTTGGCATATAACTTTTCTCTCCTCAGTGCTTCTAACACGATCCTCAAATGTTCTGCATGTTCTTCCTCGGTCTTTGAGGTAAACCTAAATATTGTTGATGTCACTATGACATACTTATCCAAATACTTCTTGAAAAGTCGATTCAGTACGTCCATGAAAGCTGCAAGGGCATTCGTTAGCCCAAACAACATTACTAAAAACTCGTAGTGTCCATACTTGGTGCGAAACGCAGTCTTGGGTACGTTCTCAGGCTTAATATTCAATTGGTGGTATCCAGTTCTTAATCAATATTCGAGAATTTAACTGCATCATGCAGCCGATCGATCAAATCACCGATCCTTGGCAGGGGTATTCATTCTTAACAATTAGCCTATTTAGCTCTCGATACTCTATGCACAACCTCATGCTACCGTCCTTTTTCTTCACCAATAACACGGGGTGCATCCCACGGTGACGCATTTGGTCTTATCATTCCTACAATTGAGCGACTAATTTCTTCATCTTGACTGGAGCTAGTCGGTACGGGGCCTTCGAAACTGGCTCCGTTCTTGGAGCTAATTCTATAGCAACTCTATTTCTCTATCGGGTGGTAACCCCGGAAGATCTTCTGGAAATACATCCTCGAACTCGTTAACCACAGGGATAGTCTGTACACTAGGTACCTCCCATTTCGTATCCATCACAGTCGCTAAACAAGTTTCACATCCTTCGAGGTCAATCGTTCCCTCTTCCGACAATCTGAATTCTTACCTTCTTTCTTTCTCAATCTATTCACATTTCATACTCTATTTTCTTTATAACCATTTCTTTCTCGTCCACTTTGCTTCCATTTCTATCATAGTCGTTTTATTAACCAAGGAAACATAATCAGTCGTTTTGAACACTTCGTTATTCTGAATTCGCGTCATGCGAAACAAACCTTGGCAATTTCCGTAAACTTCGATTCATAGTTGTCGTACTCATTTATCTTGGCTCTCAGCTTCAACACTCTCCTTTTTCCAGATACTAAGGAAAATACTTGCATGGTACCAAGAATACTTCAAGCAACAGAATGCTTTATGTATATATATATATATATATATATATAAAACTTTGTAAAAATTCTCGCTGAGGGGGCAACCTGGTTAGGTCTCAATCAAATTATCGTTTGAAAATCTTCCCACCATACTTCACTGCATACAAATGCATCGTGAATTCACTTATATAAATTTGACTGAAAGTTGAACTTAGTGATACAATAACTAGTTCACTTCAAGAAACATTAACAACTAGCTGAATAAAATTTGCTAGTTTGATTGGTTTGGAACGCAACATCTAGCTAGGATGATTAGCTAGATTTTCATCATATCATTAAAATTTCAACTAGTTAGAACAATTAACTAGTCACTCATCATGGCACATATAATTAGCCAGTTTCAATCTACTAGTACAAAATCTCGACATTGTAGCCAAAGAAAGAAAGAAAGAAAACAACATTTTGACTACTCGGATAATAAATTGAAAAGAAGAGTAAATAAGTTTAGGATGAACAAGGTAATTATAACCCTTGAATAAAATATATGATATGAATAGGAAATTCTTGGTATCGGAACAATCGATAACCTCCCACCAAACATTTCTCATCAGTGAAACGGTCCACCCAAAGGTGTCTTCGTACATAAACTTTATCAAATTTTCCAATAGAATTGAATTCGGAATATCAATATCAAATTGATATCCTTTCTACGATTTCAACGTCTGATGTGCAAATCTCTCCTTACTAGGAGAAAAGAATTCCAGAGTAATCTCTGAAATATATATCATCCATGTTTTAAATAAACAGTTTGATATTTATGAACTCGAGGAGTCCAAGTATGAAAGGAGAAATCGCTTTTCAAGATAATCGTTAAAGAATACTCATCAAATAATAAAGGAAATATTAATTGAACATTCCTTAGATAATTGAAAGAATACGAAATAAATTATAGACCTGGAAGGATAGATGAATAATGGTTCCCTCTTCAGGTCGTCCTGGAACATGAACAAAACGCTCCGGTGAGTAATGGTAACTTAATTCTGCATATTTAACCCTTAAGGTAATGAGTGGAGGAAAGAAAATGAATAAACTGAATATAACAGTTGTTGGTTGCATCCCAAGTTGAAGTAGGAAATTAAAGGGGTTACCTGACATGAACTATTCAAGGTAACATAGGCAGGAACAACTTTAGATTGAGGAGTGTACCAGCAAGTAGTTACCAAAAAGTCAATGGTCATCATAATTTCTAACATCACCCGTACGAGGATGATCTTATCTTTCTGCCCTTATGGCTTATGGTACTAACCAACGGTACCTCAAAATCTTACAAGTCCTTAAATAGGTCGGGAGTTCGAAACATATTCGCCATTCCCCGATAATTGTTCAGAGATTGGGCCTCCTACGGCTGCATCAACACATCCTCAAAATATGGAGGTCCATTAACATATATGAAATTTCTTAACACTAGCCGCATCGAATGAATCCAACCCCAGGCCACCATAGGTCTCGTTCCTCGTAGGTCCTGAGACTGTCGCATTGCTCGTTGCAACCATACGTGTCTTTATCAGAATCACGCTATCCATTCTTCATATTTTTGATTTCTGAGTCGAGCCATCATGGCCTATCGTACGAAATATACTCGTGATGCGATTGGGCACGTTCGTCTCACGATAACGTTCTGGTACTACATGTACGCAACAGTCTTCTTCTTAGGTAACAAAATACCCATCGACGGAAAAGACACCAACTCTGGTGGAATCATTTTTCTCAAGGCTTGGACCTCATACACAAGATAATGCCTTAACTAGTTCACGCAATTTAGTAATTTGGGTCGCGTAAAGGACTGTAAACGTCTTAACCTTCACATGTGCTGCCTTCTCGTGGCAAACTACGATGAACTTCAAACACTTAGGTTCTTACTAAGTCAAGTTATCCATTGGTATTGGCCATTCCGACCTTACCCCAACTGCAACCGAGACTCTGCTTCGCGTCATCTAAATGTTTTTGATAATCCGTGTACAATTCTAAACGTCCTTCTCATCATTATGATGATCTTCAACGGTCCTATCGGTCCTCCGATAAGTCCTCAACTAAACTCTTTAATCTTAACATCCTCAGTGGCACTACTTCCGGTAGTCCACTTAACGAACTCTATATGAGTCCTCTCGTCATTCTCTTACTTCGATATAACTCTTAACACTCTCATATCCAAGTTTATAACTTAACGCTCTGATACCATTTCTGTAACACCCCCAGATCCGGGGTCAGGAATCTCGGTTGTCACGCTCCATCAATGATACAATACCTGTATTACTTACAACATTCTCATAATACAACTCCAAAGACCCCAATCACTTACGCACACACACACAAGTTATAGCCTTGGAAATGAGCAACAATAATCAACATTTGTTATTACAACCCAAATGTACTATCCTGGATCTCATCTATTATTTACAACCTCTACCTGAAGTTACAATAATATACCTCACAATTCTATACAAGGTTTAGTAATACAAACCCACTCAAAATAATTCTCACTAATTCAAGCTGCAACTATTCTGCTCACGCTGACACTATCCATCCTGCATCAACTAACTCCAGGGTGGTCTCTCCATTCCCTTGCTCTCGTAACACGAGGTGGATTTGGCAATGTTTTCCTCATGCTGAAATATTTAATAAAGCAAGAGTGAGCTAATAGTGTTCAACAAGAAATCTATCCCAGTTTAAATCTTTAAACCTTTTAGGGATATAATCCATAAGGGATCAAAGCTTTTATCACTACTAGGGTCTAACCCCAAAATAGTATACCGTTTAAAATACCGTATGACTTATAATCATACTCATATACTCTTCGTAATCATTTGGAAATCCTTGGTATCAGTATGGTAAACCAAGACTCAAGACATATCTTTTTAAAATAAAGGTTAACATTAGAATCAAGGCTTAAAGCCTATTTATTGATTCAAAATACCATACAGTTCAATATCTTTATAACCACATGCTACGCATTAAACGGATAAAATGCTAGCATAATATAAAAGATGAAGTTACGAGGAAAAATTAATATAATGATTCTGTAACCCAAAATCCACTTATGCATGTATAATCTGAGTAAGGTTTTATCAGAGTCATAACTCATAAAATAAAAAATGAAGTTACAAGGATTTATTGCAACTTCATTTTCTTTGAACAATTTTCGACCCTCTGCCAACATGGTCGGTAAACCTGTACTATGGGGCTACCCTTAGTCCCTTTCAATACATGTTGCAGAATTATCCAAATTGGATGATGAACCAATACCGGAGTTGCTACCGCGCCCGTCGTACCAACCTTACTATGATCAGTAGCAGGTCGTACAACAAAAATATGTTCTCTACATGTAGATGGAAGAATCACGACAGCCTGACATTGTCTACTGCCTTCCCGGATCTCCCGGCCCATTTGGGGCAATAAAATGGATGGGTCGGCGCAACTGGACCACTTACACCAGTCCTAGTTCGGATGAAATCCATGACTCTGAAACGTAAAGATCGTCCTCATTTCCCCAAGTGTAATACTTGTTGATACGACTCCACTAAGTATTTATATCTAGGTTGGAAAGGAAGATTCTCCAATATTTCCCAAGCTATTGCTTGTTAATGGATATCGACTTGTTCCATCAATTTACCTCTCGATTGTTGAGGTGGTAACACAACATTTGACTTGCAGCAATTAAATTGCTCCGAGAAAATATCTGTCCCCTAACAGTTTTGAGTTGAGAGTTTAAAATGAGTAGCAGTCACTTAAATCAGGTTTCCCATAATTTTGATAGTTGAGCGAGCATTTAAATCCTCTTAAAAGACAGATTTAAATGGAAAAACAATGTTTGGGAACCTTTCCTTGATTTAAAATAATTAATAATATAGCTTAGAATATCCTTCATAATTATTGAAGGTCGAGGATAAACTTTAAATAATATTACTCATTTTAAAACGTGTTAAAAGTATTTAATAAATAATCGAATAATATTTATTAAATAAATAAACTTTAAACGAATATTCATAAATAATATTCATTAAATAAATAATGATTGAATGAATATTCAAAATAATACTCATTAAATAACTAAGGATTAAATGAACATTCAAAATAATATTCATTAAATAAATAAACCTCGAATGAATATTCAAAATAATATTCATTAAATAAATAAACCTCGAATGAATATTCAAAATAATATTCATTAAATAAATAAACCTCTAATGAATATTTAAAATAATATTCATTAAATAAATAATTATCAAATAACAGTTACCCGATATCTTTATCGGAAAATAATCTTTAACATATACGGAAAATATAATTACTTCCGGTCTAAAGAATAAAATCATACGCCCTTACCTAGGGCATTTATAAAAACCTGGCTTCTAACTAATATCCCATATTTAGCTTAGAAGCCCATAATTAAATCATAAAGCAAGTATCACAATATACTTTCGAAAACAGTTATGCCTTCCATTAGCATATATAACGGAAATAGTATTCAAATAGTATTTCTCGACTGAGATAATACTCAAATAACATTCCTTGAAAGATATAGTAAGCAAATATCATTCCTCGAATGATATCATACTCGAATAACAATCCTCAAAGTACATAGTATTCTGCCGATGGAATCCCTCCGGGTTTCCACGGCTATCTACATATCTCAAAATATCGATTCCCGATTTAGAGTCGAAAACAATGAACATGCTCTTATATTTAGAGCTACCAGGTAAACTGGTTCATAACTACTCAACTCAAAATATTTTTATATAATCCAAAGGTCAAATCCATTTCAACAAGAAATAAGATATATCGCAAAACTGTCCAATTTTATACATGGCAAAAGCAGTATTATATAGTCAATACTTCAAAGTATAGATTTAGAAACTTGCATCTATTATATGCATACATCAGAATAAGGTACTTTAAAATACAGCATGGAATGAGAAAACTTGCCTGGAAATCCCGAAGTAGCAATAAGTCTCCGGTTGGTCCAGTAATCTAGAATCAACACAAGGTTCAAGATTAATAACTTAAACGCTTTCACCATACTAAGTATATACTAACTCAAGTACAAGTCTATTTTCAAGTTAACTCCTTAAGATCCTCTACTCGAGCATGCTCACTCACGCATTTTTATAAAATTGAAATATAATCCTTTTAACACGAAATCTTTTCGAGAGTCTTCCTAAACGTACCTAGCATGTTAACACAAAGTTTCACATTCCAATAAGTCGTTTAAGGGGTTTGATCATTGCCTCAAAGTTGGTTAAGTGGTGTAGTTTGGTTTCTCGAAACATCCTTTATTAAAACACTTGTTTCTCCTAAACCGTAAATCGGATTCACATGATCTTTGCACCAAAACGAACCTTGAACTAAGGCATACACAAACATGGGCCGTGGTGATCTTGGGCAGAAGTTACTAGGTTCGAATATCACAAGCAAAACAAGGTTAAGGAAAATCGGGCATTACGACGGCTATGTTTTAGTGATTCCAAAGTTTAAATTATAAACTTTACATTATCAACCAACCATATCATCAAACCAACTCCTTTAACATCTCAAATAAGTCATGAACTTCAAGAACAATAGTCAAAACCAACATCCACACGATCAACCATCAAAACAACACCATACATCCACCATATCAACCATTCATTCACTAAATTATACTAACTTAATCTAACTCAAAACTAACCATAAAAATCGATTTATAACTAAGGGTTAAAATATTTTATACCTTCCATGATGCCTTAAACACACTAACAATAGCTTACAATCCTTTCTTGAGCCTCGATTATCCTTTACAAGCCTTAAACTTCAAGATCAAAACAAGAAACCACTTGAAGTTACTATTCATCCTCATCTTGTAAAATCCATAACAAATCGAAAAATAAGAGTTTGGTGCTAAACATTTTACCAGACCTTGTGCTCTTGATAAGATTTCTTTTGAGTTATAGATCATCAAATTTGAAGCCTCCTAGCTAGGGTTTTGAGCCCCATCTTTCCGCTGGACAGAAACTGGACACATTGGGTTCTCCAACTTGGGGAAGAGATTTGGCTAGGCTACACTCCTTTGTTGACCATGAAATTTTTTTCGAATGTTACCCATGGAGTGGAGAAGCTATGGTTAAAATTTGGTGATTTAAGGATGGATAGAAGTGGAGATATGAATTTTTCTTTGAGCTTGGTTTCTACTGGGCAGAATTGTTAAAGAAATGGGGTTTCTCTTTCTTGCTTTTTGCCTTGGTTGCTTTTGATAAAAAGTGTGATATTTTGTAGTAATGTGGTGAGTCATAGCCTTTTTGCCTCATCATCAGGACACGTGTCAAGCAATGGGAGAGTTTGGAGATAAAGTAGCTTTACTGGTTTGTTCTCTTTCACATGGATGATACAATTGTTGCATTCCTTGGATTAATTTTGTTACATGTTACTTTCATGCCTATATTTAATCCTGTAAGTGTCGCGTTGTTCCGTCACCACTTAATCTCGTAGAATGTTCGCAGGGTTTCTTAAGTGTTCTATCGAAGTAGTTTACCGTAAACGTTCTTGACATCACTAATTCTTTTATTAAATCCATATCCATGGAATTGATAATTTAAATCCTCCAATATTTTCAAATAATGATTAATCCATCCGTTATTGGAGAAATTTCGGAGAAAACAGAAAATGCTCTTTTTCTGATTTTGACAGCTTTTGCATTCCTTCATTTTCAAAGTAGATCACTAATACGACTTCGAAAGTTCATTATCCCGACTCGTACATAGTGTCATGTGAAAATCTTTTTCGGTTCAGAAATTTACTATTCATCAGGATTTCACTATTCATCAGGATTTCACTATTCATCAAAGTTTTAATTATGTCCAAAATTTGGGGTTATTACAATGAATATTCCATTATTATCCAAGAGGAAATGCGTGTTGAGGATCTTGCTTATGAACTTGCTAATTCCAATAAATGTATGTATGAGAATTATGTCAAAGTTGTTCAGCAACAGAGACTAAATTAGACATTCATAAAGTGGATCATAACAGCAGTAGAACTAACATGCCTGCTATTAATCTGTCTCATAAAGCATGTGGTGTGGTGAATTGTATGTCTTGTGCATTTAATGTTATGTATGCTTATTTTAATAGTAATCATGTATATGATGATAAGACTGTTCCACGTCAACATGCTAATAATAAGAACCATGTTAGATCTAAGACTGCTAGTCCTCCCAAAACTAGGGTGGATTCATTTATACCTAAGCCTACTCAGAAATGTGTTAAGGCTGGTTATAAATGGAAACTCTCTTCTGTTAAAGAGGTTGAAGTAGTTAATATTAAGAATGTTGTTTTGCCTGACAAAGGCCAGTTCTTTAAGTATGCCGGACCCAATCAAGTTTGGGTTCTGAGGAAAGACTAATCAATTTGATATTGCAGGGCGTGGTACAGGTAAACCGTGTTGTGTGGATTCTGGACAGTGGTTGTTCAAGGCATATGACCGGAGATAGAGCCCTGCTATCAAATGTGGTTGAGAAAGCTGGCCCAGGGGTTACCTTTGGAGATAACAACAAGGGTATAACTAGAGGATATGGCTGTTTGGAATCGGGAAATGTTATCATTGAAGATGTATCCATTGTGGAAGGTCTGAAGCACAATCTTCTCAGCATCAGTCAATTCTGTGACAGAGTTGTTTCCTTTGATAAAGAGAAGTGTCAAATCCTTCACAAGAAGAATGGAAAGCCTGCTCTTCAAATAGTAAGGAAATGGGACTTGTTCATAGCTGATCTGTACTCTGGATGCAAAGATGAAGTTAATTGTTTTTATACTAAAGCTTCATCAGATGAAAGTTGGCTATGGCACAAGAAGATGTCTCACCTGAACTTCAAAACAATGAACTCCCTAGTCAAGAGGGAATTGGTGAGAGGTCTGCCTCAAATGGAATTTACACAGGAAGGACTGTGTGAGGCTTGTCAGAAAGGAAAGTCAAAGAAATCATCTCACAAGGGCACTAACACATCATCAATAATTGAACCACATTAGCTACTGCACATGGATTTGTTTGGTCCAGTTAATGTTATGTCCATGTCAAAGAAACAATATGCACTTGTGATTGTTGATGATTATTCCAAATATACATGGGTTTTATTCCTACATTCTAAGGATGAGACCCCACAGATGATGATTGATCATGTGAAGTTGATTGAGCTGGATTCTAGATTCCCTGTTAGAGTTATAAGGTCAGATAATGGAACTAAATTCAAGAATGCAGTCCTAAATGACTTTTGTGCAGATAAAGGAATAACAAGACAATATTCAGCCCCTAAAACTCCTCAACAGAATGGAGTGGTAGAAAGGAAGAATCGTACATTGATTGAATCTGCAAGAACTATGTTAAGTGAATCAAGACTTCCAATGTACTTCTGGGCTGAAGCTGTGAATACTGCTTGTTATACTCAGAATCGAACTTTAATCAAAAAAGGACTTAATGAAGACTCCTTATGAGATCATGAACAACAAGAAACCAACTCTCAAATACTTTCATATATTTGGTTCAAAATGCTTTGTGCTTAAGGATGGAGATGTTAGACGTGGCAAGTTTGAGGCCAAGGCATATGAAGCTATTTTTGTTGGTTACTCCAGAAGATCTTACATGGTGTACTTGATTGACAATCACCAAGTGAAAGAAAGTGTCAATGTTACACTAAACTCCCAAGTATCCAAACAGAAGATTCATCTGAAGAACTGAAGTTTGATAACTTGCCAGACTCAGAATCAGATGATGAAGCTCCACCTGAGATTGTTGCTGGTAATGATAATAATAATGATGATAATGATCATGGTGGTGGTGGTGGAAACATTGGTAACAATGGAGATACCACCAACACTAGAGAAGAATCATCAAGGCAATCAAGCAACAACTCAGGGGAGGAAATGAAGGATCAACTAGTCATTTACAACACCAGAATGATTTTCAAGGCGAATCATCATGATCAAATCTTCCAAGACAGACTGTTTGGAATAGAGCTCATCCTTTTGAGCTGATCATTGGTGATCCAGGTGTTGGAGTTAAAACTAGAAGTGCTACTCAGAATGAATGTCATTATTCAGGGTTTCTTTCTGAGATGGAACCAAAGAAGACTGAGGAAGCACTAAGTGATCCAGATTGGGTGATTGCTATGCAAGATGAACTCAATCAATTTGAACAATAACAAGTCTGGAAGCTGGTACCCAGACCAAAGAACAGGAAAGTTGTTAGGAATATGTTGTTCTTGATGATAAATATAAAACACTTAGTAGAATTTGTGTAAAGTCATTTTGTAGTTGTCAACGAAATGGCATGCTTTGCATCATTCCGTTGACAGGAAGCTCATCAACGAAATGAGTGATGTAGCAATTGCACTGTACAATACTTCTAGTTTGATATGCATTTCGTTGTAGATATTGGATAGGTTTTCTAAGTCATGTTGACTAAGTACTAGATAGGCAAAATAGGTTGGTTAATTGTAAATATATTATGCCTTGTAATTTTGCCTAAGTGAAGACATGTCAACGGTATGAAGATTACTCTGTCAACGGTATGGAGTTTACTCATCAACGAAACGAAGATTACTCATCAACGAAATGAAAAATAAAGCTATCAACGAAACACACCTTACTGCTATCAACGAATCATTATCACTTTTCTGAAAAGTTGACAAAGTGATAGTGACAGTTTTCTGACAGATCAAAAGGAGATGTGGAAGTGTACTTTGCATTGGAAACCATTAAAATGGACATGGGGAATAAGGAAACATTCCAATTTCCAATCTGGTTATTGAGTGGTATCACTATAAGACTGAAGACAGAAGACAAAGATCTCCAAGGACCATTGGACAAAAGGGATGAAAAGCAAGCTATTGACGGTTACCTTTAGTGTACTTTAGTGTAGCCAAAAATAGCTTTGTAAACTTGGGAATATATATATAACCAAGTGTAGCAGTTAAAATAGAAGTAAGAGAAGAAAAACAAATAGATTGTATTAGCTATCTTTGAGAGCATACTTCTCTACATTCTTGTAACTGAGCAGCTGTGTACTTTTTGTATCACAGATTATTTCCGTAATAAAAATCACTTCAGTTGGATCATCAAACAATCCAACTGAAATTATTAAGTGCTTGTGGTTTTTATTTTATAAGTTCAGTTTTAATTTGTAAGTTATTTTTAAGTTTGAAAAATATCAAGAATTATATTCAACCCCCCCCCCCCTTCTACAATTCTGTTAGGTCATTTGGGATTAACAATTGGTATCAAAGCAAGCTTCTAACAAACAAGAAGTTTAAAGATCAAGACCAAAACAGTAACCATGGTGAAGAAGGATGCAGGTGTAAAGATACCAGTTCTTGATAAGGACAATTACTTTCACTGGAAAGTAAAGATGCATTTACATCTCATGTCTATGGATGAGAGGTATGTAGACTACATTGAGAAAGGTCCACATGTTCCCATGAAGTTCGCATCTAGAGTTGGACTGCCAGATGATGCTCCTGATGTAGAGATTCCAAAACCTGTCTCAGAATGGACTATTGAAGATGTTGCAAAAATCCATAAAGATAAAAGAACCATGAACATTATGTTTAATGGTTTGGAGCAAGAGATGTTTGACAATGTCATAAACTGTACAACCTCCAAAGAAGTATGGGACACTGTTAGAACTCTCTGTGAAGGAACTGAGCAAGTTAGGGAAAACAAAATGCAGCTCCTTATACAACAATATGAGCATTTTCGTTTTAAAGCTGGTGAAACCCTAAATGATACGTTTAGTAGGTTTCAAAAGCTTTTGAATGGATTAAAGTTGTATGGGAGGATCTATCAAACCAAGGATTCAAACCTTAAATTTCTTAGAGCTCTTCCAAAAGAATGGAAGCTTATGACTGTTTCTCTCAGAAACACTCAAGAGTACAAAGACTACACTCTTGAAAGGCTTTATAGAACCTTAAAGACATATGAGTTGGAAATGGAGCAAGATGAAGAAATTGAAAAGGTACAGAAGAAAGGTGGATCTATTGCATTGATAGCATCTGTGAACCAACTGGAAGATGACAATGAAGAAGCTGTAAAGGCCATAACTAGTCGAGCTAGTTGTAGGAGTAATGTTAGCAAGGGTAAAGGCAAGATGACAGAAGAAGAAGAACCGGAACCAGCCAACTTGGATGACTTAGATGAGATTGATGAACACATTGCTTTTCTGTCAAGGAAATTCTCTAAGTTCAAGTTCAAGAGAAACTCAGAAGCAAGGCCACCAAGGAAAGACTTTCAACCTAGCAAAAATAACTGGATTGAAAAGTCTAAATCTAAATGTTTCAATTGTGGAATGCTTGGTCACTTTGCTGGAGACTGCAGAAAGCCCAAGGTTGAGAAGGGCAACAGGAAATTTGAGCCTGTTGATTATAAAAAGAAATACTTTGAACTTCTCAAGCAAAAAGAAAAGGCTTTCATGTCTCAGGAGTATGATTGGGCTGGTAATGGTGAAGATTCTGATGATGATGTTGAGTATGTCAACTTGGCTCTTATGGCTAACAATCATGAGCAGGAAGCAAGCTCCTCAAGCAACCAGGTAACAATTACTAATCTTTCTGAGCTTTCTAAAGAGGAATGCGATAGTGCAGTAAATGAAATGTCTAATGTACTATATAATTTACGTGTTACTCTTAAATCACTTACCAAAGAGAATTCAAGAATAAAAGAGACTAATTTGCTCTTAAGTGATAGGAATGCAATGTTAGAAGCACAGCTCATTGATTTTGAGAAAATGAGGTATGTTAGTAGGGATGCTAAGAAGGAACTTGAGAACGTGTTAGAAATGGAAGAAATTCTTAAGACACAACTTGAAATAGAACAAAGTGTGATTGCAAAATGGAAAGATGCCAGGAATGTTGCTAACAACATCATTAATGTTCAAGGTATGGAATCTTTCTGTGAACAATCATGGAAAAAGAACAAAGAAAAGCTAGGGTATGTTGGTGAAACCTTAGAATCAGAAACAGAGTCAACAAACAACAATGATCATTTGTTGAAGGTTGATGTGTCAACGGAATGCAATGTTCCGTTGACAGATGAACCATCAACCGATCAGGCTGTTTCGTTGACAGAGAAAAGAAAAGATGAACTCACTAGACTTAATAACAAGTATGGTCCTGTCACCAAGAACTTTGTTCAAGGTGAGTCTATTAAATCAAAGAAAGTTGAGAAGCCTGTTGAGAGAGCTAATGTAGGTCACTTTTCTAACAAGCAATTGAAAGACAAGTTAGAGAAAGTTCAAGTTGAGGCTAAGGGAAATAAAAAGAATAACATGAATGGAAAAGTAGGGATTAACAAACACAACAATTACACACCTGATAAATATGCTCCTAGAAAGACATGTGTCAATTGTGGAAGTGTTAGTCATTTATCTACTAACTGCAAATCTGTTAAGAAGACTGCTAATGTGAAAATGCCCAAGCCTGCAATGAATAGTTCTATGCCTACAATGCCTGTTATGCCTAACATGTTTGCTCCATATGCACAATTTCAAAATCCATATGCCAGCATGTCATTTGTGCCTAATCCATACATGAATATGTTTAATGTGCCACAAATGCCATGGAATGTGAATAACATGTTTGTTCCTCTAACTATGCATGCTGTGAATGAAAATGTGAGCAACCCTCAGAAATCAACACCAAAGGTAAAGATTGATTTAAATCAATCTGAGCCCAAGGTGAAAAATGATATAAAAGGAAAAGCAAAGGCTAACAAAACAGGACCCAAGGTAACTTGGGTACCAAAATCAACTTGATTTGATTTTATTGTGTGCAGGGAGACAAAAGGAATCTTTGGTACTTGGATAGTGGTTGTTCAAGACACATGACTGGTGATTCTACCCTGCTCACAGAGTTTCAGGAAAGAGCTGGCCCTTGTATTGCTTTTGGAGATGACAGCAAAGGCTACACTAAGGGATATGGCTTGATTTCAAAAGAGAATGTCATCATAGATGAGGTTGCATTGGTGGATGGTCTTAAGCACAATCTGCTTAGTATCAGCCAACTTTGTGACAAAGGATTTTTAGTTACTTTTTCTAAAGAAGCCTGTGTTGTTTCTAAAGGAGGAAACAACAATGTTGTAATGACTGGATTCAGAAGAGGGAATGTGTACATTGCTGACTTTAGTAGCACAAGTCCAGACACCATCACTTGTCTCTTCAGCAAGGCAAGCAAGGATGAAAGTTGGCTATGGCACAAGAAATTATCTCATCTGAATTTTAAGGTTATGAATGATTTGGTGAGGAAAGATCTTGCCAGAGGAATTCCACAAGTGGAATTCTCCAAGGATGGTTTGTGTGATGCCTGTCAAAAAGGGAAACAAAAGAAGGCATCATTCAAAAGCAAGACAGAGTCATCAATTGTCCATCAGCTTGATTTGCTTCATATGGATCTGTTTGGCCCTATAAATGTCATGTCCATCTCAAAGAAGAAATACTATCT
Source organism: Heracleum sosnowskyi (assembly GCA_030848705.1). Classification (NCBI taxonomy): domain Eukaryota; kingdom Viridiplantae; phylum Streptophyta; class Magnoliopsida; order Apiales; family Apiaceae; genus Heracleum; species Heracleum sosnowskyi. The sequence continues at coordinate 62,075,070 of CM061237.1, read as the reverse complement.
TGTGATTGTTGATGATTTTTCTAGATTTACATGGACCTTCTTTTTGCACTCCAAAGATGAGGCAAGTGAAATCATTATCAATCACATCAAGATGGTAAGCAATCATCCTGATTTCAAAGTAAGAAGGATTAGGAGTGACAATGGGACAGAATTCAAGAATTCAAGCATGAATGTGTTCTGTGAAGAAAATGGTATTTTTCATGAGTTTTCAGCAACAAGGACACCACAACAAAATGGTGTAGTTGAAAGGAAAAACAGAACACTTATTGAAGCTGCAAGGACAATGCTAGATGAATCAAAGTTACCAACTTATTTTTGGGCTGAGGCAGTTAACACAGCTTGCTTTACTCAAAATATTTCTTTGATTAATCAGGCCAAGGGAATGACCCCTTATCAACTACTCAAAAGAAAGAAGCCACTATTGGATTTTCTTCATGTCTTTGGATGCAAGTGCTTTGTTCTGAGAAATCGAGCTGAGCATTTGGGGAAATTTGAAGCAAAGGTAGATGAAGCAATATTTGTGGGATATGCAGCAGGGAAAGCTTACAGAGTCTATAATCTCAGAACCAACATTGTTATGGAATCTGTACATGTTGTTTTTGATGATCTCAAAATTCAAGGTCTCTGTGATGAAGGTTTCCATGAAAGTCTTTCTTTTGAGAATGAGGAAGGAGATCAAGTGAAATCATGTTAAGGCTACTGAGAAACAGCCTAAAGTTGTTGTATCTAGCACAAATGAAAGCAGCAGTGAAGATGAAATTGTTGCATTGAGATTGAAAAGAATAGCTGCTAGCAGACCAAATGGTCATTTCGTTGACAGTCATGGTGATGGATTCGTTGACAGTCAAAATGAGCGTTTCGTTGACAGCCAAATTGGTCATACCTTTGACAGTCAAAGAAATGCTTCTAGAAGTGATCAATTAGGGACAACAAACTCAGGGGGAGTTTCTCAAGTACAATTATCCAATCAAGGCAATCATGATCATGAAGCTACCTCGTCAAGAGCAAATATACCTCCCTCAAGGAAATGGACTAAAAATCATCCCTTTGAACTTATTATAGGTGATGTTTCTTCAAAAGTCCAAACTAGAAGAGCAACTCAAGAGGAATGTCTATACAGTAGCTTTCTGTCTCAAGATGAGCCAAAGAAAGTTGAGGATGCACTTCTAGATCCAGATTGGGTTTTAGCTATGCAAGAGGAGCTAAACCAATTTGAGAGGAACAAAGTTTGGAAGCTGGTGCCCAAGCCTAAAGACAGGAGTGTCATAGGCACAAAATGGGTGTTCAGAAACAAGATGGATGAAAATGGCATAGTCACAAGGAACAAAGCTAGATTGGTTGCAAAAGGCTATTCACAGGAAGATGGAATTGATTTTGATGAAACCTTTGCTCCTGTTGCAAGACTAGAAGCAATAAGGATTTTCCTAGCCTATGCAGCCCATGCCAATTTCAAAGTCTATCAAATGGATGTGAAGAGTGCTTTTCTGAATGGGGAATTGGAAGAGGAGGTGTATGTAAGTCAACCTCCTGGTTTTGAAGATGATGATTTTCCAGAATATGTATACTTCCTCCTCAAAGCACTCTATGGTTTGAAACAAGCACCTAGAGCCTGGTATGACACACTTTCACAGTTCCTCCTTGAGAATCACTTCATTAGAGGTACTGTAGATAAAACTCTGTTTCACAGGGTTGTGAATGGCTCTACTATACTTGTTCAAATTTATGTAGATGACTTAATCTTTGGGTCTACAGATGTGAAACTTTGTCAAAAGTTTGCCAAGCTTATGCAAAGTAAATATGAAATGAGCATGATGGGAGAATTAACTTACTTTCTTGGTCTTCAAGTGAAGCAAGTTAATGAAGGCATTTTCATTGGTCAAACAAAATATATTCATGATTTATTAAAGAAATTTGACTTAATGGAATGCTCTCCTGCCAAAACTCCCATGCCTACTGCCACCAAACTTGAATTGAATACTAAGGAAAAATCTGTGGACATTTCAAGTTACAGAGGCATGGTAGGCTCACTTTTATATTTAACAGCTAGTAGACCTGATATTATGTTTGCTACATGTCTATGTGCTAGATTTCAGGCTGATCCTAGGGAATCCCATTTAGTTGCTATTAAAAGAATTTTCAGATATCTCAAAGGAACACCAAACCTTGGCATTTGGTATCCTAGAGAATCTGGCTTTGAACTAATTGGTTATTCAGATGCAGATTATGCAGGATGTAAAATTGACAGGAAAAGCACAACTGGCACCTGTCAATTCTTAGGAAACAAGCTTGTCTCATGGTTCAGCAAGAAACAAAACTCAGTTTCTACCTCCACAGCTGAGGTTGAGTATATTGCAGCTGGAAGTTGTTGTGCACAGATTTTATGGATGAAAAATCAACTACTTAATTATGGATTAAGAGTTGAGAAAATTCCTATTTTCTGTGACAACACTAGTGCCATTGCCATTACTGAGAATCCAGTGCAGCATTCAAGGACCAAGCACATTGACATCAAGTACCATTTCATTAAAGAACATGTTATGAATGGTACTGTGGAGTTACATTTTGTTCCAAGTGAACAACAACTTGCAGACATTTTTACCAAGCACTTGATGAATCAACATTCTCGAGACTAGTAAGTGAGCTAGGTATGTTAAATTTCTCCTAATTATTTTTGAGATTTTGCAAGTTACATTGTAGCCAGAAATTTGCTATGTTTTTCTGTGAATTAATTTTCTCAGGAAAAGTGCAATTTTGTCTAAGTCAAAATTACTATGTCAACGAAACGCACCATTTCGTTGACAGTCTTAGCCTTTTTCTGGGTGTTTCATTGATAGCTCTTTTATATCAACGAAACGCAGCTTTATCAACGAAATAGACGGGACTTTAACCGCCCAATCATGATTCGTTGATATAGCGCAGTTAATCTGAACCGTTGAAATTTGACACGTCTTTTACCATGATCTATACATACACCCCTGTAAGTATAAATCATGGTAATACTTTAAAAGTAACGGTTATATTTTTTTTAAGCCAATCCAGTAATTTACATTGATTATTGGACTTAATTTCTGAGAATTTTTGGGGGAGTATTTAAGAAATTCTATTTTCTTTAATTCTTTTTTTACCTGTTCTCAAAAATTCCAAAGGCTTTTCTTTCTTCTTCTCTCTAACAAGCAATTCAGTTCGAAGCTTTTCTTCACTCAATAATGGCACCAATAGTCAAGCTTATGTCTGCTGGAGGGTTTATCTATGAGAAGAACAACTCCATCCCTTTTGTTGTCAAGGAAAGCCCGAACAACATCTTTTTCAAAATGATGGATTTCATGAAGAATTGCAAGTTGAGCTATGCAATGTTTCACTCTAAACCACTCTACAATGAGATAATCGAGGAGATTTGGACCTCATGTGAGTATAGTGGGACAAATTGCACTTTGCAATTCACCATCCAAGGTAATGAGTATATAGTTAACTCTGATGTATTGCAAGCATGTCTACATATTCCTGAAAATAACTTTAATGCTTTGCCTACATATACTGAAATGATTAACATGCTAAATTCTATAAACTACTCTTTGCCTACTGATAATTTGGGTAAGATTATTAGGAGAGGTTTGGTTAAGGAATACAGTTACTTAGCTGATGCATTCATTAAGGTCTTCTCTGGAAAGATTAGCAATTTTGATGCATTAACTAATTCTATGTTGATTCTCTTAACCATGCTTCTAACTGATAGATATTACAACTTTAGCACTCAACTTATGTATGAAATTGGTGCTAAGTTGGGTGATAAAGCTAATAGGAAAAAGAATATCTATTATGCTAGGTTTCTGATGATGTTGGCTAACCATGTTAGTCCAGCACCATTAGTTATCTCTAACCCTATTTCCAGGTTCGAGTGTTTTGTGCAAGAGAAGAGGGTTTTGACAGATATACTGAGACTTAACCACAATGGTGATGTCCCAGTGGTGTATCTGCCCATCATTGAGGTAACTTCTTCTAACCCTGTTAGTGTAGTTGTTACTTCTATTGTTTCACCTACCAATGTTGCTATGGAGTCTGTAGCTGTGTCCCAACAGGCTCCTGCCCAAGCAGCAAAACCTAAATCTAAGAAATCCTCAAAGCCAACCTCAGGTGCTTCTCAAAAGGCACCTGTTGCAAAAACTACTTCACAACCAAAGGGGAGTGATTCTGGAGTTGTGAGAGGTGAGGGAAGGGGTGAAAATCAAAGAAACCCCAAGAATAAGGAAGGAAAGGATAGTGTGTCCCAGCCATGCCCCATTGTGTCTTCCCAACAAGGCATAATGAGTAAAATGGATTTAAACACAAGTCTAGTTGCATCCTCCCAAAAGGATGTGATTATTGAAACAAGATCTCCTCCAAGAGCACACTCCAAGAGGGTAAGGGACACTTCAAGCCCACAGTCTACATTTTCCCAATACCAAAGGAGAGTGAATCAAAAATCCAAGGGTACAGAGGGTGCACACACTCTGGAAGCAACACTTCCAGTTTCACAAATTCAGTTTGATGCAACCCCAATTATTACTCTGGGGTTACAGTCCCATTCTCTAAACATCAACCTTGAACTATCTCCACCAAATTCACCAACTCAGTCTTTAGATATGGACATGATCCATACATATATTCCTGATTCTCCAACTCTTATCTTGGAGAAGCCCCACTCTGAAGCTGGTGGTCATCACTTGTTAAGTGATTTGTTGGGCCATCAACCAATTTTTTCTGAAGCTGCAAGAGGATCTGTGGACCCCAATCTCACATCAATCACCACAGATTCGATTGTAATTTCACTTTCTCAAAATGCTTTATTGACTTCATCAACGGAACAGCCTCTTTCGTTGACAAGTGTTTCTCCATCAACGGTATCCATACCGTTGACAATTCAAACTACCATTCCGTTGATAGGTCATTCTACACCCCTTATTGAAGATCAAGTTGTTTCCACAACTAGTGTAGATGACCTGGTGGTAGTTGAGACACTTTTAGGTTTGAGAGAGAGTGAAACTGAGAGGCTGGCTTGCAGCCAGGCAAAAGGAGAGAATGAGAGTGAGAGGCTGGCTATTTCTTCCAGCCAGGCAAAAGGAGAGATTGAGAGTACCACCTTAGTAGGTGAAGGTGAGGGTGTGAGAGGTGTGAGCCATGGGGAGCCCATGATGAAAGAAAAGAGTGGAGAGAGAGAAGGGACTACAGGAGTCATAAGGGAGGAAGCAGCCATTGCTAGTGAGTTAATGGGGGTCAGTGAGGGAGAAAGGGAACTTACTTTCCAAGAGCATTATCAACAAACTCTGGATAGTATTTCCCTAGATCCTGAGACCTTTACTCATCCTGTGCCAGCCTATCAGGTTATGGCTCAACAGGGCAATGTGGAGGCAAAGAGGTGACTAAACCTAATTCATACAACTGCATCAATGTAAAGAGCAAAGGATGCCTTGACCAATCTATTTCCAGCAGCTGCAGCAAGTGGAGACTTTGACTTTTCTGATGATGAGGACAACTTTGGTGACAATCTACAGGTGGCTACTACTTCACAGACTGGGACTTCTGTGGTGCCTCCTAGACCAAACTGGATTTCTCAGGATATGCAAGGAAGATGCACTCTAGATGTTGCTATCACAAGGCAGTACAATGAGGCATATCTAGCTCATGAGTCTGCAAATGCAAGGGACAAGAAATTCTACAAGGCCGTCATGGATTCACTGGAAATCCAAAGGCTACAGATGTTGCAGACAAGGATTGAAGCTACAGAAATCAAGGATTCCATTAGCAACCTCAGGGATGCTACTGACAGGAGGCTAGATGAAAAGCTTCCTCTTCTAACTGTATCCAAGATGAACAGGTTTTTCTCCAAGGAACCTGAAGTGTCCTCATCTTTGAAGACTATTTCCTCTAGAGTGGACAAAGTTGAGGCTACACTTTCTCACATGCAAAAGGAACAGGAGAAGCAAACTCAGCTACTCACCCAGCTTTTGGAAGCTCAAGGACTCCCTATCATCTCACTTGATGATAACAAAAAGGGGGAGAAATCTAAGGAGCTAGAGAAATCTAAAGAGCTTGATATACAAATCACAAAGGTTTTGGTCCCAGCCATTTCCTTACCAAATGAGCCACTAGCAATGGGGGAGCTTGGACAGAAGAAAAAGGATGACATTGACCTAATTCAGGAAGCTTCTATGAGGATGAGACTTGCAGAACAGATCAAAGATCATTGGTCCAACATAGAAGCAAGGGTCAAGAGAATTGCTGGAACTGCAAAGAACTCAAATCCATCAACGGATCAACCATCAACGAATGCCATGGTTGTAACATCAACGGAATGGGAGCCACAGTTCAAGAGTTCTTATGTTATAGAACCCCTTCAGCATTGAGTCCTTCAAGATTCAAGAAGTGAGAAAGGACAATCTTCATGCTTTAGGAATGTGGATGCAAGAGGGATATCTCCAATATCACCTGTCAAACCCAAGGGCAAGAACATTGCAAGGATATTTTATCCTCCACCAAAGACAGATGAGTTCAAAGTCCTAGGGAAGCTGATCATTGAAAGCAAAGAGAGCAATCATCCAAGCATAAGGAACAAAAGGGCCATCATCTACAGGGATAGCAAAGAAATCTGCATTTGGGTTGGTCACCCAAATTTTGCTAAGGCCAAAGCCGAAGAATCTGAAAGGACAGCAATGCAAGCACTAGCAGTTGCTCAATCACTTGAAGATGAAGAAACCCTACAGGAAGAAAAGGCTAAGGATGAAGCTAAGGAAGCTGGAAAGGAAAGGAAGAGTGTAAGGCAGCCAAAGGCTAGAGCTAAAAGGAATCTGAACTTTGACAAAGATGATTCTCAGGACACTGCTCAAGACTCTTCCACAACAAGTGCACATCAAATTCCTGTTGATCTACCTCATGAAGGAAAGTTGGCCTGTGATCCTGCACATCCTGTCAACTTTCATGATCAACCAATTATGCCAAAAAAGGAGCCTCTTGAATTTGATGAGGCCTACTTTCCAAAGTTCCTATTTGAGAAGGATCAACCAATGAAGACAAAGAAAAGGGCTATCAAGGCAAAGCCAGTGTTTGTGAGAAAGCCACAACCTCATAAACCCCCTGCAAATCCAGAGGACTGCATGTACATTGCTGACATCAGGGAAGAATCCAGTTTACATCTTGACTTAGACAACCTGGTGGAAGTAAGAGGCATTGCAGCTTCTCAAAAATTGCCTGAGAGACTAGTTTTTACATTCAAGGGAGGTAGAGAACAAGTGTGGCCTCTCTATAGAATTTTAGGAGAAGACTATCAAACACTACTCTCAGTGTTTAGATGCTTGAAGAAGGACTTTGGCTTCACCAAAACAGCCAAGTCTGAGGTGGTCTCCAAAATCTGTCAGATAAAGGCTAGCTGGAACAAGCCTGAGGCTCTTCCCAGGATGCTTAGAGTCCCCTCAACAGGAAAGAAGATCCATCTTCAACCATACTGGATGATGGAATTTAAGGACAAGGACAATTGCAGAAGATTCTTCAGGATGGAAGACCAGCTGGATAAGGCATCTAACCAAACTCTAAATTTTATACAATCCATGCTTGGTGATCAAGATGAAGAGGAGAAAATCTTTTACAGAAGGCTATAGGTCCAAATTGAGGAAAACAACTCTAAGAGAGGGAAGAAGACTATGCCACAAAGAAGACACAGATGAAACATTTGCTCAGTCTAGAGGAGCACTTTTGGGCATTAGTCTTGTAAGTCTTGTATTTTGTCTAAAATATTATGAAGCTTAATGCATTTTCTACTTTTGTAATTTATGATGTATCTGAGTGTTTTTGTTATCATCAAGTCTCTTGATTTATGGTTGTTATTCTATCAGTCATAAATTGGGGGAGATTGTTAGGAATATGTTGTTCTTGATGATAAATATAAAACACTTAGTAGAATTTGTGTAAAGTCATTTTGTAGCTGTCAACGAAATGGCATGCTTTGCAGCATTCCGTTGACAGGAAGCTCATCAACGAAATGAGTGATGTAGCAATTGCACTGTACAATACTTCTAGTTTGATATGCATTTCGTTGTAGATATTGGATAGGTTTTCTAAGTCATGTTGACTAAGTACTAGATAGGCAAAATAGGTTGGTTAATTGTAAATATATTATGCCTTGTAATTTTGCCTAAGTGAAGACATGTCAACGGTATGAAGATTACTCTGTCAACGGTATGGAGTTTACGCATCAACGAAACGAAGATTACTCATCAACGAAATGAAGAATAAAGCTATCAACGAAACACACCTTACTGCTATCAACGAATCATTATCACTTTTCTGAATAGTTGACAAAGTGGTAGTGACAGTTTTCTGACAGATCAAAAGGAGATGTGGAAGTGTACTTTGCATTGGAAACCATTAAAATGGACATGGGGAATAAGGAAACATTCCAATTTCCAATCTGGTTATTGAGTGGGATCACTATAAGACTGAAGACAGAAGACAAAGATCTCCAAGGACCATTGGACAAAAGGGATGAAAATCAAGCTATTGACGGTTACCTTTAGTGTACTTTAGTGTAGCCAAAAATAGCTTTGTAAACTTGGTAATATATATATAACCAAGTGTAGCAGTTAAAATAGAAGTAAGAGAAGAAAAACAAATAGATTGTATTAGCTATCTTTGAGAGCATACTTCTCTACATTCTTGTAACTGAGCAGTTGTGTACTTTTTGTATCACAGATTATTTCCGCAATAAAAATCACTTCAGTTGGATCATCAAACAATCCAACTGAAATTATTAAGTGCTTGTGGTTTTTATTTTATAAGTTCAGTTTTAATTTGTAAGTTATTTTTAAGTTTGAAAAATATCAAGAATTGTATTCAATCCCCCCCCCCCCTTCTACAATTCTGTTAGGTCATTTGGGATTAACAAAAGTAGTTGGTACAAGATGGGTATTCAGAAACAAGTTAGATGAGGATGGCATTGTTACTAGAAACAAAGCAAGACTGGTTGCTCAAGGGTATTCACAAGCTGAAGGCATTGATTATGATGAAACCTATGGACCAGTGGCTAGGCTTAAGGCTATCAGGATGTTCTTAGCATTTGCAGCTTATTCCAATTTTAAAGTCTATCAAATGGATGTTAAGAGTGCATTCCTGAATGGTTAGCTGGATGAAGAAGTGTATGTGGAACAACCCCTGGATTTGAAAATCAGGAGTTGCTGGACTTTGTGTACTTTCTCTTCAAGGCTATTTATGGTCTCAAACAAGCCCCAATAAAATGGTATGACACTCTCTCTGGTTTTCTTATAGAAAATGGTTTTGTTAGAGGTATCATAGACAAAACTCTTTTTTCTGAGAAACATAAAAGTGATATGATATTAGTCCAAGTCTATGTGGATGACATCATATTTGGGTCTACTAATGATGATCTCTGTAAGAGATTTGCTAAGCTAATGCAGAGTAAGTTTGAAATGAGTATGATGGGTGATCTGAAGTTATTTCTTGGATTACAAGTAAGTCAAAGGTTAAATGGGATATTTATTTGTCAATCCAAGTATCTCAAAGAACTCCTCAAGAAATATCACATGGAGGATTCAGCATCAGCAAGGACTCCATCTTCAACAGCTGTCAAACTTGGAGCTTGTGATAATTCTATCAAGGTAGATGTTACAAGCTACAAAGGTATGATTGGCTCTTTACTCTATCTTACTGCAAGTAGACCTGATATTATGCATGCTACATGCTTATGTGCAAGGTTCCAAGTGGATCCTAGAGATTTACATCTCATTGCTGTTAAAAGAATCTTGAGATATCTTAAGGGTACACCTAATTTAGGTATTTGGTACCCTAAAGATTCTGGTTTTAATCTTATTGGATATACAGATTCTGATTATGCAGGAAGTGTTGTGGATAGAAAAAGTACCTCTGGGAGTTGTCAATTCCTAGGTGGTAGATTGATTTCCTGGTATAACAAGAAATAGCAAACAGTTTCAAATTCAATAGCAGAAGCTGAATATATTGCTGCTGGAAGCTGATGTGCTCAGATCTTATGGATAAGGAATCAATTAAAGGACTATGGCTATGTATTAGACAAAATTCCAATTTTATGTGACAATACAAGTGCCATAGCAATCTCCAACAACCCTGTTCAGCACTCGAGAACGAAGTACATTGACATAAGGTATCATTTTATCAGAGAGCATGTCATGAATAGAACTGTGGAATTACATTTTGTACCCATAGAAGAACAAACAGCAGATATTTTCACTAAATCTCTTGATGAATCCACATTTACCAGGTTAGTTGGTAAATTGGGTATGTGTAACAGCCCCAAATCCGGTTTCCCAGAAGAAGTCCCCTCCCGGGATTCATCTTAAACAGTCAGGGTCATGCCTTCTAACTCGACTGCGAACTTAATTTGAGCTCTAGATGTCCTTATCATTATTAAGGGTATTGTAAGACTCGATCTCCTATCGTTTCTGAGGACTGTAACCTAACTCTCTGATACCATTTCTGTAACAGCCCCAAATCCGGGGTCAGGGATTTAGAGTAGTCACGATCCATTTACTCCTTGTCTTACCTGTATTACTCACACCGTGCATAATTCGCCTGCTCATGACCCCACAATATAAGTCTCACACCCACACACACACACAGGTTAGAGTCTCAGAAACGACACGGTACAACAACTGCGGAATAAATAATTTTTATTACAATACCCAAATGTCTTTGAATCTGTCACTGATACAATTTCTAAGTAATGTTACATTACCAACTTAGCCTTCTGATGCTCACAATCCTCTCATACCATTCATATCTATACATAAGTTGAATACCAAAAGCTGTAGCCTGATTCGATTGGTTCGTACTACTCTCGGGATCACTGCTAGAAACTGTTTATGGAAACGCCTTGTGGGGTATGTGTCGTCCCATTGGCATCCTACTTTGCTGCTATATAATATATATAAAACAATAGCAAGAGTGAGCGATAGCTCGGCAAGGTAATGAAAGTATGGCATAATTCTGCCTTTAACTCAACCCAGAATAAAGCGGGTATAAGACAATAATTTGTCAAAATATCTCGATACTGAAATTATATCCTTATCGGAATGTATTCCCAAAAACAGTACCATTATTGTACTTCAAATATCATTTTCATAATATTTCTGCAAACTCTTGCTATATTATGAACAAAGTTCTAGTATAATATAAAAGATGAGGTTTCAAAGTAAACCAATATAACCTTTCCAAAAATATCTGCTATGTAAGCAGAATATCAACACATAACTTAAAAGATGAAGTTATAAGGTGATTCAGTATAAACAACTCCCTTACCATAACTCATAAAATAAAAGATGAAGTTGCATGAATTCATTGTCACTTCATTTCCAAATACTTTTCGACCTCCTGCCAACATGATTGGTTCTTCACCCCAATACATGTCGCAGGAATATCCAAATTGGATGATGAACTAATACAGGAGTTGCTACCGCGCCCGCTGTGCCTAACCTTGCTATGATCAGTAGCAGGTCGCACCGCTCAAATATGTTTTCTACATGTAGATGGAAGAATCACGACGGCCTGACATTGTCTACCGCCTTCCGGTGATCTCCCGGCCCATTTGGGGCAATAAAAGTTGGATGGGTCATCGCAACTGGACCACTTACACCACTCCTAGTTCAGATGAAATCCATGACTCTGAAACGTAAAGATCGTCCTCCTTTCCCCAAGTGTAATACTTGTTGATACGACTCCACAAAGTAGTTATATCTAGGTTGGAAAGGAAGATTCTCCAATATTTCCCAAGCGATGCTTGTTAATGGATATCGACTTGTTCCATCAATTTACCCCTCGATCGTTGAGGTGGTAACACAACATTAGACTGGCAGCAATTAAATTGCTCCAAGAAAATATCTGTCCCTTGACAGTTTTTGAATTGAGAGTTTAAAAAGAGTAGTAGTCACTTAAATCAGGTTTCCCATATTTTTTATAGTTGAGCGAGCATTTGAATCTTCTCAAAAGACAGATTCAAATGGAAAAACAGTGTTTTGGGAACCTCTTTTTGATTTAAAAATAATTAACAATATTTATTAAATAAGTAAACCTTAGATGAATATTCAAAAATAATATTCATTAATAAATAATCCTCAAATGAATATTCAAAAATAATATTCATTAATAAATAATCCTCAAATGAATATTCAAAAATAATATTCATTAATAAATAATCCTCAAATGAATATTCAAAAATAATATTCATTAATAAATAATCCTCAAATGAATATTCAAAAATAATATTCATTAAATAAATAAGGATTGAATAACCGTAGCCCGATATTTTTATCGGAAAATAACCTTTAATACATACAAAAATATAATTACTTCTGATCTAAAGAAATATCATACGCCCTTAACCTAGGGCCTTTATAAAAATCTGGCTTCTAACTAATATCCCATATCTAGCTTAGAAGCCCATAATCAAATCATTTCCAAGTAATAAATACTTTCCGGAACATAAATAATGTTTAATAATAATATTCCTCAAGATGAATAGTAATCTGCCGCTGAAATCCCTCCGGGTTTCCACGACTATCTATATAACAAAAATATCGACTCCCGGTCTAGAGTCGAAACAATAAACATGCTCTTATCTATAGAGCTACAAGGTATACCGGTTCATAAGTACATTATCTCAAAGCTCGTATAATATCCAAAAGGTCAGATTCTATTTAACACGATAAAATCATTTATCTCAAAACTATACAACACTATACATGGCAAAAGCAGTATTATATAACTAATACTTCAAAGTATGGGTTTAGAAAACTTGCCTGATGCTCGAGAAATGATAGGGGTTCGCGACGATGCCGGACAATCTAGACAAAGTCAAAGAAAACGCACGATTAATCCCCTGGATAATCCACTTGTACTCAATGCTTAAACACGTAAGCGAAACACAACCAAGGCATTACTAGCTCGTTATAGGCTCATACTAAGTCCATGTTAATCGACAATTACTTAAGTCGTAGGTTTAGTCCGAAATCGATCCTCTAATACAAGTTATACTTAACCATTTACAACATTGGTTTCAAAGTCATGTTCTTAGTGGTTTTCACTTGCGCAACCCCGGCTAACACATTTTTATAAAATCGAAACATAATATTTTTAATACGAATCTTTTTCGTGAGCCTTCCTAACTGTCTCTGTTATTATTCCTCAAAGTTTCACATTTTAATATGGCTTCTAAGTGGTCCAAATATAGCCTCAAAGTGACTGACCAGAGATGGGTTGCTCCTCCGAACGGCGTTTACTAAAACTCACTTTTCTCCTAAACCGTAAATCAGATTAACATGATTCTTGCGCTCACGTAAACTAGAAATGAGGCTCTACACACTCATGTTCATCATTGAACCAAAAGAGGCAGTTAGGTTTTCGGATTCTAGGCAGTTTTTAGAGTTACCGAAAATCGGGCATTACGACGGCCTAAAATCGAATAATCCAATTTTTGTCACAACATAACCAAGCCACACCGGGCATACCATACATCCATAACCTCAACAAACAACCATCATACACCTCTAAGATCAGTGGCGAGGCTCAAATCCAACACCCATCATTTTACACATTTAAACAAAGCCAAACAATCACTAAATCATTTAATCATGATCTTAACTTTACATGAACATCAAAACCACTTCAAAACTCATGTAAAACTCAAAGGTGGGTTAGGGTTTTACCTTGCTTGATGCTCTACCAACACTAACAAGTGCTCACAATCACTCAACAAGCCTTAGATACTCCTTACAAAGCTTAAACCTTAAGAAACAAAATCAAGAATCATGAAAAGTTACTATTCATCCTCATCTTGTAAACTCCATAACAAATCGAAAAATAAGAGTTCGGTGCTAAGATTTTTACCAGACCTTGTACTCTTCATAAGCTTTCTTTTGAGTTATAGATCTCCAAATTTAAAGCTCCCTAGCTAGGGTTTGAGCCCCATCTTTCCGCTGGACAGAAACTGGACAGTTTGGGTTCTCCAACTTGGGGAAGGGATTTGGCTAGGCTACACTCCTTTGTTGACCATGAAATTTTGAACGAATGCTACCCATGGAGCGGAGAAGCTATGGTTAAAAGTTGGTGATTTTAGGACAAGTAGATTTGGAGTTATGGATTTTTCTTTGAGCTTTGTTTCTGCTGGGCAGAATGGGGTGGGGAGAGTTCTTCTCTCTTTTTTTTCTTTTTGTCTTGGTTAATTAATAATAATGCTGATATTTTGTGGTTAAAGGGGGTGAGTCATCACCTTTATTGCTTAGTCATTGGACACATGTCGCACATGCAAGAGCTTAGCTAAAGTAGCTTTACTGGTTTGCTTTACTGGTTCGTTTCCTTTCACATGGATGATCCAAATGTTGCATCCCTCGAATTAATCTTGTTACATGTTACTTCCATGTCTATATTTAATCCTGTAAATGTTGCCTTGTTCCTCTTGAAATGATTCGAAATCTTTCCCAAAAAGAGCGAATAAAACTCTACGCGATTCTCGCAGTGAATAGTAACTATTCAGTATTCACTCCAACAATCGAATCCTTAAATCGACTTTAATAAACTAATATAATTCCAAAATAATAAATCCTCAAATCCTCAATTTTAATATCTCATTTCTTGAATATAATAATATATAATTCACTGCCCGGTCAAATACTACACCAAAATAAAATTTGGAATTTCTGAATTCCGATCGTCTTTGTATTCACTTATTTACTCCGTAGATCACTAATATGACTTCGGAATATCCACACTACGTCTCGTACATAGGTGGCATGAAAAATTTTCTTAACCCTCAAAATCACTATTCATCCACCAAATTCACTATTCATTGATGCACTTAATCATAATAAGAAAAGTTTTAATTTTACCAAAAATTCGGGTTATTACAGTATGTTAAACACTCTTAGTGATTAATTGTATCTCTGTGATGTTTGTTCTTAGTTAAAATCATTTTCTCTTGTTATTATTAAATGTTTAATATTGACAATTCTAGTTTGATTTGTAAGCTTGTTAATTTAAATACTTTTGAATATTTTATTTTCTTTAAAAATATTTTTCTCATATCTTTTAAGTAGAGAAATTTATTTTTATTTAAAATTTAATTATTTGGATTTATTTAGGTTAGTTTCAGATTGTATAAATTGTTGTTTGAACTTTCCTGTAGGTTTATATTATTTTGTTGCACTTCTATAATATTTTGCATTTTCCCATGATTTTTCTGCATTTGTACATATTTTTTTGCATTTTTTTTAGACAGTTTCTGTTATTTTTTCACAATTCTCTGCATTTTCTAATTTATTTCCTATTTTCCGTTATTATTTCTGGTTTTTGTACTAGTAGTACTATCGGTAGTACTATCCAATAGTACTACCTGATAGTATTACCAGTATAATTACTTGTATATATACTTTAATCTATATATTTATTTATTATATTATTACTAGTAGTACTTTGTTTTATACTAGTAGTACTATCGGTAGTAATTTCCGATAGTACTGCTAGATAGTACTACTAGTTTTTTTTTTTTCCTTTTTTTTTTGATAGTACTACTGGTTCTTTTTACCATAGTACTACCGTGTTTTTATTTTATATACTATTTTTTTATTTTTACCATAGTACTACCGTGTTTTTCCTTTATATATAAACTGTTTTTCTCATTTTTTTTACCATAGTACTACCCAGTTCAAGTTTTTACTTAACTGTTCAATTTCTCTCCGTTTTTTCTTCTTCTTAATAACGAACTGCTGCCCATTTTCTTTTCAATTTCTGAATTCGATTCTTGCTTGTTTTAAAATCTAAGACCATCACTAGATTCGTCTTCTCAAGCTCATTAATTCGAATACTTAAAATCCGAGTTTCGTCAAGTTTTTGTGTTTTTGAGTTTTTGAAGTTCAAGGGTTTTAATATTTGTTTTTAGTGTTTAAAAGTGAGTTTTTGGATTCTAAAAATTGCAGGGTGTGTGGTTTGTCATAAGGAATAACATACTAAAATTTGGGAATTTTTGGAAAAGTTTGAAATTTTGGATTTTTAATTAATTTTTAATTAATTTTAAAATCCTTAAATTCGAATTATTCAAAATTATTTGATTTTTTGTTAATTTTTGTTTAGTTAATTATGGCTCAGAATTTTGAGGTCGTTAAGAACAATTATCATGGGTATTTTGATCCTTTGAAATGCCATGTTGATCGTTTTCGACCTTGGATTCAGTTTTAAAATACGTAGTGTTGTGTCAGTCGTGCTATATGTTTATCTGCTGATTTAAAAATTGAACCTTTGCGGTTACATTGTTCTAGTGTTGTAATTACTGATAATTCTAGGTCTATAAATTTCACCATTGAGCACACATAGTACACTATTACCGAGGATCTGTTTTGTGAAGTTTTTCAACTTCCTAGGGACAACTTTGAGAGGACTCCCTCTGATATTGAATTAATTCAGTTTTTCAACAGTATTCATTATCAAGGTCCATTGGAGTTGCCCAAACTCAGTAAAACCAATTTGGTATTTGAATGGGATGTTTTCTTTGATACTTTGGCCAAGGTTTTCAGCAACTGTACAAAAAGCAATTTTCAAAATATTCCATCTTTTTTACAATATATTGCTTATGCTGTTGTGTTTAATGTTAGACTTAACATTGGTCGTCTTATTTGGAATCTTATAGTTAGGAGAGTAGCAAATGCCAGGATTGATCATGATAGTGATAAGAAAGTCAGATGTTTCTATCCTCGATTTCTCACTATCTTGATCAATCATGTGCTAACTGATGCTCATAAGGAGATGTTTAGAAATGCTTTATATGTTCATTCTCCTACTTCTGATCGTAAGTTCTATCAAAGACTACACACTTCTCTTAAATTGAACATCACTCTAGTGGTAGTCACCCCATTCATGGCACAGTTCATTCAACTTCTTGCTTTTCAACCTTTTGTTCATGAGCAACAGTTAGCCATTATAGCTGGAACTTCAGAGGCACTGCCACTACAGGTAATTCATCCTATCCCTGGGTCATCTGGAACCTCTGCTGAAACCCAAGTGGTTGATAGGGCTTACCAAGAGGTTGTAGAACCACAACCTCTAACCCAGGTCATAGAGCCAAACACAGAGTCAAATCCTTTAATCCTTCAACCTGAAACTGGTTCTCTTGTCAGACAAAGGTCAAGTAGTGAACAAACAATGAGTGAATCCACAGCTCTGTCTCCCCCTCCAAAGAAAAGAAAAACCTATAGGGAGGCATCTGTTAGCCCATCCATATCCTCCCAACAGGATATGGACTTTGAAATGGCCACTGAATAGTCTCTGGAGACATCCTCTCAACAGGATGAATCTATGAAATTCGTCATCGGGCCCTGGAAACTTATAATGAGTCAAGCACACTCACATTACTCATAATAGGAGAAGACATTCAAATAGAAGAAACTCAGGACACGGTGTTAGGAGAGCACATAGGATCTGAAACAGTGCCTACCGTAGTCACGGTAGAAGTGCCTTCACAGGCATCAGAGGGAAAATCTGATTCTTTGCCACTTTTAATAGAATCATTTTCTCCCCTCCCAGAGGGAACATCTCTGGCTCCCTTAAGGGATTTTTTACTCGCAGTTTATACTGGAGAAAGTGAAAGGCAACCAGGTGAGTCTGTCACTGAAACAATTCAGTTTTCAATTCCAAATGTTTTGACAGACTCAACCAGGGATTGAGAATTACGAACTCCCATTGCACCACCACTAACCTCTCTTGAAGGGGCTAGGGTGATTTCTTATGCAGGTAAATCATCTGAGAACTTAGATAGACAGCTAGTGGTTAGAAATGAGAATCAAACAATGAGTGATACACAAGCACGTGAGCTGAGTGAAACACCACTGAAAGAAATTGAGGTGAGTCACACACTAACACATACACTGCTTCCTTGTTAGCTCAAATAGTTGGTCTACAGAAACAACTCCTAGAAACCCAGGCTGAAAAGGATATTCTCAAAGCACAAGTGGTTGAACGGTCTTCTTCTTCCACCTCTGTAACAAATCAGTTGGGTATGATTAAAGATGATATTGAAGGACTGAAGACTTCTCTCTAGCCCAAGATGAATGTTGTTCAACAATCACAAATGCTAGTAGCTTCTGACATCTCTGGACTTACAGATTCTAATGCTCATTTAACAGAGACTGTCAAGGAGATTGCTACTCTTTCACATCAGGTGGACTTCGTTCAACAAACAGTAGATGAATATCAAATGATTAATGATGAAAGGTTTACGAAGATTGAAGGTGGAATGGAGCACCTGAATGAAGGGATGAAGCATTTGTACTATATGATTAGGAATTCACATAAACCCACTGCTGAACAGAAGAAATTCTTTGAGGGTGATGGTGAAGATAAAGATGATAGTCAAGGATGAGATGGAGGAGATGGAGGTGATATAAAGGGAAGAAGTGAGGTTAATCCTGGAACTGTCAAATTTACATCTATAGAGGATTCTTCAACTAAGGGGGAGAAGAAAGGAGGAAAAGCTGGAGGAACTTCGGGAAAAGATAAGGGTAAGTAGAAACAGTCAATGGAGGAGTCTACTTTTGATGATTGTAACGCCCCCAAATCCGGGGTCAATGATTTGGTCGTCACACTGCACTCTTAATCCAAACAACCTGTTCAATATAAAATCAACACAATAATAATAATAATAATATCTGTGACCCCAACTCTACCAAGAATCTTTAAAGGTTATAGTGCTAGAAACAAGAATCCAAAATTTCATTACAACAATCTTTCTTCCTTACAACCATTTTCTTTACATAAATTCTAATACACTAGTATAACTTCGATAAGAAGTATACCAGGCAACTAATCTTATACAATATATTAATCAATAGAAAACATCTATATACAAAACCTCTCACTAGCTCCAATGCTCTGGATCAAAACGTCTTTACGCTAATATCTTTCCCCATCTCTGATCAGCTACGCGGACAACTCTCGCCAATACACCTTCTTTCCGGCAGGCTAAAATATATATAAATAAAACAAGTATGAGCGAATGAATTGCTCAGCAAGCGCATTATTAAATATAATATATAACGTTCCAAATTAATCTTTGGATTTTTCAAATAAACAAGCCTATGGCTTACACATTTGTAATCTCTGATATTTTCAAAACAAGTTTGGTAATTTATCACAATATCTCATTTAGCTTCTCGCAGCTGAATAGTTTAAAACATAAAAAGATTTATATTGGTCGTCACGGCAACCGAATCAACAATAACTACAATAGTATGTAGGAAATATGAAATAAGTATAACTCTTATGTCTTCAAGACCATAGTTTGTACAAAAATACTAATTTGAAGATAACAGGTCTATTCACGACATTTTCCGAAATCAACAACTCTGGAAGGTTAGAATAATCAAGGGGCAAGAATGAGCCAACACGCTCGGTTAAGAAATAAAGAACGCACTTCAAGACTTCAACAGGGTACCGACTGGATATGCGGTATGAATAAAACTCAACAAGATAGATATCTCACGACTGCCAATGGAATCAAGGAAGTGGATTTCAACTATTTGGAATCCGAATGTATTAAGAGTAAGCGATTTCAGCAAGATTGAAACCACTATTAATAATCAACAAACCAACAACTTCACGCAACGAATAAACCTGAGAATCAGGTCATATCTCACAAGTACAAAGTATATGGATGTAACTCATCCTAGAAATGAAAATTCATATTAGAATTGGATTTTTAACAATTATCAAATACAAAGGTTGTGCTGCTGGCCAGCCACGCATCAACCCCGGACTAGCTCATGTCATAGTCCTCTACTGGATCCTAGGCCAATCTGGGCCTTAATTACATCGACCAATAATTGGTCCATTTTTAAAAACATTCCAATTCTATATTATATACGTCAGGTGTCAGAACAATTGACAACCTTACTTCGACAATCAGGTGTCGGAAGAATCGACAACCTAATACAACAATTGCTGGAAAACTCACGTTCCAGGAAACAGTTCAATTATGAAGAATCCATTAAGGAATAACAATATAATCTAGTATCGACGAGATCGACACAATATGGGGAGGTGCACATGAAAAGTGACAATATAATAAGCATCGACGAGTTCGATGTAACAACTGGGATATAATGAAGAATAAACAATGACATGCTCAACAAGGTTAAGTCTGATATGAAACAGACAATATGATATCAACAGAAAAGTGTAACAAGTCAATATAGAGTAGGGTTCAAAGAATAAACAATAACATGCTTAACAAGATTGAATCTGATATGAAACAGGCATTATGATATCAACAGAATTTGCAATAACTCAATATGGAATAGGGTTCAAAGAACAGGCTCTAGATGGCCTTAACAGTTCAATTCATCACATTATGGAAGAATTAGTTAAGATTCAACAATCTGGTAAGTGACAAGAAAGTCAAGTTCAAGTTTAAGAAAAATTCAGGGTGAAGTTTATAAATGAAGAAAACAAAGGTTTATTAACTTCTGGCAGAAATAGTTCAAGTCCTTCGAACATATACTTATAATAGATAAGCCTCGTATTTGAAGGAAGTAAACTAAATCATGCACAGCATAAATGAATTTGAATCAGGGAATGGATCAGATGATCGCATTAACAAGAAATGATAATAATAGTTGCAAGGGTGCAGGATGGAAAAATGGAATACTTGTAGAACAAGTACCACAACTTCGGAATTTAAAATAACGTTTTCAACATAGGGTTCGTAAGTTCCCACTCATCTAGGGTTGGCAATATTCCAACCTAATATTTTAAAATCATGTCTTTTAAAAGAGAGCCTTAGTATACGGCCCATAATTATCTCTTCAAACTTTTCAATATAATAAGTATATCTTTCCAATCAATATGAAAATATGAATCTAAACTCAAAAGGTATAAAAGAGTACTCGTCAATTTACGAGATTAAATAACATACTTGCAATTCAATGCAAAAGAAATCAACATTTGAAAATTCAGTAATAAGCATTCAACATGCATACTAATAATTCAAGATAATATCCCTTAATTAATAAGCAAGGGTATAAACACTTGCCTCTGGTCCTTAGCTATTTCGTAACGCTGAAACAATACGATTTCCTCCTTATTCTGTCTTGTCGCACGATTCTCTACTTCCGTCCTTCTTTGCTTTAACGCTCTTGCGAATACCACTAGTCTGCTTTTACCATTTCGAATCCACGTGCCAGCCTCGATAGTCAAACATGAGACGGTACTTAGTCTTCAACGTATAATCCTCATATTATATAAATGATCGTAACTTAACTTCGACGCACTTACCGATCTTACCGATATCTCTGTTGCATAAACATCCACATCTCAACTGATAGACCAATCGCAATCAACCACATAAGTAATCCACGTAACTTGCTTGACGACAATCCCCATACTATAAAAAGTCAACATCCAAGTCAACGGTCTCGTAAATCTCACTTTCTAACATAACCGACAAATTTCTATCCTATCTACCCCTCGTGATAACATTAGACACAACCAATTACTCAAACAAGTCTCAACACAATTTATTCGCATGCATGACTCAACAACAGATAATTCACATCATTCACATAATACATTTAAACAAGTAACCGGTTACGTATCGGACGCCCGGTCTAATTTACGATATTAAAAACTCAGACACTAGCCCTAGTACGGGCATATACGGACTATAAAACACATTACACAACTCATACAAACCATATAGCACTTATAACTATTTTTAAAACATCACACGAAACTTATTTGAATTTAAATAAGCCACAAACAATTTTTAAATCAAAAATCGGATTTTTAAACCCAATATAAGTATTTTAAATGCAAATAAATCAATTAATAAAATTAATTGACACTCTTTAAATGCTCAAACTATTTTTAAATAAATAAACCAAGCTATAAAATAATTAAACTTAATTTTAATTAATTAAATCTAATTAATAATTAATTATTAAGAATTAACTGATTAAAAGAATTAATCAATTAATTAAATTAATTAATTATTAATCAAAAATAATTAAAATAATTAAATTTAATCAATTTTCGAATTTAAATAAGTATTTATGAATTTATAAAATTTTCGGAATAATAAAATGTATTTTTAAATCAAAGATATGATTTTTAGAATTATAAAACTATTTTTGAATTATTTTTAAAATAAAAATCCAGAAACGGTTTTTAGGAATGCAATTAGGGTTTGGAGGATCAAAACCGGGTCAGGAACCGGGTAAACGGGTCGCCAAGAACATGGGTGGGTCACCAAGAACACCACCCAGTTTCCGGCCACCTTCCCCAGATTCCGGCCACCGGAATCGACTCCAACCCATTCCAAAACACGGGGCTTTCCATAAAAACGTATGGAATCACAGGCCATACGAAAACGCTGCTAAATCAAACACAGAAAACACGGCATCTGCCCGGAATCGGCAAGAACTTCGGCCGGCGGTCGCACCGTCGTTTTTCCGGCCAACCACAAAACCTCGACCAAACATCAAACTAAATACATGATTCGATTCCCCTTCCTACGATCTATCTAACCGCTAGAACACAATCAAGAACCCATCAACGGATCAAAAGTCCGGCCAAAACTTAAAGAAAACCGGCGAGCTTCAAATTTCCGATTAGCTCGAATTAAAGCTCTAAAAATCAAATAAAAATCATCAAAACACTCAGCACAACACACACAATCTAATCATATCATCAATTACCAAGAACAATCAATAACAAAGAAAACCCCAAATTAAATCAATAAATTCGAAATAAATAAATAGATTAAAAATCGGAAAAATCAGAAAATCATACCCACATGAATTTTGATGGTGGATTTAGGTAGAGGATGATGAGAGATTCATTTTGGTTACAAGAACATCGAAATCGGAATCCGATAACGCCTTCAAAATTGAGTTTGATTCTCAAGAACACGAAGAACACGTTTCAGGGGTTTTTAACTTTTTAACTGTAATTATGCTTTATTATACGCAAAACAAAGTACGATTTGCCTTTTTATATTAAACGGAAAATAATACCCCAAACGACATTTTTGAATCGATACTGATCCGATAGATCGCTTTAAATACATTTTAACAGATAAAACACTTTAAATCTTTAATAAAGCAGAATACACGTTTTACGAGACGATAATCATCCATAAGGTACGGATAACTACAAGTATCGTTTAATAATAGATATACGAACCAAAATACTTCTATTACGAATATTTTCGAATACGTTTCACTTTAACGAATGAAATATTGGTACGAACGATATACCAATTGCCCGAATAATTTGGGAACGATCCAAATTTTCTTTTCAATAATTAAAATAAAATAAAATAGTATAACACCCTTTTCAAAATAGTTTCAAATTCCCCACACATATCACATAGCATCACATTGTCACATATTTAATCATTTAACGAATAATTTAACACGTTTTAAACAGATAAAACATTTAATAACTCTTAATATGAAATTAAAATTTCATTTCACATCATATAATAACACGTAATTTTCCCGGATCTTACATCCTTCCCCCCTTAACAGGATTCTGTCCTCAGAATCAGCTCGCGTAAACACAGGTGGATAATTTCCAACATCTCATTCTCAAATTCCTAGGTTGACTCTTCAACCTTAGGATCTCTCCTCATACTCATACTAATTTGACTCCTCTATTACTCATCACTCTCTCATACTGACTCAATATCTCAATCGGTTACTCAACATAGAACAATTTAACTAGATCTCTATAGGTTCATATTCTACGAAATACACTATGAATATACCACTCACGGGGTGGCAAGCAAACTTATACGCACTTTCCCAACACTCAATAAATCGTCGTAAGGTAGCATTTCAAAATCGTCATAGTAACTGTTGTCGTAAGAGAATCTAATCAACGGTAAACGATCCTCCCAATTACCTTCAAAATTTAGTACACAATCATAGGCTGTCTGAATTCTTCAATTACGTCGCGGATCTCTGTCAAATACAATTGAACTCGTCATTCCATGCCGTACCATTATCTCTCATTAATCGGTCAATAATAACCTAAATAACACCACGATAAGCTCTAAGCCTTAGCAACTCCATACCACAGTTTATCTCAACATGTCTTCGTCTCCATTCAGGAATCTCTTTAGTTGTAGTCGTCTACTATACCTCTGTTATTTTGTCTTCATTTCCCAACACCTCAAGTACTTAGATATTCAGCAACACTAGTATCCCTTTTGAAACCCCTCATATATATCCTTGCATTTCCTTCTTATCCCTTATACTTTCTCGTTCCCTCATATAGTTGAATCCTTTTCTATTTCCATAACTCTTTCCTTTGTGTAGCCCTTTCTCTTTAATCAATCCTGGTTGAATCCCCATGTCCGTCATTCCTTCTAGTTAATCTCTTGTTATCATAACCTTAAAGCTCCATTCCTTCTAATCCTTGTACCGAAGATATTTACATCTCAATTCTCTCCTTTTACCACTCGTACTATCAGCCATCCACATTCTTGGGTCAACTTTATCTACCTCCAATATATCTAACAACTACTTTCAACAATCACATACCTTTCATGCCAATTAACTCTTCACCTGAAAACAACCTGTCATTACCTCATCCATTGTCTTTAAATCCTTATTAACACCTCTTCATCTTCTTTTCCTATCTACAATTGTCAGAATATTCCTTATCAGCTTGGTGACTTAATCCCATACCTTTAAAAATTGTTCTACTTAGTCCCAATAACTTAATTGTCCTCCATCTAATTCTTAAATAATTCAGAAGATACATTCACAGTAACACTCATGACACCTTCTCCATGGCTCCTTCTTATTTCCCAAACAGCTTGATCAACTCGACATCATCTTGATTCTCATTCTATTCATCCACATCGACTGGTAAAATCTATCTTAACCATTGTGAACAAAAGACTTGCAACCGTATCATACAATCCTGAAATACTCAAAGATCAACTCATTCTCCATTATTAGTCTATCATCAAATCTTAAAAGTTCTTCTCATTGAGACAAAAACCTATTATGTCCATCTTCCACAACCTAGGATAACATCAGCACAATTACACCTTTTTCCCCAATTTCCAATCAACTCTTGAATTATCTAACTTCACCTTTTCCACATCGTAACGTTAATCGATAGAAAGAGAACAACTGGCTCCGTTATATGTTACTAGTATTCTAATCGCATCGTAGTCCGCTTTCGTTCATGGTAATTCAATCGCAAATTCTTCGTTCGGTAAGGTAGGGTAAATTCCAGTTCACCCTAATGGCATACCTCCCAGATTATTTGAAGTAAGAAGTTCATGATAGTTTGAAGTGAAAAGATTCTATATCGTAGCAAATGTCCCACAATTGGGGTTACCAAATCTGTATATTCCAAAGCAACATTATTGGAAGTGAAAGGATTACTGAGAGACCAATTTGATCACATGAACTCAATGTTGTGTGTCTCTATTAAGACAGTACTAAAGGTAATTAGCCTTCTTGTATTTCACAACACACAAGTGACGGCGTCCCGTCAGACTTCTATCACATAGACAGATAGTCCTTGTGTCCCCTATAAATAGGGTTGTTTATCTCAGTTGGAGTAGAGAAATATGAAAGAATTTAAAGTCAAAATAATAACCAAGGCTTTTCGATAAGAAATCTCAAATACACACCTTGGGTTGAAATTGAATAGATTCCAAAGGTGTTATTTCAGAAAAGAAGAATAACCAGAAAGGAAGTATCAACAAATAGGGTTACATCACAATTAGAGTTATCCACTCCGGAAGAATGAAGGAGTTGGAATTTAAATAACATATTTTCAACAGGCTTCACAAATTGAAATAGATGTCACAACAACCTCTGATGCAATTGCAATCATGATTGATCAAAAGTATCAAGTACAAAGTCAAAAGGTGGAATATATTCACCAACACAAGTTTCGATTAAAGAAATGTCAAATATTTCCTTAGGATGGGAGGGTATTACCAGGGTCTTCACACATGACTCCTCCGTCGCTTCCTTTGATAGCTCGTTATTCGACTTCAGCCCTTTTTCTCCACGTTATTCGATTTCAGCCCTTCTTTTCCACGTCATTCGATTTCAGCCCTTCTTTTCCACATCGCAAGGTTATCAATATCGTACGTCGTCGTCGACTCGTAATAGTCCTTGAAGATTCCGCCTTAGACGTCTACAAACGCAAGAAGTTCTATCCATTTCAGCACAACTATCTCAATCAAATACCTCTATCTCAACTCACTCAGCGGTACTATATCCAATAGTCCAACACGAACTCTAAATGAGCTCTGACGTTCCTTATATAACTATATACACTCCCACACACTCTCGTTTCTAGTTTTACTATAACCCTTGCTCTGATACCAACTGTAACGCCCCCAAATCCGGGGTCAATGATTTGGTCGTCACACTGCACTCTTAATCCAAACAACCTGTTCAATATAAAATCAACACAATAATAATAATAATAATATCTGTGACCCCAACTCTACCAAGAATCTTTAAAGGTTATAGTGCTAGAAACAAGAATCCAAAATTTCATTACAACAATCTTTCTTCCTTACAACCATTTTCTTTACATAAATTCTAATACACTAGTATAACTTCGATAAGAAGTATACCAGGCAACTAATCTTATACAATATATTAATCAATAGAAAACATCTATATACAAAACCTCTCACTAGCTCCAATGCTCTGGATCAAAACGTCTTTACGCTAATATCTTTCCCCATCTCTGATCAGCTACGCGGACAACTCTCGCCAATACACCTTCTTTCCGGCAGGCTAAAATATATATAAATAAAACAAGTATGAGCGAATGAATTGCTCAGCAAGCGCATTATTAAATATAATATATAACGTTCCAAATTAATCTTTGGATTTTTCAAATAAACAAGCCTATGGCTTACACATTTGTAATCTCTGATATTTTCAAAACAAGTTTGGTAATTTATCACAATATCTCATTTAGCTTCTCGCAGCTGAATAGTTTAAAACATAAAAAGATTTATATTGGTCGTCACGGCAACCGAATCAACAATAACTACAATAGTATGTAGGAAATATGAAATAAGTATAACTCTTATGTCTTCAAGACCATAGTTTGTACAAAAATACTAATTTGAAGATAACAGGTCTATTCACGACATTTTCCGAAATCAACAACTCTGGAAGGTTAGAATAATCAAGGGGCAAGAATGAGCCAACACGCTCGGTTAAGAAATAAAGAACGCACTTCAAGACTTCAACAGGGTACCGACTGGATATGCGGTATGAATAAAACTCAACAAGATAGATATCTCACGACTGCCAATGGAATCAAGGAAGTGGATTTCAACTATTTGGAATCCGAATGTATTAAGAGTAAGCGATTTCAGCAAGATTGAAACCACTATTAATAATCAACAAACCAACAACTTCACGCAACGAATAAACCTGAGAATCAGGTCATATCTCACAAGTACAAAGTATATGGATGTAACTCATCCTAGAAATGAAAATTCATATTAGAATTGGATTTTTAACAATTATCAAATACAAAGGTTGTGCTGCTGGCCAGCCACGCATCAACCCCGGACTAGCTCATGTCATAGTCCTCTACTGGATCCTAGGCCAATCTGGGCCTTAATTACATCGACCAATAATTGGTCCATTTTTAAAAACATTCCAATTCTATATTATATACGTCAGGTGTCAGAACAATTGACAACCTTACTTCGACAATCAGGTGTCGGAAGAATCGACAACCTAATACAACAATTGCTGGAAAACTCACGTTCCAGGAAACAGTTCAATTATGAAGAATCCATTAAGGAATAACAATATAATCTAGTATCGACGAGATCGACACAATATGGGGAGGTGCACATGAAAAGTGACAATATAATAAGCATCGACGAGTTCGATGTAACAACTGGGATATAATGAAGAATAAACAATGACATGCTCAACAAGGTTAAGTCTGATATGAAACAGACAATATGATATCAACAGAAAAGTGTAACAAGTCAATATAGAGTAGGGTTCAAAGAATAAACAATAACATGCTTAACAAGATTGAATCTGATATGAAACAGGCATTATGATATCAACAGAATTTGCAATAACTCAATATGGAATAGGGTTCAAAGAACAGGCTCTAGATGGCCTTAACAGTTCAATTCATCACATTATGGAAGAATTAGTTAAGATTCAACAATCTGGTAAGTGACAAGAAAGTCAAGTTCAAGTTTAAGAAAAATTCAGGGTGAAGTTTATAAATGAAGAAAACAAAGGTTTATTAACTTCTGGCAGAAATAGTTCAAGTCCTTCGAACATATACTTATAATAGATAAGCCTCGTATTTGAAGGAAGTAAACTAAATCATGCACAGCATAAATGAATTCGAATCAGGGAATGGATCAGATGATCGCATTAACAAGAAATGATAATAATAGTTGCAAGGGTGCAGGATGGAAAAATGGAATACTTGTAGAACAAGTACCACAACTTCAAAATTTAAAATAACGTTTTCAACATAGGGTTCGTAAGTTCCCACTCATCTAGGGTTGGCAATATTCCAACCTAATATTTTAAAATCATGTCTTTTAAAAGAGAGCCTTAGTATACGGCCCATAATTATCTCTTCAAACTTTTCAATATAATAAGTATATCTTTCCAATCAATATGAAAATATGAATCTAAACTCAAAAGGTATAAAAGAGTACTCGTCAATTTACGAGATTAAATAACATACTTGCAATTCAATGCAAAAGAAATCAACATTTGAAAATTCAGTAATAAGCATTCAACATGCATACTAATAATTCAAGATAATATCCCTTAATTAATAAGCAAGGGTATAAACACTTGCCTCTGGTCCTTAGCTATTTCGTAACGCTGAAACAATACGATTTCCTCCTTATTCTGTCTTGTCGCACGATTCTCTACTTCCGTCCTTCTTTGCTTTAACGCTCTTGCGAATACCACTAGTCTGCTTTTACCATTTCGAATCCACGTGCCAGCCTCGATAGTCAAACATGAGACGGTACTTAGTCTTCAACGTATAATCCTCATATTATATAAATGATCGTAACTTAACTTCGACGCACTTACCGATCTTACCGATATCTCTGTTGCATAAACATCCACATCTCAACTGATAGACCAATCGCAATCAACCACATAAGTAATCCACGTAACTTGCTTGACGACAATCCCCATACTATAAAAAGTCAACATCCAAGTCAACGGTCTCGTAAATCTCACTTTCTAACATAACCGACAAATTTCTATCCTATCTACCCCTCGTGATAACATTAGACACAACCAATTACTCAAACAAGTCTCAACACAATTTATTCGCATGCATGACTCAACAACAGATAATTCACATCATTCACATAATACATTTAAACAAGTAACCGGTTACGTATCGGACGCCCGGTCTAATTTACGATATTAAAAACTCAGACACTAGCCCTAGTACGGGCATATACGGACTATAAAACACATTACACAACTCATACAAACCATATAGCACTTATAACTATTTTTAAAACATCACACGAAACTTATTTGAATTTAAATAAGCCACAAACAATTTTTAAATCAAAAATCGGATTTTTAAACCCAATATAAGTATTTTAAATGCAAATAAATCAATTAATAAAATTAATTGACACTCTTTAAATGCTCAAACTATTTTTAAATAAATAAACCAAGCTATAAAATAATTAAACTTAATTTTAATTAATTAAATCTAATTAATAATTAATTATTAAGAATTAACTGATTAAAAGAATTAATCAATTAATTAAATTAATTAATTATTAATCAAAAATAATTAAATTTAATCAATTTTCGAATTTAAATAAGTATTTATGAATTTATAAAATTTTCGGAATAATAAAATGTATTTTTAAATCAAAGATATGATTTTTAGAATTATAAAACTATTTTTGAATTATTTTTAAAATAAAAATCCAGAAACGGTTTTTAGGAATGCAATTAGGGTTTGGAGGATCAAAACCGGGTCAGGAACCGGGTAAACGGGTCGCCAAGAACATGGGTGGGTCACCAAGAACACCACCCAGTTTCCGGCCACCTTCCCCAGATTCCGGCCACCGGAATCGACTCCAACCCATTCCAAAACACGGGGCTTTCCATAAAAACGTATGGAATCACAGGCCATACGAAAACGCTGCTAAATCAAACACAGAAAACACGGCATCTGCCCGGAATCGGCAAGAACTTCGGCCGGCGGTCGCACCGTCGTTTTTCCGGCCAACCACAAAACCTCGACCAAACATCAAACTAAATACATGATTCGATTCCCCTTCCTACGATCTATCTAACCGCTAGAACACAATCAAGAACCCATCAACGGATCAAAAGTCCGGCCAAAACTTAAAGAAAACCGGCGAGCTTCAAATTTCCGATTAGCTCGAATTAAAGCTCTAAAAATCAAATAAAAATCATCAAAACACTCAGCACAACACACACAATCTAATCATATCATCAATTACCAAGAACAATCAATAACAAAGAAAACCCCAAATTAAATCAATAAATTCGAAATAAATAAATAGATTAAAAATCGGAAAAATCAGAAAATCATACCCACATGAATTTTGATGGTGGATTTAGGTAGAGGATGATGAGAGATTCATTTTGGTTACAAGAACATCGAAATCGGAATCCGATAACGCCTTCAAAATTGAGTTTGATTCTCAAGAACACGAAGAACACGTTTCAGGGGTTTTTAACTTTTTAACTGTAATTATGCTTTATTATACGCAAAACAAAGTACGATTTGCCTTTTTATATTAAACGGAAAATAATACCCCAAACGACATTTTTGAATCGATACTGATCCGATAGATCGCTTTAAATACATTTTAACAGATAAAACACTTTAAATCTTTAATAAAGCAGAATACACGTTTTACGAGACGATAATCATCCATAAGGTACGGATAACTACAAGTATCGTTTAATAATAGATATACGAACCAAAATACTTCTATTACGAATATTTTCGAATACGTTTCACTTTAACGAATGAAATATTGGTACGAACGATATACCAATTGCCCGAATAATTTGGGAACGATCCAAATTTTCTTTTCAATAATTAAAATAAAATAAAATAGTATAACACCCTTTTCAAAATAGTTTCAAATTCCCCACACATATCACATAGCATCACATTGTCACATATTTAATCATTTAACGAATAATTTAACACGTTTTAAACAGATAAAACATTTAATAACTCTTAATATGAAATTAAAATTTCATTTCACATCATATAATAACACGTAATTTTCCCGGATCTTACAATGATGACTTCTACTATCAAGGTGAATAGGGTGATTTTCAATATGATATGTCTGGTGATCTGGAGGAGACTATCCCTGAAGAAACTATTGGTGTAGAGGAAGTTGAAGAAGCGGCCAACTTTGATGACTGGGAAGATGAAGATGAGCTGTATACTCCTGATCCCTTATTTCAGAAAGAATTGAAGAAGCAACAAGCAGATCTGAGAAGAAAGGAAGATGAAAATGCTAAGGTCTCTGACATTATATCTCAAAAGCTTAAAATTCAAAAAGTTGAACATGAAGACAAACAACGTCTTCATAGTATTCATGTTAAGGAAAGGAGATAAGATGTCAGGATGAAGATGGGAAGCAAGTGGGATAGAGCAAGGGAGATGTTTGATATCCTCAGAGAGGCATAAACAATGATCGTACTTTTCTTCAATTTCTTAAAAAGATCATAACAGTTAATCCAGATAATTCATTATACATGAAGGCCTTGAAGGAAGATATCTTAAGGATTACTACTGCATTTGATCAAGTCAGACATGAATTGTATATCTATGTTTCAAGTATCCTTGAAGGGTCATTCACAGTTTCCCTTGACTTTCTTGAAAGAAGATCTCTGTCAGAGCTTTGGGTTCTGATGATCAAAGTGAAAAGATCATCCTGCTTGAATGAACTACTTTATGACCGACTTAGAGATTCTGCTATGAAGGTCAGCCCTCGAGTTGTACACTTTCCTTATGAAGTTAAAATCTATAGAGGTACAACCTTGGAGATAGTTAGGCTGGATCCTGATTCTTTGAAGTTACAAACTGCTATGCAGCTGGTGAAGTTGGAGAATCTTCTGAGAACTTCTGGGTTTACTACTGAAGAAAAGTCTGAAGTTGCTGACATGATTTCAGACTACTGCAATGAAAATGTTCCAAGGTATTCTCAATTGAAGAACTGATTAAAGAAAGTCACTTCTCAACCAGTCAAGCCAAGTGGTATTGTTTCATAAAGTGATCGTGTCCTTGATAAAGATCTTCTAAACACCTTACAAGATCCTGAAGAAGGTGAGATTAGAGACAAAGGCATGAGGAATAGAGTTTAGTTTTTATTGTAATATGTTTAGAGCATAAGTGAATCAAGATAGGAAAATGTAATCACATGTTCAGTCTAGATCAGGAACATCCATCTTGTATTTATTTTTATTGTTTGAATCTGGAAATTGTTAAATATAATCCAAAACTTTTTATTATTTACTTGGCTCTTAAAAGTCTTATCTTTTCTTGTTTTAGTTGAGTTATCCTCTAGAGGTATTTGATTATTATTATTATCTATCCTTAGTACTACCGAAAGTACTTTAAGAATGCATTTGTTTGAAAGCTTGTGGCGCGTGCAGGAGAAGTGTGTTGACTTATATAAGTAAATGCAAGTTGTAACGCCCCCAAATCCCCTACAGGAATCCAGGTCGTCACATTCTCTCGCGGAATATTCGATCACCTGCTTCCAATATAATCTACAACAATAATCATAATAAACTCCATAATCTACTCCACGGGTTATAGTCTTAGAACAAGTACTTAATAATCCAAAAGTTATTACATCACAAATTCTCTTCCCAGAATCTCTGAAATATTATTACAACTTCATAATACTAGATAATAAAACATTAAACAACTTCTTCCCAGCTCGCACCCTTCTCATATACTATAAGGCTAATGCGCTGGATTAATAGCCTTTCCCCTTCCCTTTATCACGGTTCGCCGCACTAGTGCCAGCTCTGGGTGCCGCTGTTTAATAATATTTAAATAGCAAGAATGAGCAAACAGAATGCCCAGCAAGTATATAGACACCATATGAAGCAACAACAACTCGCTTAAAAAATATGTTTTTACCACTTTATAAAACTTCTCCACTTATATAAATATATACTTTTGAAAAGAGATTAACTCGGAAATTCTTATCAATCTCAGAATACTACTCTTATAATAGAATAAATAGATCTCAATAACTTCTCCATACTACTCGAATATAATCCAATAACTTCTTGGAACTACTCAATTGATTTGAATGAATATAATTTAACAACTGCTCAGATCAACACCCTAGTTAACAGAACCACAAAGGCATCGGTTAACAGTTAGGATATCGATGATTGGACTTCTTCTCAAACGCCTACTCAAGTAATGGATTGATCAGTCCATTGTCACTACTCGTTTACTATCGATAGAAGGATGAGCCGACGTCTCGAACACACCCCAGATACTACTCAGTGGGCCGGTGCGTTACTCCGGTCACTTTTGCCATCTTTTAGTCCAGAATATAAGGTGTCGGAATCTTCGATCACCTTCAACAATAAATCTCTTAGGCATCACGGTAAAAATAACATGTGCACCTTTATTTACTTCTCAATAAAATACTACTCCAATATCGTTCAGAAACAATGAACGATAAACACCTCCAATAATTTAGTTTTCCCCTTGAATGAGTAGAGGAAATAAATATGAAAACTGTTCTGATCATGGATTTGAAATGAGATGACCCATATCAGTATTCTCAACTTACTATGTATATATAACTCCACTTATATATATATATATATATCAATTAATATATAGTATGAAGATATTATTTAATATATCTCTATCACCTTCTCGGCGAGTACGAATAAAGTATCTCGATAGATGTTCCAACAATATGGACCAACTCATGAAATAAATTTTATAATATCTGAATAACAAGGTCAATAATAATATATATGCATTTCAAATTGCATGAATAAAATCCAGTATAAACTACTAGATGGAATATTTGCATTTATATTTATCAAAACATAAATAGCATACTTATGCATTTAAAAATATATAAATACTCTGAACAATAGAGTATGAACTAGTAAACTTGCCTGGTACTCTGGATGTAGTAGGGGCTCGTAGCGGGGTCCGACAATCTAAACAAGGTCAAGAAAACACGCGATTAATCCCCTATACGATCCACTTATAACTCAATGCTTAAACATTTAAGCCAATCACAAACAAGGCACTAAGGGTCCCTCTAGACTCATACTAAGTCCATGTTAATCGACAAACACTTAAGTCATAAGTTTAGTCCAAACTCGTTCCTCAAATTCATACTTAACGTAGGATATTCTATACATCTTACTAACCATTTATAACCTTGTTCTTTACACCAACATGTTGCCTTGATAATTCTTAACA
Organism: Heracleum sosnowskyi; assembly: GCA_030848705.1. NCBI lineage: Eukaryota > Viridiplantae > Streptophyta > Magnoliopsida > Apiales > Apiaceae > Heracleum > Heracleum sosnowskyi. The sequence goes on along the minus strand of CM061237.1, from coordinate 62,040,510 downwards.
AGTTTCGTGTTTTAATCGACTCAAAATTCCTCTTTTAACTTAACCAAAACGGATGGTCAAAACAGTACCTCTAGAGTTGACTTTCCTGAAAATTACTATTCTGCGACTCGCACTCCAACACTTTTAATAAATCACTGAAAACATTTTTAAATACGAAACAACTTCTAAAATCATATTTGGTATTTTTAATATTTATCATAAAAGTTCCGATTCGAAAACACGAGTCTAGATTGGTGAAATGTATTTTTGAAGTTGAGTCAACTGCGGATTTTTACTATTTGCATCACTTTTACTAAAACGTTCATAACTCGATAACCGTTAACTCAAATGACACACCATTTTCGCGTGCACGATCTAGAGAATGTCTAGAAGGTTATCAACTCAAGATTGGGCTCTGGTCAAAGGACTCATTTTTCTGATTTTACAAAACAGGGCAGGGGGTTTGCAAAGAGTAGTATCATCTCCTTAAAGGGCTTTTCCACTTGCGCAACCTCGGCTTACGCATTTTATAAAATTGAAAAAATAATCTTTTGCACTCGAAACCTTCGCACACATCTTGATAACTGACCTTAGCATGTTACCACAAAATTTCAAATTTTAGAACAACTCTTAAGGGTCTCAAACATAGTCACAAGGTTGATGTGTTTCTACGATTTCATTACTCGAACAATTTTTACTAAAACGACCATAACTCAAAAATCATAAACTCTTTTGACATGATTCTTACGGAAAAATAAACTAGAAAATAATATCTACACCACCATATGCAGTGGTTACTCCTTAAACAAAGTGAAGGTCTCGGTTTGATACTGTCTTTCAGGGTTAACAAAATTTCGTCATTATGACGGCTATAAATCGAACATTCCAAATTCGTACATGCCTCAAGCATAACATCAAAGCAACTCATGGCTTAACAACATCAATTACTACTGTCAAGAGGCTCTAAGGCCAGTGGTAAGGTCCCATGACCACCACACAACATATACACAACAAACAAACTTGAATCAACCACTAAAACACTAATCAAGAACTCATTTTGTACACAACTTAAGATCTCATCAAAAACTCTATAAAGCTCAAAGGTGGTTCAAAGATTTTACCTTGATTGATGCTCTACCAACACTAACAAGTGCTCACAATAACTCAACAAGCCTTAGATACTCCTTACAAAGCTTAAACCTTAAGATCCAATCAAGAAAACAAGTTAATAAAATTTCGGAGTTACTATTCATCATCACTTTGTAAGATCCATATAAAATCGAAAAATAAGAGTTTGGTTCTCAACTTCTTACCACACCTTCTACTCTTCAAGGTCTTTCTTTTGAGTCCTATCTCATCACCAGGGGATGCTTGAAGCTCGACTTATTGGCTTTCTAAGGTGAGTGGTCAAAACTGGGAAAGGCTGGACAGTTTCGGTTCTCCGACTTGGGGAAGGGATTTGACTAGGCTACACTCCTTTGTTAGCCATGAAATTTTACACGTGTGTTCTCCATACAATTAAGGAGATATGGTTAAAATTTGGTGATTTATGAATGGATAGAAGTGGAGATATGAATTTTTCTTTGGATCTGGTTTCTGCTGAACAGTTTTGGAGAGTTTGTGTTTTGCTTGCTCTTGTTTTCTTTTTCTCTTTGTTTTTTGATTTGTTTCCTTGGAATAATGCAAGAGTGCTGATTGTTTGTGTGATAAGTGTTAGTGGAGAGTGAGCTCATGCCTTACATCATTCTAAGGACACATGTGAACACCTTGACTAAGCTTGGTGTCTTGAATGGTATGGTGGCTAGCTTCACAATCCAACACATGTCCCTTCCTTTAGTGTGTTTAAGAAGCTAGTGGATGGTTTAATACTTGTATCACTCTCTCTTTTAATCACAATTCGCTACGTATTTTCTATACCGCTCAAATTTCGTCACACTCTCCGATTAACCTCTAAATCGTTCCGTTGCTCAGGGTTTTCGGTGTACATTCTCAATATGATAATCTCTTGATTAAATATTTAAAAACTCTAACTCATTAACTCCTCGAGTACTTATAAGGTTATCGTACTCTTCGATAGCTTGATTAACTCAAGTCACAATAAAATAAGAATCGTCGAATTCCGTCCTCGTTTGCATTCACTTATTCTACTCACACAACATTCCTTTACTTCTGCCATTAAAAGAAGCAACTGTCCGAAGCTTTAAATTCATCAGGATATTAATTTCTAGCAATAAATGTAAAATCCAAACCACTAGAAATTGATTACTTGTATTGCTTTGACAATCTAGCGGATCATAATCCCTAGAAATTATATCGAACTACTTTTTAGTATTCGATCCTTTTATTACAAAAATAGATAAATTAATGTCGAATTTATTCTAGATTTTTTTTAACAAGAACTATGTAATCTGTACACTGAATTGTAACACCCTTCAAGTTTAATATAAGTTATATTTAACTTGAATCTTGTTTCATTTTATTCCGCAGTAATTTGTTAAATCAAGAACAATACAAATTCGATTAAACGACACTGTTTGTATTCAACCCCCCTTCTACAAACATATCGGGACCTAACAATTAATAAACAAAATGACTTTCCCTAAAAAATAATAATATTGTCTTTAGGACACCAATACTAACACATGCACCCATGAAAAACGTGCACATATCAATTACATATACCTCCCATTACTTATTACTTATAAGAGAGAAAACACAAGTGTTATTAATTAGCACATGTTTTTTTACTTTGGATTAGAATATGCATATATTGCATTGTTGATGAGTTGCGTTGTTGATGAGGAATAAGATCGTATTTCCAAAAAATGGTATATGGGGCATGTGATCATGAATATTGGGCATCGAAGACAATCTCTTAAGGAATTTTGTGTTGAAATATCATATTCATATTTTTTTTAAATGACTAAAATTATCGTTCGGTGCGGTGCGTAACACGAGTAAAACACTAGTATTTATTAAGGTGGTAGAGGTTTCCTAGATCTTTTTTTTGAGTTTTTCATATAAATACAATTTGTTTTTACTTTTTGTTTCAAAAATACGTTTTAGTTTTTAAATATTTGCAAAATTTTAATTTTTTGAATAATTTTGACAAAAATAACCAACAACGCAACCAAATACAACCTCGTAACTCAAAGTAATTTCAAATATTTTTTCATAAAAACATCAGTATAAGTTGCATGCACTGATTGCTTTTGATTGCAAAGCGTTTTTTATAAATATTTTCAGAAGATAATAAAATAACAAAAAAAATAAAAAATATATATTTTTGATAAATTTTCTATTATTTAATATAAATATTACGATATTAATCTAAACCAAAACATTTACTCCCTCCGTCCCTCTCATTTATTTACAGCTTTTTTACACTGCTTAACACGCATTTTAAGGCTCTTATAAAGTATATGTGACGCCCCCAAATCCGGGGTCAGGGAATTTGGTCGTCACGCTAAAATCTCAATTTAAACAACCTGTTAAATACTAAACCAATACAAATATAACATCTGCGACCCCAACTCCACCAAGAATCTTTTAAAGGTTATAGTGCTAGAAACAAGAATCCAAACTTTTACAACTTTAATTTCCTTTTACAATAATACTCTTAGCACAAATTCTATGACACTAGTATAACTTCGATAAGAAGTATACTAGGCAAACTAATCTTATACAATATAATATTTACTAGAAATCAACTTTATACAATAACCTTACACTAGATCCAAATGTTCTGCATCAACTCATCTTCCCAACGTCATCTTGACTCTTCTCGTTCCATAGTTATACAATTAAATACTGTTCGTTGTACTGAAATATCAAGGGTAACAAGCAAGAGTGAGCAAAAGAAGCTCAGCAAGTATATAGTACTGCACAAGATAAAATAATGATGCAACAATATCTGAAAAAAATCAACTCAACTGGCAAAATGAACAACAATTGTGTCAAACTTTAAATTAGAATTGGATTTTTACTGTGACTGCAACGAGTTAAGGTGGATGATCAGTCACACCAAAACTCCGGACCATACCCTACGGTATGTCCAAATACTGAACTGGATCCAAGGCCACTTTTGGCCTACATAATACTGATACTCTGACTGGCGTTGGCAGTCCTTAAAAACATTTCATTTTAATAAAAACTTCTAATTCCAACTTAATACTGGGAGTTAGGTGTCGGAACAATCGACTACTTGGTTAACTCAAATGAATACTTTCAATTGTCTGATTCAGATTATCAATCAAGGTTAGGTTAAAAACAAGTACATATGAATCAGGTTTCAATAATAAAGAATCAGGGTTCAATAAAGAAGAATCAGGCTTCAATAAAGAAGAATCAGGATCAAATCTGGTAATCACGAGATACTACAATGTATGAATTATGGACCGAAATAGAACTGTCAAGCTGGAAATAGATAGGTCGTCTCAATCACAGGATGAGAATAGGAACTGGTTATGCACAAGTAATTAAATAAAAATTGAAAACAGGAATCTTGATAAGATACTCTGGACAAAAGAGTACGAGTTAGTAAACTTCACTTTGGTCCTTCGTTATTACGTAAAGCTGAAGTACTATGATTCTCATCTTCTTCTATATTATGTCATCACAATTTCTATTCTGATAACTCTTAGTTCCGATGCATGTGCGGTTGCTACGAGTCTGCACTACCGAGCTCGTGCCCGTCCAACTATTCACTAGTTAAATATAAGATATACTTTAGCCTTCGGACTCAACTCTACTTAATATAAATGTTTATAAATTTAAGAGAATATATTTCCTACAGAAAATTGGGCATGACCTATTCGTAAAGTGGACATTGCCCTGTTTTAAAACACCAAAACTTTCTAACTCAATCATCCATAAACAATCCACAATTTATTTCAATACTACACTCATCTGCCTTGACTTGCAGTAAACATATAAGAAAATAAATCTGCCTTGACTTGCAGTAAACATATAAGAAAATAAATCTACCTGTTTTAAACTAATACCAACAATCAAGAATCAAATTAAAACTAACATATTCATATAACTTAACTTAATCAATCTGAACTCACAACTATAAAATAACATACTCAACTCGATATACCATTTAATCACATATCAATTATCAGCTCATATGCCATTATACGATACCAAACTTATTATCATACTATCCGAATTAAAATCAGATTTAACTAATTAGAAAGATGGACATGTTATAGTATAAAGATGAACTCAAATGAAAACGTGTAAAACATAAAAATTGTAGAAAACTCTGAGACCTTTCCAGAATGGTAAGGCTCATTAAAAATGAGCAATTAACGAGTTCAGAAACTTTTTAAAACAAGCTGTTGCAGAAGCAGACTCAGCCCTGTTCACACAAATAATACAATATTCGAGACTCCCAAATCACACAATTTGTTGATGGAATGTAAACGATAATTGTAAAGCTTGAAAATATCTTTCCATACTGATATAACTCATAACATATAACTGCACATAGCATTTAATCACACATTTATAATTACATATAGAATACAAGATTTAAACAATCATTCATACTTTAAATCCAATTACCACTAGATTAAATAGAATTAATCAAAATCAATCAATTCAGTAAATCAAGAAATTAATCAAATCGGGTAAATACTAAAACAAATTTTGAAAATATTATTTAAATTTGATTTATAATTAATCAAGATTAAATAATAATTAATTAATAAAATTCACCAATTAATCACTCAATTAATTGATCAATTAAATCAATTACATTATTATCTAAAACCGATTTAAAATAATCAAATCTAATTACTCTTTGAGACACCAATAATAAAATACAATTAATAAGTATATAGATTTTACAAAATTTCGGCATGACCCGTTCGTAAATAGGACTGTCCACAAAATTTGCATGTACTATGTTGCGTCCCCAGTCACAGGACGAACAACACAGTACATCATCAACAAACATCCTGTATACTCAACAGTAAATAAACAACATATACTCCATAAAATAATGGACTTCAACAAAATCTCCCAAATTGGGAATTAAACAAAGTAAACTAAAATTACTATCACAATTAAACTTGCAACTTAAATCAACTCCACATATTTAACACATACATAAACGAGCTATAAACTACTTCCCCATTTCAAAATTAACCAACTAACTAAACTCATAATAATACTAAAAATATCATTATGCATTTAAAACAATTTAAACACAACAATATATTTATATAATCAGTTATAAACAATTTCCCCCAACTCGAGAATTACTAAACATAAATTAAAATTGCCACCAAAACCAAGCTCGGTACTTTAACAAATTAAACATCACATTTATATACATAAACAAGCTACTAACAACTCGAACAATTACCGAAACTAAAATCACAAACTAAAATCAAATCTTGTAAAAAAATTTGAACAACAACAATTAAGCATGTAAAACGATTATACACAATCATATAAAAATATCCCAGCCATCAAAATAAGTGAACGAACTCAAAATCAAAAAACCCCAATTTTTGAATATCAACCCTAATTTATTTTGTTTCTAGAAATAAAGAAGAATTTATATAAAATTGAAAATTTATCCTCTGATGAAACTGATTGCAGATTCCGAAACTAGATCATAAGAGCTTCGATTCGACTACTTGAACTCCAAAATCCGATATCAATAACACCTTCAAAATTAGTTTTGATTCTCAAGAACACGAAGAACACGACAATCAAACCTCGATTTCTATACGTTACTGAACTCTAAATTCAACATATAATATATGAAATTGACTGGAAAAACGTACTCTACACGATGGTAACATCAAAATCAGCAACCAACCACGTTTATAAAAATTCATAATTTTAATATACATAAATCGAATTTAATAAAAAAAAATAGAAATTCAGAATTTTACCCCGCACGAAATCTGATGGTAGATTATGAAACTAGACTTCAAGATCTTCGATTTTAACATATTATATAATTGAAAAAAATTATAAAAATTATATCATTAGAAAGTATTTTTAATATACTTTATAATGTATTTCTTAATATCCGAAATTATAAACAAATAGTTTCTAATTTTCAGTCAAATTTGAGTCAATTTGACCATAAAAAAGTCAAACATGACACGTAATATGAGATGAAGGGAGTAAAATAATTTATCAAAAAATATATTAATAGAGTCTTAAAATATGTGTCTGACACCCGTCCCCGTGTAAAGAATTGTGGGGAGGGAGAGAGTAATTTAGAAGGACACATTCAAAATCTAAATATACTCTTTTTCCCTAGATTCACGGTGTCTTAATAAATTCTTTACAACTGTATACACTTACATGTACACACACATACACACGCAAACTTTTTACGGAAAAAAGTCGCCGGAAACCGCCCAACCCCGCCGGAATCGCAATCTTTGACCACAAACACAATGAAATCAGGCGAATCCAACAATTCCGGCGCGACGGAGCCGGAAATCAACGAATTCCGAACCGAAACCGACGAAAACGAAGAAATTGAGAACGAATCTGGTGATTTGAACTCACAAGATGGAGAAGAAGACGATGAAGAAGTTGAATTAAGCCCTAAACTAGCTGAAGGCTTCTTCGAGATCGAAACTGTTCGTCGAAAGCGTGTTCGAAAGGTGTTTGATATTGTTATGATTAGTTAGTTTTAATCGGTTCGCGCTCAAGTGAGAACAGTTTTATAACATTTTTAAATAAATTAGCGGAAATGGTTTTTTTTACGAAAGAGTGCAGAGCAATTGTTCTCACGTGTTTTTAGTACTGTTCTCACTGAACGCGAGCTGAATGTGTTTTTATGTATGTGTTTTATTATTTTAATGTTTGCTAATATTTCGAGTTTTTTGTTTACGTGGCATGGAAATGTGATGGATACTGGTTATGATAGGGGCAAGTTCAGTATCTAATTAAATGGTATGGGATTTATGATTTGATTTAAGATTCGAGTCGTGTGGTTTAATTGTTGTTGTCTATTGTAGGGTTGTGTTTTTAGTTATTAATTTGTTTCTTTTTTCAGAGTAGTTTATTTTAAAGGGGAATTAATTGATTTGTGTTGTTTGTGAAAGGCGTGGATGGCCGGAGACGGCGAACACTTGGGAGCCGTATGAGAATCTTGTATCGTGTTTTGATGTTATTGAAGCGTTTGAAGAGGGGTAAAGTATTTACTAATGTTGATTATTGGAAATGTGGTTGGATTAGTGGTTGTTTTATGTTGGTTTTGATTTTTATTGTTTGGGTGTTGTGGTTGATTTGATTTGAAGGTTGCGGTCAGGGAAGCATAGATCGAGGAAGCGTAAGCGGAGGTCTAGTGGTTTGGTTCCTCAAGCTAAGAAGAAGACGCAGGGTACGCCTGGTGCGTCTACTTCTAGTCCACTGACTGTTGGGAGAGTGTTTGATGAGGGAGACTATATTATTCCTTTTGTGTGTGATGTGAGTCATGAGAATAATGGTGGGTCGGGAATGGGAGATTCTGCTAATGATGAGGTAGTAGAGCAAGGGAATCGAAACGGATCGGTTGCTATTCCGTCACGAGTTGAAGAGAAAGATCAGAATGAAACGGATGTAAACCAAGGTGAATCTACTGGCATACAATCGACCAATGGGGGCTCAAGTTTGTTGGCCATTAATAACCTGGAGTCACAAATTTGCTTTGGAAATGGACATCCAAAGGTTGATGGCGAGGCACTAGTCCAAGCTAATGGGCGATTGAGGAAAAGAAGAAAGGCTGCATCTGTGAAACGGTTTAGCCAAGAACAAACCCTGCAAGCCCCACTTGTAACAAATTATGCTGCAATAGAGCAAGGAAATGGAAATGTACCCGTTGATATTCCTCCACAAGTTGAAGAAGGAAGGGATAACAATGAAATTTGTGTAAACCCTGGTGAATTTGCTGGCACACAGTTGATAAATTGGGGCTCGAGCAGGATGGCAGTAGATATTTTGGAGCCAAAAACTTCAGAAACAATTTGCTTTGAAATTGAACATCAAAAGGTTGATGAGAAGGGACTAGCTCAAGCTAATGGCCGCTCAAGGAATAGAAGGAAGGCTGCATCTGTGAAACGGTTTAGCCAAGAACAAACCCCGCGTGTAACAAATTATGGTACAGTACAGCAAGGAAATGGAAATGGATCCTCTGATATCCGACCACAAGTTGAAAAGGGAAGAGATCACTATGAAATTGATGTAAACCCTGGTGAATATGCTGGCGCGTTGACCAATGGGGGCTCGAGCAGGGTGGCCGTAGATATTTTGGAGTCGCAGCCATCAGAAGCCATTTGCTTTGAGAATGGACATCGAAAGGTCGATGGGGAGGGACTAGTTCAAGGTAATGGCCGCTTGAAGAATAGAAGGAAGGCTGCGTCTGTGAAACGGTTTAACCAAGAACAAACCCCTTGTGTAACAAATTATGCTGCACCAGATCTGACACCAAAAAACACTCATGCTTGTGGTATAGCCAGACAAAATTGGGATAAAAATTCTGTTCAGAGGAGCAAGTCTGATGATAATAGCACAGAATCATTTTCTATCACCGAGATCATCAAGCCAATAAGCTTTTCATCTTCTGGATCGGTACCGGACATTCTGGTGACCTTCATGGCCAAGAGGTTTGTGACTTAACTGCAACATTAGAAAATTATTCTCTTGCTCATGCTGACATAATAAGAGTTAATTGAGTGTTGATTGACCTCTTAGGTGCTATGTAGTTTAGAACATATTGGTGAAGAATGAAATAATGACATGCTGTATAGTACGTGTTCAAGCATGTTGTGTGTGCGAAGTCCAGGACATTGCCCTGGACCCTCCATAGTTTCTGAAGTATGGACACGACTATTTTCCTGAATCTAAGATATAACATGATGGGGGACACATTTGATTTGATATGCGCGAGTGCACACACTCACACTCACACATACATATCAATGATATCGAATGAGTTGTAAATGTATTTAGTCCTTAATGGAGTATAATGCAAATTATAAAACTCTCACTTTTAGTTGAGGGTTCAAACCTTTGTGGAGGGCCAGGAGGCATAGGGTGCACAAGTATTTATATTTGCAAATGGCCATTCCCTCGACAGAAAATAATAGTTCAACTTAGAATTTATATCACTGATATTGTATGTGTTTAGAATGATTAAATGTAACTAGGTTTAGGTTCACACGTGTTAATTAAGATTTATGATCTAGTACCTTAAAATCAGAGTTTCTCCAAAACTTATTTAGCTGCATATTATTGTAAGTATTGATATTCACTTGAAATGAAATTATGTGAACATATTTTAGCTAAATTTAAGCAGTTTTGTACTGATACGAGACCTTTGATTTTTCTCGCATCAATCAAGAAGAATTAGTAGAGGAGGTTGTTACAGTGATAGAATCAGGATGGTAGTTAATGAGTTTGTTATATTTAAGCTTGGATCATTTCTACCTGTATTTATAATGATTTACACTGCAGAAAATTACTGAGAATGAGAGAGAGATTTATTTATTACAACGAATGCAATTTCCTGATTATAGGAATTTATAAGGTCTTTCCCAAAAGTTAGTATTACAGTATGCACACAACATATATAACTGAATAATCTTATTATATAGCTTCTACTAGAAGCTTGCAACTTGTAAACTATAACTTTGGTAATAAACAATGTTTTCGCAATTAAGTTCAAAAAAGTTTAAACATTTTTTTATAAATATTTTGTTATAATTTGCTTTGCTTTTGAAATTAATCCTAGATTACAATCTGTGAAGTCTTTCTTTTAACAAATCCATGCTCTAATTTGTTCCTCGCCAAAATGTCCTTGTCTAATGAATTGGATGGTTATGATTGCGCTTGTGGTGGTCCCAAGAGACCTTCATGGTTGGTCTGAAGTCAAAAAATGGAGAGTTATGACGGAGGCAGTACCAGTCGTGTTAAGTTGGAGATAATGTCAATGCTTATTTAGAGAGTTAAATAGTTTATGGGTGTGAAAATAGTTATGTCAGGAAAAATGTAGTTTCTAGTTGATTTTTCAATAGACGACTTTGGATTTTGAAGCGGCCAAAGTAACTAATTATTTGTGTATTTTAAAAATTATTCATGGATACAATTAATTGTAAGAGCATGTCCAATGCTAATGTCAAAATAGATGTGGCTATTGCTATAATATGAAATCAAAAAGTGGTTTTTGATGTTAAAATAGAACTTATAGTCCAATGCATAGTTTTGAAATAGCACCGACTAGATCCAAATGTAGCTATATTCCAAACTCCTAAACTTTAAATTTTAAATTATGGTTGTCACCATTGCTTTAATAACTCATTTTCCTCCATCTAACCACTTGCATGCCTATGTGGCAATTATAGCTACATCTATATTTGGTTCTATATTTAGAACCAACTATACCATTTTTCTATTTTAGAACCAAGTATAGCATTGCATTTGGAGGGGTCAGTTTTATAGTTGATGCTCTATTATAGAAATAGCACCTCTTTTAACATTGCATTGGACTTGCTCTAATTGATTAGGTATTTAGTTTTGTGTCCGGAAGTCCGGAACTGTGAGCTTTTACAGTGAATCAGTTGTGTTTTTGGTGCTTTCTGTTGTTTATTGATGTAATTGCAGTAAAACAAGCAGGAACGAGTTAGAGATACAGTATAGATTAGCGATAGATACAGAGGTTTAGCAGAGAAAGTTGAGAGATTGATAGCTTGTAGAAGAAGAAATTCTAGAGAGAGAAAGACAGAGATTGGTGGAATCACTTCCCGTTTCTTTTAATTCAACATAATCGGAAATTACATTCACTACTGTTTATTATCTCTGTCAATGTCTCAATGCAGTACTAATCCTGACAAGCCTTCCTCCAAGTTAACCAACTCCTCTGGTTGTAGACTCTGGAAAATTATTCTTGAGCAAATTTATATTCCTATGTACTTTCATCAATGCAACTTTTCCACATAAATTCTGTTTATCATTTGTTCTTTTAATATAATCCTCTCCTATTTCATTATAAACCCACATGTTTGATCAAAACTTTGCGACTTTTGTAATCTTAGAACAATCTTAATTATAAATTTACAATGACAAAGATAAGAACATGTAAATATCATGAATCCATATATCCATGTAAACCAAAAGACTGCTACTCACTTCCGCAATCAAAGAATTAGTTACAAAGACATAAAGAAAATATAATTATATAACACGTGAATATAAAAATTTCAAGAAAGTAGAGTTAAGGATATACCGTTTGAAGATTCAAAGTCTTAAATTAAAGCGTGCTAGCTTCAGAAATTTGTCACTCTCCAAGAAGTCTCTCCCTTTTATACAATGCTTAGATTTAATGTCTTCTACGGTTCTTCCTAGCTAATATTATGATATTATATGATGCATCTCTAATGTAACTTATCTTATTATCTTCATATGCAAGTCTCTTTTGCCGTCAAGGAAATACAAGAAATCCGAAACTGAAATGGTGTCTATATGAAAATTATTTAGTTTCTACTGTTCCTAGTCGACTACCTCTTCACTAAAGAGATTCAAGCAATACAAAACTAAATTGGTTCATATATGTAAATTTAGAGTTTATCAAATTGTCTTTACCTACACCATCTGTCACACAATAAGCTGTTAATACATTATGCACTGGGGGGCTATTTAGACTTTAGGAACATTGATAAGAATTCTTTTTAGATTCTCTAATTCAAGCTTCACAATAGGCTTATGAATTCAAGCCGGTTGGAAGTTGGTTAAGCATAAGGGTGATTTGTAATTGTGTTAGTTGAGCTTCATTATGCTCCAAGTCGTTTATTAGTTGCACAACAACTTGTTTGGTACTCCATAACTATTTTTTGGACTTTCAGAAAATTTTGGCTCTTGTATTGTTATGTGGTGATATTTATTGGTATCCTGGGAGGAAAATTACCGGTTTATTACTGATTTTGTGTCATTTGGCATACAGGTCCGATGGAAAAGAGGTGATGGTTGATAATAAATACCTCAAGGCTAATTATCCACTTCTGGTGATTATATCTCTATTAGTTTTTCATGTTGCTATATTCTAACTTCAATAATTTATATGTTTAGTCTTAAGAATTGTCCAATGATATGTCTATACTTTTATGCCAGTTGATCAATTACTACGAGCAACATTTGAACTATAATGCCACAGCAGGACTGGACAGATCTGGGAGAGAATATATGGCCGGATAATTACAGATGTAGCCTTTCTTATGATGTTGTATTGTAGCTTGAGACATTAGTGCCGTCAATTTAAAAGTCTTGAATTATGTATTAATAGTAAAGGTTTGTGGTCGTGGGTCATTCCTAGGGTCTTGTGAAACGTTACCCTGTTACTATTATATGACTGTCAGGATTCTTCTTGCTGAGAAACATATTATGCATCGGCTATATTTTGATTCCCTAGAAGCCTTTTTCCATGTAGAGACATGGGATAGAACACCATTTCTTGGAAGATTCTATATAGAACTTACCTCAGGGCAGTTTTACTAACTTTTCATGATGTTGATGTGGCCTATTTTATAAGGATCAAGATTGTGATTATTGTAATCATCAGAGGTCATATCTCATCTTAAAATTATCAGAAAGCTGATTCATGCCATTTTTAATTATTATTTTTGATTGTGATGCTTTTAGACTTGTTTGTAAGCAGCTTAATTTATTATTTTTTAATCTCACTAAGCAGGTTTGGTTGATATGAAAAGTGACAAAATTGTGAATATATATGAGTTGCATGTATGACTATGAATGTTAATATATATTTATGTAGAGTTTTTGTGTATATATGGATATAACCACATTTGAGCATCTCTATGGTTGACCAGCTGCAACTGCCATCAGTCTTCTATATCATTGTGCTCTTCAATACTTTCAATTGATCGGAGACAAACTAGTGAATCCAGATGGGAAACAGAGGGCCATCACCTGTGGTTCCATTTCTGATGGTTGGAGTTCTTAGTCTGATCATCTTTGGGCCGACTATACTGTACTTATCTGAATTTATAATACCTCTATTTCTATCAGATGAGGAAAGTGGCTTTTTTTCCTTCTTGATGTTGTTTCTTCCGATTGTTTTATTAGCTATAATACACTTGATCACTCTTTGCTTTCCAACTCGGAGATACCGTGCTGGAAATTTTCAGAATTTAAGTTCTGGCAATGATTCTGATGGGTTTGGTATTGGAACTTTGCTCCTAGTTGTTCTCTTCTTTATTCTGTACAATTTAGTTTAATCTTTCTCCTCCCCAGCTGGTTGTACCAATATGTATTACTGTTGTGCAATATGTTTTATAAGACTCATGTTATTGCCATTTCTATCTGCGTGCTGCTACCTACGATTTTCTTCGATTTAAATTATCTATAGACACTAGAAATACCCAAAAATTTACATTCAGTTTCATAATCCAACTTGTAGTACCCTCTGTGTTGTAATGTTATAGACAGAATACATAAAATTTCAAGGGAAAGGGAGACCTTCACTCTGTCACTCAGGCTTATTATATATTTCATCTAGAGGGTGTGCTATTTAGTTGGGCGTTTGTTTAAGTAAAGTAAACGCTTCAATTTTATTCTGGTTGCTTAGAGTAGTTGCATATTTACAAAGTGTTATAATTATTTATTTGTTTATATTTTACTTAATGAATATATTTTTAAATTTTGAAAAAATATATATTACAATGCTGTCATGAAACACTGATTAGTCGACTAGTTTCTCAAGTGGTCAAGGGTTTATTTTTTGTCGGTTTTGAGTTCGATTTTTGCTCACCTCTAGATATGTTAGAACAAATACATTTGTGAGGCATATAAACTTAATTATTCGAAAACTAGTTGTATTATACAGGGTGAAAGCCCATTATATCCTTTTTTAGCTATTTTTGCCCAAAATATCACTATGCACGGAAAATGTCCAAAATGACCAGAAGCATACGCATTCTTCATATGCGTGGATCAGAATACACATTTTAAAAATGTCGGTAAACTGCTAAAACAGTACGCGCATACATAAGATGTGTATAGGTCAGAATATTTTTATTGCACATGCATATTTTGAATGCGCAAGCGTCTTGATTACGCAGGTTCTTCTTGATTTCATTACGATGCGCAGGTTCTGTACTTGTCTTTTCCGATCAATCATGGTACACACATATATGTAATACACATGTGATATGTCACGATTTGTTATACTATTTTGTAGTAACATGCCTGTGTGCAAAATCATATAAAAAGCATGCCTTTTATTAGATGGGTGCCGCTGCTGTTGTACGGTGGTAAATACTTGAAAAAGAATGCAAGGAAGATGGTGATTACATGTACAGGAGGTTGGGTATTTGTTTGATTATGAAATTGATGGGTGAAACTTTAAATTGAATCAACGGTGACAAAACAAATTGGGAGGAGACACGATGCACAAGAGGAAGGAAAAGCAGTACTAGATATACGCATACACAATATGCGAGTTGAATTAGTTAAAAAGGGCACACTTGCCGATCATATGAGTTTAAAATATCTCTTTTTACAACGAGAATCGAATATGCGCCAAAGGAGGTGGCTGGAACTTTTAAAAGACTACGATTGCACAATTAATTATCACCCGGGAAGAGCTAATATGGTGGCTGATGCTCTCAGTCGGAAGGAGAGAATCAAACAAATAACTCCAAGCTTGAAGAAAGAATTTGATAAGCTCGAATTAAAACTGGTCACATCACTCCAACCTAGAGAAAAAGAAAAACAAGAAGGTGATAAAACACTCACGCACAAAGTTCTAGAGCCACAAAGGAGAAGCGGTGAAAAAGTAAAAATGGAAAAACTGGTGAAGGCGGAAAAGAATTCTGATTATTCTTTACAAAGAAAGAATGTGGATTCCAAGTGATTCAGCCTTTAAAGAAGAGATATTAGATGAAGCTCATAATTCTCGTTATTCTGTACATCCGGGGAGTACGAAAATGTATCAAAATTTAAAAAGACATTTTTGGTGGAAGAGAATTAAGAAAGACGTGGCTCAATGGGTGAGTAAATGCTTAACTTGTCAAAGAGTTAAGGACGAACATCAAAGGCCTAGTGAATTTTTGCAGCCATTAGAAATACCTGAATGAAAATGGGATCAAATAACGATGGACTGTGTCACGGAATTGCCAACAACACGCCAAGGATTTAATGCTATATGGGTTATTATGGATCGGCTTACAAAATCAGCTCACTTCTTGCCGATTAAAGAAAAATATGATACGAAAAAGCTGCTGCAGATTTATATGGATGAAATCGTGACAAGACATGGAGTGCCATTGACAACAGTGTCTGATCGGGATGCAAGGTTCACATCAACTTTCTGGAAAAGACTACAAGACAGCCTTGGTACAAAGTTGTGTATTAGTACTGCTTATCATTCTCAAAGCGATGGACAAAATGAAAGGACGATTCAGACCCTTGAGGACTTGCTTCGAGCGTGTGCACTGGACTTCAAAGGAAATTGGGTTGAGCACCTACCGCTGGTGGAATTCGCGTACACTAATAGCTTTCATTCTAGTATAGGAATGCACCATACGAGGCTTTATATGGTAGGAAGTGCAGAACACCGTTATGTTGGAGTGACGTAGGTGAAAGAAAAGTATTTGGGCCTGAATTGGTACAAAATATGATAGACTCTATCCAAGTCATAAGAAAAAGATTGAAGACAAGCTCAAGATCGACAAAAACAGTATGCTGACAAAAAGAGAAAGGATAAAACGTATGAACATGGAGACCATGTCTTTCTCAAAATCTCACCATGAAAAGGGTTGCATCGATTTGGAAAGAAAGGGAAGCTTAACCCCGGATATTTGGGACCTTTTGAAGTAATAAGGAAAGTAGGAAACGTTGCCTATGAGTTGGTTGTGCCTCCTGAAATGAGAGTTCATAATATATTTCAAGTGTCGCTACTCAAACCATATCAGCATGATGACAAGCATGTACTTGCATATGAGGCCTGCCAGATTCGAGAGGATTTAACATATCAGGAAATTTTAATTAAAGTATTAGAAAAGAAAGAGTTTACTCTTCGAAATAGAATCATTCCATGCTTGAAGGTTGCATGGAAGGATCCATCGTTAGGAGAAGCTACATGGGAATCTGAAAGCGAGATCAAAAAGAAGTACCCGCAACTTCTTTACAATTTCGAGGACGAAATTATTTAAGGAGAGGAGAATGTGATACCTCCGGTTAGTTTCCTTTAAAAGAAAAATATTATTAATAGCAATTTTGCTATTATTCTGGTTTATAAATAATTAATATGTTGGTGTTAGAGTAAGTATGTTAGATAGCAATTTTAGTTTTATTTTGAGGTAAAATATCAATTTGTCATTTCATTACTAATAATAGATTTCATTGGTAGTGAAGTGAGAGTCTAAATTGAGGGTTCAAAATGATGGCAGTGAAATTAATATTTTTTTCAAAAATCCTTGTATTAGATAATTGTTAAATTGCTAGATGTTATTACTCAGTGATGTTAAATGATGGTAAAGCCTCTCTAATGATGGTCTGAGAGATAAAGGAGTTGTGGCTAATTGATGGTTATAAGCCGCATACGAAGGAAGATATGAATGCATGTCAACAATTTGACGAAACTAGAGCTGATCACTCTAGAAAAAAAAAATGAAGAATTACATTTCATGTATTTACCATTTTTCTCCTATGATAGTTCTTTTGCTGACTTGCTTAATCCTTAAATTGCTGATATGTCGTATTTATTATTCTAACTGCCTGGACTTGCTGAGCATTTGCGCTCATTCTTGTATACTTGGTAATTTTCTTTTTAGAATCTGATCACGGTTTGGTAGCTAATACAGTTGGGAATAGGAAGGAACATGTCGGATAGATTGAGTTCATCGTTTTTAGTTGTTTTGTTCGTTTTGAAGGTAGGACTTGGAGAAATGAAGGAGTCGAAGCCAAAGGGTTTTCTTTTGTGTAGTTTTCTTTGACGTTGCTAGAGGCGATGTAATAATTAGCCTCAATGAACTTAAGATTATGTAAACTTTTGGTTAGATGCTGCTATGTAAGTAAGTAAAGGCTTGGGAACATTTTAAACTTATGGTATGTGATCGTTTAAAAGTTGTAATCCTTTTGCGACAATTGTGATGAAGTTGAGGTTGCTTTCATGTTTTACACAGGCTGTAGAACCTTATAATTTTATGGCTGGTGTAATTGATAAATAAATGAAAGTTTAACATTTTTTTTAAGTGGTAAAACATTTGAGTTTATATCTGAGGGTGTTACAATTTTCTAATTATTTTTTCCACCTCTGTTAAAAATATAGAACCAATGTTAAAATGTTATGCAAGAAGAACATAACAATGAACATCCAAGTTACAGTTAGGAGAACAAGAGCTTTATTGCGTAACCTTTTTCTCAACCTCTGCTAGTATAGTCAATTCCACCGCAATTGCGTCACGTTCATCTCCTTCAAGTTTGTTGATTCTCTTAATAAGCCCAGGAATTATGACTTGAGCACACTCACACATAGGAGGATTTAACCATCGAAAAAGACCACATCTACGATCTGGACATCATAAGAAACGATGCCCGCTATTTCTCGAGGTCCAAGCTGTTGCCTGTACAGCCCATTTTCCGCAGTTACACCTACAAGCCATTAACAAAAAATTTATAACAAGAACAAGTTGTATTATGAAGAACAAGCTGTTGGGATTGTATATATATACACATGATATAACCCTCTCATATCCGTTGAAATTTTGTTTGACAAAATTACCCTCTAATATTTAACGTTAACGACGAAGTTGGATGGAAAATGATCAACTAGATGCAGATTGAAGTAAGACCTAATGTTTAGAGTGCAAACTGCCATCAAACAATGTTTGAGACCAAAGTGCCAAAACCACCAAAGATATTGGGTGTAAATTGAAATTTACTCTTTACTTTAATTATTCATTTTCCTCTTTCTAGTCACTTTACCTATGTGGCAATTGTAGCTAAATTTATAATTGATTCTATATCCGGAATCAACTATATCATTTTCCTATTTTATAACCAAATGTAGCATTATATTAAAATGGTGAGTTTTATAATTAATGCTATATAATATAAAAATAGCATCTATTTTAACATTACATTAAATTACATTAGACTTGCTCTTATTAATGCTGGTATTTTATTTGTGGAACTGCGTCTCCTCTAAAATTGATATTTTATAGACCACGCGTTTCTATTTCGATTTTTAAGTTACAAAGATTCTCATGTTCATTGCTATCACACTTGGAGACAAAGGAATCAAAGGAGACATGACGAAGATCTGTTGTTATTCATAGTAGGGTTAAGTCCTCGACATGGCTTATGTCCACAGATAAATGCTTGCCCACGTCTTTGCTTTCATTTCTACACATTGGTTAGATTTGTTTTGTGACACATGGTGGTTCTTGTTGCTTAATGTTATTGTAAAATGACTAGTTCTATCTAGTCATATCTAGTCATTGTGACAGGCCCGGTCCAGGGAGGGCAACCCGATCATCCGCCCTGGGCTCATATTTACCGGGGGCCCAAAATTTTGTAACCTTGTTAGTATTGTCCTTGTTTGGTTTAATAAATAACTTTGTGGAGTTTGAGCAATTTATGTGCTCTTGGGTTTCTATAACACATGGGCTTTTTTTCTTAACACTTGAGAGCCCTATTCCTTCTCTTTTTGATTTTCACGCGCCTATGTCGGATAATCTGCATGATCCCATATCTGATTATTTGTCACTCCATATTGTATATACAAGCAGTCACGCACTCATATTTATTGTAATAAAAGTCCCCAATTAATTCCTGGAAAATATTTTATTAATTACTACGAAAACATTTTTTGTTTATTTAAAAAATCTCCGATTAATCCTAAATCAGTAGGTTAATCGATTAGTTTCGATTTCTAATTTTTGCAATCATGCTTATATTATATAACTATATTATATATTGTATATTCTAATACAATTATATGTTATAAATACAATTATTAGAGTTTTAGGATTTATAATCTTGTTCAATTCTAGTCTATTTTTTCTTAATTTTATTTGTATGATTTTATAGTTTTATTTTCATTAACAGAGCTGATTATCAAGGTTTAAGCAATCATACCTGAAATTTCATTTAACCAATATAATTTATTTTTAAAATTAACTTTACTTAAGTATGGTATAATCATATTTCAATTTTAGCAAGGAAAAAAAATAAGGGACCATTTTTTTAATTTCGCCTCAGCCCTCGTACAGTAGGAAACGGGCATTGTGATGTTGTCTCCCCACAGAGCTGTTTATTTCATTCTATAATTAATATACAAAGGTTAACCAGAAATAAAAAAAAAGATTCCCATGTTACTTTTGAATACTAGTATTATTTTTGTGCATTTATGCTTAGTGAGCCTTTATTTCCGATATGTAATTGTAAGTTGTTTGAAAAGACGGATTGTCACACAGATGCCATCGAAGCAGAGAGAATTAAAATATTCCCACGTTATGGCAATAATATAGGTAAAACAACACGTGTTGTCTGGAGATAAAGAAATACTATAAATAAAAGGGTAGATTAGTGAAGAAGCCAAGCCTCCACAGTAGAAAGAATATCACACACACACACGCCTACAATGGATGCTGGATGCATCAGGGGCGAGTGCAGGAGCAAGCCGGATGCTTTCATCTGAGAATGTAAATCATCTCATTGAGTACTCTCTCTCTCTCTCTCTCTCTCTCTCTCTCTCTCTCTCTCTCTCTCTCTCTCTCTCTCTCTCTCTCTCTCTCTCTCTCTCCCTCCCTCCCTCCCTCCCTCCCTCCCTCCCTCCCTCCCTCCCTCCCTCTCTCCCTCCCTCCCCTAACAAAGCACAAGTAACGCAATAATATGTTCTTCAATTCCTATGCATTTAGGGGTAATATGGAAAGGCGATACTCTCGTTGATGGTTCCAAAGAGGCACTTGACATGCTTCGATCCAAAGTACTTCATCCTACGCTTTCCTCTACAAATCATTTCTAAATATAAAATTCATCGTGTAACAATATGTAATATGAACTTGTGTTCAAAAACATTATTTATCAGGGAAAGAAACTAGTATTTATTACTAAGAACAACTCTAACCAGTTGCTCCTCTTAGTTAAAACTGCTTAGCCGGCATCTATATAGATATTCCCCTTCAAATACACAACTCCAACCACACCTATCTATTAAATAAAATTATACAAATTCACAATTCACACGCTACTTCTGTTGATCGTCAAACTCGTCTTCTATAATGCCACTGCATTATTAATTCGATCATGTAATTTGTTGCGATGTTGTTTTATCATTCACAACTCATAGATAATTTAATTAAACCAATACGAATCTCAATATAGAGTCTCACTTGGCCAAATTCGATGTCACGTTCCAGCTTTATTTGATTCCAGCCCATGTTATTGCTTTTATTTTGTTTTATTAAAATTATCTTGTTCTGTTTTGTTTCAGGTTTATGTGATTGGCGAAGATGGCATATTGATTTATATGCCAAAACACAAGTCTATTTTTAAAGTTACACACGCATGTAACCTGTGCGATGCAGGATGAATTTTAGTATTTTTTATTTTATTATCTATATTTTGATTTATATGATTTTAAAAAGTAATCAAATATAATAATATATGTATGACGTTGTTAGGAATATGTTGTTCTTGATGATAAACATAAAACACTTAGTAGAATTTGTGTAAAGTCAATTTTGTAACTGTCAACGAAATAGCATGCTTTGCAGTGTTTCGTTGACAGGAAGCTCATCAACGAAATGAGTGTTGTAGCAATTGCATTGTACAATACTTCACAGTATGATAGGCATTCTATTATATGTTTTAGATAGGTTTTCTAAGTCATGTTGACTATGTACTAGATAGGCAAAATAGGTTGGTTAATTGTAAATATGTTATGCCTTGTAATTCTGCCTAAGTGAAGACATGTCAACGGTATGAAGATTACTCTGTCAACGGTATGGAGTTTACCCATCAACGAAACGAGGGAAACACCATCAACGGAATGAAGAATGAAGCTATCAACGAAACACATCTCCTTGCTATCAACGAATCAATGTTACTTTTTGAACAGTTGACAAAGTGATAGTGACAGTTTACTGAACAGATCTAAAAGGAGATATGGAAGTGTACTTTGCATTGGAAGCCATCAAAGTGGTTACTGGAAATAAGGAAACATTCCAATTTCCAATAAGGCTCTTGGGAATGATTATAATGAGCATGAAGACAAAAGCAAAGATCTCCAAGGACCATTGGACAAAAGGAATGAAAAGCAAGCTACTGATGGTTACTACTATTATTCTTTAGTTTAACCAAATGTAGAATTGTAAACTTGGGATTATATAACCAAGTGTAGCAGTTACTTTAGAAAGTGAGAAGAAAAACAAATAGATTGTATTAGCTATTTTTGAGAGCATTCTTCTCTACAACATTGTAACTGAGCAGCTGTGTACATTTGTATCACAGATTATTTCCGCAATAAAAACACTTCAGTTGGATCATCAAACAATCCAACTGAATTATTTATATCTTGTGTTTTTATTTATTCAGTTCAGTTTAATTTTACAAAGTGTTTAGTTTCAAGAAAATATCAAGAATTGTATTCAACCCCCCCCCCCCCTTCTACAATTCTGTTAGGTCATTTGGGAATAACAATTGGTATCAGAGCGAGCTTCTAACATACAAGAAGTTTAAAGATCAAGACCAAAAACAGAAACCATGGTGAAGAAGGATGCAGGTGTGAAGATACCAGTTCTTGATAAAGACAATTACTTTCACTGGAAAGTAAAGATGCATTTACATCTCATGTCTATGGATGAGAGGTATGTAGACTGCATTGAGAAAGGTCCACACGTTCCCATGAAGCTTGATTCTAGAGTTGGACTGCCAGATGATGCACCTGATGTAGAGATTCCAAAACCTGTCTCAGAATGGACTGTTGAAGATGTTGCAGAAGTCCATAAAGACAAAAGGACCATGAACATTCTGTTTAATGGTTTGGAGCAAGAGATGTTTGACAATGTTATCAACTGTACAACCTCTAAGGAAGTATGGGATACTGTTAGAACACTCTGTGAAGGAACTGAGCAAGTCAGGGAAAATAAAATGCAACTCCTTATACAACAATATGAGCATTTTCATTTTAAAGCTGGTGAAACCCTAAATGACACGTTCAGTAGGTTTCAAAAGCTTTTGAATGGATTAAAGTTGTATGGGAGGATCTATCAAACCAAGGATTCAAACCTTAAATTTCTTAGAGCTCTTCCAAAAGAATGGAAGCCTATGACTGTTTCTCTCAGAAACACTCAAGAGTACAAAGACTACACTCTTGAAAGGCTTTATGGAACCTTGAAGACTTATGAGCTGGAAATGGAGCAAGATGAAGAAATTGAAAAGGTACAGAAGAAGGGTGGATCTATTGCATTGATTGCATCAGTGAACCAACTTGAAGATGACAATAAAGAAGCTGCAAAGGCCACAACTAGTC
Organism: Heracleum sosnowskyi; assembly: GCA_030848705.1. Taxonomy (NCBI): domain Eukaryota; kingdom Viridiplantae; phylum Streptophyta; class Magnoliopsida; order Apiales; family Apiaceae; genus Heracleum; species Heracleum sosnowskyi. The sequence continues at coordinate 62,017,019 of CM061237.1, read as the reverse complement.
GATCTAGTTGTAGGAGTGATGTTAGCAAGGGTAAAGACAAGATGACAGAAGAAGAAGAATCAGAACCAGCCAACTTGGAGGACTTAGATGAGATTGATGAACACATTGCTTTTCTGTCTAGAAAATTCTCTAAGTTCAAGTTCAAAAGAAACTCAGAAGCAAGGCCACCAAGAAGAGACTTTCAACCTAGCAAAACAAACTGGATTGAAAAGTCTAAGTCAAAATGTTTCAATTGTGGAATGCTTGGTCACTTTGCTGGAGACTGCAGAAAGCCCAAGGTTGAGAAGGGCAACAGGAAATTTGAGCCTGTTGATTATAAAAAGAAATACTTTGAACTTCTCAAACAAAAAGAAAAGGCTTTCATGTCTCAGGAGTATGATTGGGCTGGTAATGGTGAAGATTCTGATGATGATGTTGAGTATGTCAACTTGGCTCTTATGGCTGACAATCATGAGCAGGAAGCAAGTTCCTCAAGCAACCAGGTAACAATTACTAATCTTTCTGAGCTTTCTAAAGAGGAATGCGACAGTGCAGTAAATTAAATGTCTACTGTATTATATAATTTGCGTGTTACTCTTAAATCACTTACTAAAGAGAATTCAAGAATAAAAGAGACCAATCTGCTCTTAAGTGATAGGAATGCAATGTTAGAAGCACAGCTCATTAATTTTGAGAAAATGAGATGTGTTAGTAGGGATGCTAAGAAGGAACTTGAGAACGTGTTACAAAGGGAAGAAATTCTTAAAACACAACTTGAGATAGAACAAGGTGTGATTGCAAAATGGAAGGATGCCAGGAATGTTGCTGCCAACATAATTAATGTTCAAGGCGTGGAATCCTTCTGTGAGCAATCATGGAAAAGGAACAAAGAGAAGCTAGGGTATGTTGGTGAAACCTTAGAATCAGAAACAGAGTCAACAAACAACAATGATCATTTGTTGAAGGTTGATATGTCAACGGAATGCAATGTTTCGTTGACACATGAACCATCAACCGATCAGGCTGTTTCGTTGACAGACAAAAGAAAAGATAAACTCACTAGACTTAATGACAAGTATGGTCCTGTCACCAAGAACTTTGTTCAAGGTGAGTCTAGTATTTTAAAGAAAATTGAGAAGCCTGTTGAGAGAGCTAATGTAGGTCACTTGTCTAACAAGCAATTGAAAGACAAGGTAGAGAAAGTTCATAATGAGGCTAAGGGAAATAAAAAGAATAACAGGAATGGCAAAGTAGGAATTAACAAACACAACAATTACACACCTGATAAATATGCTCCTAGAAAGACATGTGTTAATTGTGGAAGTGTTAGTCATTTGTCTACTAACTGCAAATCTGTTAAGAAAACTCCTAATGTGAAAATGCCCAAGCCTGCAATGAACAGTTCCATGCCTACAATGCCTGTTATGCCTAACATGTTTGCTCCATATGCACAATTTCAGAATCCATATGCTAGCATGCCATTTGTGCCTAATCCTTACATGAATATGTTTAACATGCCACAAATGCCATGGAACATGAATAACATGATTGTTCCTCCAACTATGCATGCTATGAATGAAAATATGAGCAACCCTCAAAAATCAACACCAAGGGTAAAGATTGATTTGAATCAATCTGAGCCCAAAGTGAAAAATGGTACAAAAGGGAATGCAAAGGCTAACAAGACAGGACCCAAGGAAACTTGGGTACCAAAATCGACTTGATTTGGTTTTATTGTGTGCAGGGAGACAAAAGGAATCTTTGGTACTTGGATAGTGGTTGTTCAAGACACATGACTGGTGATTCTACCCTGCTCACAGAGTTTAAGGAAAGAGCTGGCCCTTGTATTGCTTTTGGAGATGACAGCAAAGGCTACACAAAGGGATATGGCTTGATTTCAAAAGAGAATGTCATCATAGATGAGGTTGCATTGGTGGATGGTCTTAAGCACAACTTGCTTAGTATCAGCCAACTTTGTGACAAAGGATTTTTAGTTACTTTTTCTAGAGAAGCCTGTGTTGTTTCTAAAGGAGGAAACAACAATGTGGTAATGACTGGATTCAGAAGGGGGAATGTGTACATTGCTGACTTTAGTAGCACAAGTTCAGACACCATCACTTGTCTCTTCAGCAAGGCAAGCAAGGATGAAAGTTGGTTATGGCACAAGAAATTATCCCATCTGAATTTCAAAGTTATGAATGATTTGGTGAGGAAAGATCTTGCTAGAGGAATTCCACAAGTGGAGTTCTCCAAGGATGGTTTGTGTGATGCCTGTCAAAAGGGAAAACAGAAGAAGGCATCATTCAAAAGCAAGACAGAGTCATCAATCGTCCAGCAGCTTGAATTGCTTCATATGGACCTATTTGGCCCTGTAAATGTTATGTCCATCTCAAAGAAGAAATACTGTCTTGTGATTGTTGATGATTTTTCTAGATTTACATGGACTTTCTTTTTGCACTCTAAAGATGAGGCAAGTGAAATCATTATCAATCACATCAAGATGGTAAGCAATCATCCTGATTTCAAAGTAAGAAGGATTAGGAGTGACAATGGGACAGAATTCAAGAATTCAAGCATGAAGGTGTTCTGTGAAGAAAATGGTATTTTGCATGAGTTTTCAGCAGCAAGAACACCACAGCAAAATGGTGTAGTTGAAAGGAAAAACAGAACACTTATTGAAGCTGCAAGGACAATGCTAGATGAATCAAAGTTACCTACATATTTTTGGGCTGAGGCAGTTAACACAGCTTGCTTTACTCAAAATATTTCTTTGATTAATCAGGCCAAAGGAATGACCCCTTATCAGTTACTCAAAAGAAAGAAGCCACTATTGGATTTTCTTCATGTCTTTGGATGCAAGTGCTTTGTTCTGAGAAATCAAGCTGAGCATTTGGGGAAATTTGAAGCAAAGGCAGATGAAGCAATATTTGTGGGATATGCAGCAGGGAAAGCTTACAGAGTCTATAATCTCAGAATCAACATTGTTATGGAATCTGTACATGTTGTTTTTGATGATCTCAAAATCCAAGGTCTCTGTGATGAAGGTTTCCATGAAAGTCTTTCTTTTGAAAATGAGGAAGGAGATTAAGTGAATCATGATAAGGCTACTGAGAAACAGCCTAAAGTTGTTGTATCTAGCACAGATGAAAGCAGCAGTGAAGATGAAATTGCTGCATTAAGATTGAAAAGAATAGCTGTTAGTAGGCCGAATGGTCATTTCGTTGACAGTCATGATGGTGGATTCATTGACAGTCAGAATGAGTGTTTCGTTGACAGCCAAAACGGTCATACCGTTGATAGTCATAGGAATACTTCTAGAAGTGATCACTTAGGGACAACAAACTCAGGGGGAGTTTCTCAAGGACAAATATCCAATCAAGGCAATCATGATCATGAAGCTACGTCTTCAAGAGCAAATCTACCTCCCTCAAGAAAATGGACTAAAGATCATCCCTTTGAACTTATTATAGGTGATGTTTCTTCAAAAGTCCAAACTAGAAAAGCAACTCAAGAAGAATGTCTATATAGTAGCTTTCTGTCTCAAGATGAGCCAAAGAAAGTTGAGGATGCACTTCTAGATCCAGATTGGGTTTTAGCCATGCAAGAAGAGCTAAACCAATTTGAGAGAAACAATGTTTGGAAGCTGGTGTCCAGGCCTAATGACAGGAGTGTTATAGGCACAAAGTGGGTGTTCAGAAACAAGATGGATGAAAATGGCATAGTCACAAGGAACAAAGCTAGACTGGTTGCAAAAGGCTACTCACAGGAAGAGGGAATTGATTTTGATGAAACCTTTGCTCCTGTTGCAAGACTAGAAGCAATAAGGATTTTCCTAGCCTATGCAGCCCATGCCAATTTCAAGGTCTATCAAATGGATGTGAAGAGTGCTTTTCTGAATGGGGAATTGGAAGAGGAGGTGTATGTAAGTCAACTTCCTGGTTTTGAAGATGATGATTTTCCAGACTATGTGTACTTCCTTCTCAAAGCACTCTATGGTTTGAAACAAGCACCTAGAGCCTGGTATGACACTCTCTCACAGTTCCTCCTTGAGAATCATTTCACTAGAGGTACTGTAGATAAAACTCTTTTTCACAGGGTTGTAAATGGCTCTACTTTACTTGTTCAAATTTATGTAGATGATATAATCTTTGGGTCTACAGATGTGAAACTTTGTCAAAAGTTTGCCAAGCTTATGCAAAGTAAGTATGAAATGAGCATGATGGGAGAATTAACTTACTTTCTTGGTCTTCAAGTAAAGCAAGTTAATGAAGGCATTTTCATTAGTCAAACAAAATACATTCATGATTTATTAAAGAAGTTTAACCTAATGGAATGCTCTCCTGCCAAAACTCCCATGCCTACTGCCACCAAACTTGAATTGAATACTAAGGAAAAATCTGTGGACATTTCAAGTTACAGAGGCATGGTAGGCTCACTTTTATATTTAACAGCTAGTAGACCTGATATTATGTTTGCTACATGTCTATGTGCTAGATTTCAGGCTGATCCTAGAGAATCCCATTTAGTTGCTATTAAAAGAATTTTCAGATATCTCAAAGGAACACCAAACCTTGGCATTTGGTATCCTAGAGAATCTGGTTTTGAACTAATTGGTTATTCAGATGCAGATTTTGCAGGATGTAAAATTGACAGGAAAAGTACAACTGGAACCTGTCAATTCCTAGGAAACAAGCTTGTGTCATGGTTCAGCAAGAAACAAAACTCAGTTTCTACCTCCACAGCTGAGGCTGAGTATATTGCAGCTGGAAGTTGTTGTGCACAGATTTTATGGATGAAAAACCAACTACTTGATTATGGATTAAGAGTTGAGAAAATTCCTATTTTCTGTGACAACACTAGTGCCATTGCCATTACTGAGAATCCAGTGCAGCATTCAAGAACCAAGCACATTGACATCAAGTACCATTTCATTAGAGAACATGTTATGAATGGTACTGTGGAGTTACATTTTGTTCCAAGTGAACAACAACTTGCAGACATCTTTACCAAGCCACTTGATGAATCAACATTCTCAAGATTAGTAAGTGAGCTAGGTATGCTAAATTTCTCTTAATTATTTTTGAGATATTTGCAAGTTAAAATGCAGCCAGAAATTTGCTATGTTTTTCTGTGAATTAATTTTCTCAGGAAAAGGTAAAAATTTTGTCTAAGTCAAAATTACTATGCCAACGGAATGCACCATTTCGTTGACAGTCTTAGCACTTCTTCTGGGTGTTTCGTTGATAGTTCATTTGTATCAACGAAACGCAGCTTTATCAACGAAATAGACGGGACCTTAAACGCCCAATTCTGATTCGTTGATATAAAGCGCTTTTAATCTGAACCGTTGAAATTTTAACACGTCTTTTACCACGATCTATGCATACACCCCTGTAAGTATAAATCATGGTAATACTTTAAGAGTAACGGTTATATTTTTAAGCCAATCCAGTAATTTACATTTATTATTGGATTCATTTTCTGAGAATTTTTGGGGGAGTATTTAAGAAATTTTATTTTCATTATTTCTTTTTACCTGTTCTCAAAAATTCCAAAGGCTTTTTCTCTCTTCTTCTCTCTAACAAGCAATTCAGTTCGAAGCTTTCCTTTAATCAACAATGGCACCTATAGTCAAGCTTATGTCTGCTGGAGGGTTCATCTATGAGAAGAACAACTCCATCCCTTTTGTTGTCAAGGAAAACCCGAACATACTGTTCTTCAAAATGATGGATTTCATGAAGAATTGCAAGTTGAGCTATGCAATGTTTCACTCTACACCACTCTACAATGAGATAATCGAGGAAATTTGGACCTCTTGTGAGTATAGTGGAACAAACTGCACACTACAATTCACTCTTCAAGGTAATGAGTACATAGTTAATTCTGATGTTTTGCAAGCATGTTTACATATTCCTGATAATAACTGTGATGCTTTGCCTACTAACACTGAAATAACTACCATGCTAAATTCTATAAACTACTCTTTGCCTACTGATAATCTGGGTAGAATAATTAGGAGAGGTTTGGTTAGGGAATACAGTTATTTAGCTGATGCATTCATTAAGGTCTTTTCTGGAAAGATTAGTAATTTTGATGCATTAACTAACTCTATGTTAATTCTCCTAACCATGCTTCTAAATGATAGATATCACAACTTTAGCACCCAACTTATGTATGAAATTGGTGCTAAGTTGGGTGACAAAGTAAATAGGAAGAAAAATATCTATTATGCTAGGTTTCTGATGATGTTGGCTAACCATGTTAGTCCAGCACCATTAGTTATCTCTAACCCTAATGCCAGGTTTGAGTGCTTTGTGCAAGAAAAGAGAGTATTGACAGACATACTGAGGCTGAACCACAATGGTGATGTTCCAGTGGTGTATCTGCCAATCATTGAGGTAACTACTACTATCCCTGTTAGTGTAGCTAACACCTCTACTGTTTTACCTTCCAATGTTGCTATGGAGTCTGTAGCTGTGACCCAACAGGCTCCTACCCTAGCAACAAAACCAAAATCAAAGAAAACCTCCAAGCCAACCTCAGGTGCTTCTCAAAAGGCACCTGTTGTAAAAACTACCACACAACCTAAGGGGAGTGAGTCTGGAGTTGTGAGAGGTGAGGGAAGGGGTGAACATCAAAGAAACCCCAAGGATAAGGAAGGACAGGTTAGTGTGTACCAGCCAAGCCCCATTGTGTCTTCCCAACAAGGCACAATGAGTAACATGGATTTAAACACAAGTCTAATTGCATCCTCCCAAAAGGATGTGATTATTGAAACAAGCTCTCCTCCTAGAGCACAGTCCAAAAGGGTAAGGGATACTTCAAGCCCACAGTCTACATTTTCCCAATACCAAAGGAGAGTGAAGCAAAAGTCCAAGGGTACACAGGGTGCACACACACTGGAAGCAACACTTCCAGTTTCTCAAATTCAGTTTGATGTAACCCCTACCATTACTCTGGGGTTACAGTCCCATTCTCTAAACATCAATCTTGAATTATCTCCATCAAATTCACCAACTCAATCTTTGGATGTGGACATGATCCATACATCTATTCCTGATTCTCCAACTCTAATCTTGGAGAAGCCCCACTCTGAAGCTGGTGGCCATCACTTGCTAAGTGATTTGTTGGGCCATCAACCAATTTTTTCTGAAATTGCAAGGGGATCTGTGGAACAATCTCTAAAATCAATCACCACAGACTCTACTGTAATTTCTCATTCTCAAAGTGCTTTCTTGACTTCATCAACGAAACAGTCTATTTCGTTGACAAGTGTTTCTCCATCAACGGTATCCATACCGTTGACAGTTCAAACTACCATTCCGTTGATAGTTCACTCTGCACCTCTAATTGAAAATCAAGTTGTTCCCACAACTAGTGCAGATGATCTAGTGGTAGTTGAGACACTTCTAGGACTGAGAGGGAGTGAAACTGAGAGGCTGGCTTGCAGCCAGGCAAAAGGAGAGAATGTGAGTGAGAGGCTGGCTATTTCTTCCAGCCAGGCAAAAGGAGAGATTGAGAGTTCCACCTTAGAAGGTGAAGGTGAGGGTGTGAGAGGTGTGAGCCATGGGGAGCCCATGATGCAAGAACAGAGTGGAGAGAGAGAAGGGACTACAGGAGAAATAAGGATGGAAGCAGCCATTGCTAATGAGTTAATGGAGGTCAGTGAGGGAGAAAGGGAACTCACTTTCCAAGAGGTTTATCAGCAAACTCTGGATAGTATTTCCCTGGATCCTGAGACCTTTACTCATCCTGTGTCAGCCTATCAAATTTTGGCTCAACAGGGCAATGTGGAGGCAGAGAGGTCACTACAACTAATTCACACAACTGCATCAATGCAAAGAGCAAAGGATGCCCTGACCAATCTACCTCCAGGAGCTGAAGCAAGTGGAGACTTTGATTTTTCTGATAGTGAGGATAGCTTTGGTGACACTCTACAGGTGGCCACTACTGCACAGACTGGGACTTCTGTGGTGCCTCCTACACCAAACTGGCTTTCTCAAGATATGCATGGTAGAAGCAATTTGGATGCTGCTATCACAAGGCAGTACAATGAAGCATATCTAGCTCATGAGTCTGCAGGAGAAAGGGACAAGAAATTCTACAAAGCCATAATGGATTCTCTGGAAATTCAAAGGCTACAAATGTTGCAGACAAGGATTGAAGCTACAGAGATCAAGGATTCAATCAGCAACCTTAGGGCTGCTAATGATAGGAGGCTAGATGAAAAGCTTCCTCTTCTCACTGTGTCCAGGATGAACAGGTTTTTCTCTAAAGAACCTGAAGTGGATTCCTCCTTGAAGACTCTCTCTTCTAGAGTGGACAAGGTGGAAGCTACTCTATCACAGATGCAAAAGGAACAGGAGAAACAAACTCAACTATTGGCCCAGCTAGTGGCAGCTCAAGGACTCCCAGCCATCTCTTTTGATGATAACAAAAAGGGGGAGAAATCTAAGGAGCTAAACATTCAGATTACCAAGGTTATGGTCCCAGCCATTTCCCTACCAAAGGAGCCATTAGCAATGGGGGAGCTTGGAAAGCAGCAAAAAGATGGTATTGACCTTATACAAGAAGCTTCTATGAGGATGAGACTTGCAGAACAAATCAAAGAACATTGGTCCAACATAGAAACAAAGTTCAAGAAGATTACTGAAAATAAGGACTCAAATCCATCAACGGAACAGCCATCAACGAATGCCATGGTACTAGCATCAACGGAATGGGAGCCACAGACAAATTCTTTCTATCACCAAGAGCCCCTTCTACATGGAGTCACTCAAGGACCAAGGAAGGAAAGAGGACAAACTTCATGCACTAGGGATGTGGAACAAGCTACAATTCAAAGAAGCCTATCTCCCAAGTCCCCTGCTAAACCAAAGGGCAAAAACATAGCAAGGACTTTCTATCCTGCACCTTATCCAGATGAGCACAAGCTTCTTGGTCCACTCATCACAAAAAGCAAGGAAAGCAATAATTATGAGATAAGGAAGCAAAGGGCAATTGTCTACAGGAATGGACAACAAATCTGTGTTTGGGTTGGTCATCCAAACTTTGCTGAAGCCAAGGCTGAGGAATCAGAACAAGCAGCTATGCAAGCTCTTGCAGTAGCTCAAGCTCTAGATGAAGAAGAAAGGAAGCAAGAGGAGAGCACTAGAGAGGAAAGGAGTTCAAAGAAGAGCACAAGGCAACCCAAAGAGAGAGCTAGGAGAAACATAGCCTTTGAGAATGCTGATTCTCAGAGTACTGCATCAGACTCTTCTATACCTATTGCACCTCCAACAATTGCTAATCCAGTTTTTGAGGTAAAGTTAGCCAGTGATCTTGATCATCTTGTCAATTTTCACAATCAGCCAATTGAGCCAAAGGAAGAGCCAATTGAGTTTGATGAGGCATACTTTCCAAAGTTCCTGTTAGAGAAGGACCAACCAATGAAGACAAAGAAGAGGTCTGTCAAAGCAAAGCCTGTTTTTGTGAGAAAACCACAATCTCAGAAACCCCCAGCAAACCCAGAGGATTGCATGTACATTGCTGACATCAGGGAAGAATCCAGTCTACATCTTGACCTAGACAACCTGGTGGAAGTAAGGGGAATTGCAGCTTCTCAAAAGTTGCCTGAAAGACTAGTGTTCACATTCAAGGGTGGTAGAGAACAAGTGTGGCCTCTCTACAGAATTTTAGGAGAAGACTATCAAACACTACAGATTATTTCCGCAATAAAAACACTTCAGTTGGATCATCAAACAATCCAACTGAATTATTTATATCTTGTGTTTTTATTTATTCAGTTCAGTTTAATTTTACAAAGTGTTTAGTTTCAAGAAAATATCAAGAATTGTATTCAACCCCCCCCCCCCTTCTACAATTCTGTTAGGTCATTTGGGAATAACAGACGTTATTCTACGTTTTTCTAGCCTATAAGCTATGCGATACACGGATGAATTTTAGTATTTTTGATTTTTGATTTTAGTATTTTTATATGATTTTTTAGTATTTTTTATCTTATTTTATTAACATTTATTTGTATTTTGATCTTAAAAATTCTTAATATGTTGTTGACGGAATAATATCTTGAACTTTTGAATGTAACTTAGAAAAATAGATGATATAAATATTTAATAATAATATGTTTACAAATAACCAAAACACAAGTCTATTTTTAAAGTTACACAAGCATGTAACCTGTGCGATGCAGGATGAATTTTAGTATTTTTTATTTTATTATCTATATTTTGATTTATATGATTTTAAAAAGTAATCAAATATAATAATATATGTATGACGTTATTCTACGTTTTTTTAGCCTATAAGCTATGCGATACACGGATGAATTTTAGTATTTTTGATTTATTATTTTAGTATTTTTTATATGATTTTTTAGTATTTTTTATCTTATTTTATTAACATTTATTTGTATTTTGATCTTAAAAATTCTTAATATGTTGTTGACGGAATAATATCTTGAACTTTTGAATGTAGCTTAGAAAAATAGATGATATAAATATTTAATAATAATATGTTTACAAATAACCAAAACACAAGTCTATTTTTAAAGTTACACAAGCATGTAACCTGTGCGATGCAGGATGAATTTTAGTATTTTTTATTTTATTATCTATATTTTGATTTATATGATTTTAAAAAGTAATCAAATATAATAATATATGTATGACGTTATTCTACGTTTTTTTAGCCTATAAGCTATGCGATACACGGATGAATTTTAGTATTTTTGATTTATTATTTTAGTATTTTTATATGATTTTTTAGTATTTTTTATCTTATTTTATTAACATTTATTTGTATTTTGATCTTAAAAATTCTTAATATGTTGTTGACGGAATAATATCTTGAACTTTTGAATGTAGCTTAGAAAAATAGATGATATAAATATTTAATAATAATATGTTTACAAATAACCAAAACTCAAGTCTATTTTTAAAGTTACACAAGCATGTAACCTGTGCGATGCAGGATGAATTTTAGTATTTTTTATTTTATTATCTATATTTTGATTTATATGATTTTAAAAAGTAATCAAATATAATAATATATGTATGACGTTATTCTACGTTTTTTTAGCCTATAAGCTATGCGATACACGGATGAATTTTAGTATTTTTGATTTATTATTTTAGTATTTTTTATATGATTTTTTAGTATTTTTTATCTTATTTTATTAACATTTATTTGTATTTTGATCTTAAAAATTCTTAATATGTTGTTGACGGAATAATATCTTGAACTTTTGAATGTAGCTTAGAAAAATAGATGATATAAATATTTAATAATAATATGTTTACAAATAACCAAAACACAAGTCTATTTTTAAAGTTACACAAGCATGTAACCTGTGCGATGCAGGATGAATTTTAGTATTTTTTATTTTATTATCTATATTTTGATTTATATGATTTTAAAAAGTAATCAAATATAATAATATATGTATGACGTTATTATACGTTTTTTTAGCCTATAAGCTATGCGATACACGGATGAATTTTAGTATTTTTGATTTATTATTTTAGTATTTTTTATATGATTTTTTAGTATTTTTTATCTTATTTTATTAACATTTATTTGTATTTTGATCTTAAAAATTCTTAATATGTTGTTGACGGAATAATATCTTGAACTTTTGAATGTAGCTTAGAAAAATAGATGATATAAATATTTAATAATAATATGTTTACAAATAACCAAAACACAAGTCTATTTTTAAAGTTACACAAGCATGTAACCTGTGCGATGCAGGATGAATTTTAGTATTTTTTATTTTATTATCTATATTTTGATTTATATGATTTTAAAAAGTAGTCAAATATAATAATATATGTATGACGTTATTCTACGTTTTTTTAGCCTATAAGCAATGCGATACACGGATGAATTTTAGTATTTTTGATTTATTATTTTAGTATTTTTTATATGATTTTTTAGTATTTTTTATCTTATTTTATTAACATTTATTTGTATTTTGATCTTAAAAATTCTTAATATGTTGTTGACGGAATAATATCTTGAACTTTTGAATGTAGCTTAGAAAAATAGATGATATAAATATTTAATAATAATATGTTTACAAATAACCAAAACACAAGTCTATTTTTAAAGTTACACAAGCATGTAACCTGTGCGATGCAGGATGAATTTTAGTATTTTTTATTTTATTATCTATATTTTGATTTATATGATTTTAAAAAGTAATCAAATATAATAATATATGTATGACGTTATTCTACGTTTTTTTAGCCTATAAGCTATGCGATACACGGATGAATTTTAGTATTTTTGATTTATTATTTTAGTATTTTTTATATGATTTTTTAGTATTTTTTATCTTATTTTATTAACATTTATTTGTATTTTGATCTTAAAAATTCTTAATATGTTGTTGACGGAATAATATCTTGAACTTTTGAATGTAGCTTAGAAAAATAGATGATATAAATATTTAATAATAATATGTTTACAAATAACCAAAACACAAGTCTATTTTTAAAGTTACACAAGCATGTAACCTGTGCGATGCAGGATGAATTTTAGTATTTTTTATTTTATTATCTATATTTTGATTTATATGATTTTAAAAAGTAATCAAATATAATAATATATGTATGACGTTATTATACGTTTTTTTAGCCTATAAGCTATGCGATACACGGATGAATTTTAGTATTTTTGATTTATTATTTTAGTATTTTTTATATGATTTTTTAGTATTTTTTATCTTATTTTATTAACATTTATTTGTATTTTGATCTTAAAAATTCTTAATATGTTGTTGACGGAATAATATCTTGAACTTTTGAATGTAGGTTAGAAAAATAGATGATATAAATATTTAATAATAATATGTTTACAAATAACCAAAACACAAGTCTATTTTTAAAGTTACACAAGCATGTAACCTGTGCGATGCAGGATGAATTTTAGTATTTTTTATTTTATTATCTATATTTTGATTTATATGATTTTAAAAAGTAGTCAAATATAATAATATATGTATGACGTTATTCTACGTTTTTTTAGCCTATAAGCAATGCGATACACGGATGAATTTTAGTATTTTTGATTTATTATTTTAGTATTTTTTATATGATTTTTTAGTATTTTTTATCTTATTTTATTAACATTTATTTGTATTTTGATCTTAAAAATTCTTAATATGTTGTTGACGGAATAATATCTTGAACTTTTGAATGTAGCTTAGAAAAATAGATGATATAAATATTTAATAATAATATGTTTACAAATAACCAAAACACAAGTCTATTTTTAAAGTTACACAAGCATGTAACCTGTGCGATGCAGGATGAATTTTAGTATTTTTTATTTTATTATCTATATTTTGATTTATATGATTTTAAAAAGTAATCAAATATAATAATATATGTATGACGTTATTATACGTTTTTTTAGCCTATAAGCTATGCGATACACGGATGAATTTTAGTATTTTTGATTTATTATTTTAGTATTTTTTATATGATTTTTTAGTATTTTTTATCTTATTTTATTAACATTTATTTGTATTTTGATCTTAAAAATTCTTAATATGTTGTTGACGGAATAATATCTTGAACTTTTGAATGTAGCTTAGAAAAATAGATGATATAAATATTTAATAATAATATGTTTACAAATAACCAAAACACAAGTCTATTTTTAAAGTTACACAAGCATGTAACCTGTGCGATGCAGGATGAATTTTAGTATTTTTTATTTTATTATCTATATTTTGATTTATATGATTTTAAAAAGTAGTCAAATATAATAATATATGTATGACGTTATTCTACGTTTTTTTAGCCTATAAGCAATGCGATACACGGATGAATTTTAGTATTTTTGATTTATTATTTTAGTATTTTTTATATGATTTTTTAGTATTTTTTATCTTATTTTATTAACATTTATTTGTATTTTGATCTTAAAAATTCTTAATATGTTGTTGACGGAATAATATCTTGAACTTTTGAATGTAGCTTAGAAAAATAGATGATATAAATATTTAATAATAATATGTTTACAAATAACCAAAACACAAGTCTATTTTTAAAGTTACACAAGCATATGCAGGATGAATTTTAGTATTTTTTATTTTATTATCTATATTTTGATTTATATGATTTTAAAAAGTAATCAAATATAATAATATATGTATGACGTTATTCTACGTTTTTTTAGCCTATAAGCTATGCGATACACGGATGAATTTTAGTATTTTTGATTTATTATTTTAGTATTTTTATATGATTTTTTAGTATTTTTTATCTTATTTTATTAACATTTATTTGTATTTTGATCTTAAAAATTCTTAATATGTTGTTGACGGAATAATATCTTGAACTTTTGAATGTAGCTTAGAAAAATAGATGATATAAATATTTAATAATAATATGTTTACAAATAACCAAAACTCAAGTCTATTTTTAAAGTTACACAAGCATGTAACCTGAGCGATGCAGGATGAATTTTAGTATTTTTTATTTTATTATCTATATTTTGATTTATATGATTTTAAAAAGTAGTCAAATATAATAATATATGTATGACGTTATTCTACGTTTTTTTAGCCTATAAGCAATGCGATACACGGATGAATTTTAGTATTTTTGATTTATTATTTTAGTATTTTTTATATGATTTTTTAGTATTTTTTATCTTATTTTATTAACATTTATTTGTATTTTGATCTTAAAAATTCTTAATATGTTGTTGACGGAATAATATCTTGAACTTTTGAATGTAGCTTAGAAAAATAGATGATATAAATATTTAATAATAATATGTTTACAAATAACCAAAACACAAGTCTATTTTTAAAGTTACACAAGCATGTAACCTGTGCGATGCAGGATGAATTTTAGTATTTTTTATTTTATTATCTATATTTTGATTTATATGATTTTAAAAAGTAATCAAATATAATAATATATGTATGACGTTATTCTACGTTTTTTTAGCCTATAAGCAATCGATACACGGATGAATTTTAGTATTTTTGATTTATTATTTTAGTATTTTTTATATGATTTTTTAGTATTTTTTATCTTATTTTATTAACATTTATTTGTATTTTGATCTTAAAAATTCTTAATATGTTGTTGACGGAATAATATCTTGAACTTTTGAATGTAGCTTAGAAAAATAGATGATATAAATATTTAATAATAATATGTTTACAAATAACCAAAACACAAGTCTATTTTTAAAGTTACACAAGCATGTAACCTGTGCGATGCAGGATGAATTTTAGTATTTTTTATTTTATTATCTATATTTTGATTTATATGATTTTAAAAAGTAATCAAATATAATAATATATGTATGACGTTATTCTACGTTTTTTTAGCCTATAAGCTATGCGATACACGGATGAATTTTAGTATTTTTGATTTATTATTTTAGTATTTTTTATATGATTTTTTAGTATTTTTTATCTTATTTTATTAACATTTATTTGTATTTTGATCTTAAAAATTCTTAATATGTTGTTGACGGAATAATATCTTGAACTTTTGAATGTAGCTTAGAAAAATAGATGATATAAATATTTAATAATAATATGTTTACAAATAACCAAAACACAAGTCTATTTTTAAAGTTACACAAGCATGTAACCTGTGCGATGCAGGATGAATTTTAGTATTTTTTATTTTATTATCTATATTTTGATTTATATGATTTTAAAAAGTAATCAAATATAATAATATATGTATGACGTTATTATACGTTTTTTTAGCCTATAAGCTATGCGATACACGGATGAATTTTAGTATTTTTGATTTATTATTTTAGTATTTTTTATATGATTTTTTAGTATTTTTTATCTTATTTTATTAACATTTATTTGTATTTTGATCTTAAAAATTCTTAATATGTTGTTGACGGAATAATATCTTGAACTTTTGAATGTAGCTTAGAAAAATAGATGATATAAATATTTAATAATAATATGTTTACAAATAACCAAAACACAAGTCTATTTTTAAAGTTACACAAGCATGTAACCTGTGCGATGCAGGATGAATTTTAGTATTTTTTATTTTATTATCTATATTTTGATTTATATGATTTTAAAAAGTAGTCAAATATAATAATATATGTATGACGTTATTCTACGTTTTTTTAGCCTATAAGCAATGCGATACACGGATGAATTTTAGTATTTTTGATTTATTATTTTAGTATTTTTTATATGATTTTTTAGTATTTTTTATCTTATTTTATTAACATTTATTTGTATTTTGATCTTAAAAATTCTTAATATGTTGTTGACGGAATAATATCTTGAACTTTTGAATGTAGCTTAGAAAAATAGATGATATAAATATTTAATAATAATATGTTTACAAATAACCAAAACACAAGTCTATTTTTAAAGTTACACAAGCATGTAACCTGTGCGATGCAGGATGAATTTTAGTATTTTTTATTTTATTATCTATATTTTGATTTATATGATTTTAAAAAGTAATCAAATATAATAATATATGTATGACGTTATTATACGTTTTTTTAGCCTATAAGCTATGCGATACACGGATGAATTTTAGTATCTTTGATTTATTATTTTAGTATTTTTTATATGATTTTTTAGTATTTTTTATCTTATTTTATTAACATTTATTTGTATTTTGATCTTAAAAATTCTTAATATGTTGTTGACGGAATAATATCTTGAACTTTTGAATGTAGCTTAGAAAAATAGATGATATAAATATTTAATAATAATATGTTTACAAATAACCAAAACACAAGTCTATTTTTAAAGTTACACAAGCATGTAACCTGTGCGATGCAGGATGAATTTTAGTATTTTTTATTTTATTATCTATATTTTGATTTATATGATTTTAAAAAGTAGTCAAATATAATAATATATGTATGACGTTATTCTACGTTTTTTTAGCCTATAAGCAATGCGATACACGGATGAATTTTAGTATTTTTGATTTATTATTTTAGTATTTTTTATATGATTTTTTAGTATTTTTTATCTTATTTTATTAACATTTATTTGTATTTTGATCTTAAAAATTCTTAATATGTTGTTGACGGAATAATATCTTGAACTTTTGAATGTAGCTTAGAAAAATAGATGATATAAATATTTAATAATAATATGTTTACAAATAACCAAAACACAAGTCTATTTTTAAAGTTACACAAGCATCTAACCTGTGCGATGCAGGATGAATTTTAGTATTTTTTATTTTATTATCTATATTTTGATTTATATGATTTTAAAAAGTAATCAAATATAATAATATATGTATGACGTTATTCTACGTTTTTTTAGCCTATAAGCTATGCGATACACGGATGAATTTTAGTATTTTTGATTTATTATTTTAGTATTTTTATATGATTTTTTAGTATTTTTTATCTTATTTTATTAACATTTATTTGTATTTTGATCTTAAAAATTCTTAATATGTTGTTGACGGAATAATATCTTGAACTTTTGAATGTAGCTTAGAAAAATAGATGATATAAATATTTAATAATAATATGTTTACAAATAACCAAAACACAAGTCTATTTTTAAAGTTACACAAGCATCTAACCTGTGCGATGCAGGATGAATTTTAGTATTTTTTATTTTATTATCTATATTTTGATTTATATGATTTTAAAAAGTAATCAAATATAATAATATATGTATGACGTTATTCTACGTTTTTTTAGCCTATAAGCTATGCGATACACGGATGAATTTTAGTATTTTTGATTTATTATTTTAGTATTTTTATATGATTTTTTAGTATTTTTTATCTTATTTTATTAACATTTATTTGTATTTTGATCTTAAAAATTCTTAATATGTTGTTGACGGAATAATATCTTGAACTTTTGAATGTAGCTTAGAAAAATAGATGATATAAATATTTAATAATAATATGTTTACAAATAACCAAAACTCAAGTCTATTTTTAAAGTTACACAAGCATGTAACCTGTGCGATGCAGGATGAATTTTAGTATTTTTTATTTTATTATCTATATTTTGATTTATATGATTTTAAAAAGTAATCAAATATAATAATATATGTATGACGTTATTCTACGTTTTTTTAGCCTATAAGCTATGCGATACACGGATGAATTTTAGTATTTTTGATTTATTATTTTAGTATTTTTTATATGATTTTTTAGTATTTTTTATCTTATTTTATTAACATTTATTTGTATTTTGATCTTAAAAATTCTTAATATGTTGTTGACGGAATAATATCTTGAACTTTTGAATGTAGCTTAGAAAAATAGATGATATAAATATTTAATAATAATATGTTTACAAATAACCAAAACACAAGTCTATTTTTAAAGTTACACAAGCATGTAACTTGTGCGATGCAGGATGAATTTTAGTATTTTTTATTTTATTATCTATATTTTGATTTATATGATTTTAAAAAGTAATCAAATATAATAATATATGTATGACGTTGAAAGGCATATGCTATAGCCTATTTGTAATTCGAAGATTCTACTCAACTTAAACCTGAATGTAATAAGTAAATATTAGAGTAAAGGTCACAGGAATCTCAGAGAGTTTTATCTGTCAAGAGAATGGTGTATTAATGTCATCTACAGACTTGAAGTTATTCTACATTGAAAGAAGTTCAATTTATTGATCAAGCCTCAGTGAAGTATTCAAGGAAGTGGATTTACTACAGTGACAGGGATTTCCAGTTAGTGACGGAAGAAGTACAAGATACAAAGTTCAGTCAAAGCTAAAGGAAAGAAGCCACAGCGTTAAATGTTTTAAAGATGAAGAATTATCATTGAAGTCAGTTATTCATGAAACCAGACAGTGCATCGAATGACGACATCAATCAGTGGAATTAATTCATCTATTTTCAGTGGTGTTCAGAAGAGAGAGAGATACTTTGTTTTTAAGTTATTCTCTTCTAATTAATTAAATGATTAATCAATTTAATTAATAAATTAATTCTTTCAGAATTAATTTATTTATTAAATTAATTAATTTAGTTGTTTGAATTATTTATTAATTTAATTCCAGAAAAGAATTAATTTAATTTAGAATTTAATTCAACTAAAATTAATTAATAGAAAGTAATTTAAGTACTAGTATGACCTGTGTATTAATACTAGTATGACCTAGTTTAATTGAAAGTAAAAACACGGTATGACCTATTTGAAGAGGTCATACATGTTTCTTTTTAAAGGTCATACCAAGTTCCTTTTTCTCAGGTCATACAGGTTGCTTTCCAGGTTCTATTCAGAGTTGGTGAAAAGTGTGGCAGGTCATACAAGTCTTCTATGCAGGTTCTATTTGATTGGTCAGGTTCTACTTGATTGGTCAGGTCATACCGAATTTATTCCACAGGTCATACAAGGCATTTCTCAGGTCATACAAGGCAAATGACTTGTATATTACCCGAGGCCAATTTTTCACTAAAGTAGCAACTGAATCAGAAAAAGACACAGCAGACTCATTTTCTCTGAAGAACAAAGAAGAAAGCATTTAATCTTATTTCTTCTCAAGCAATTAATTCTAGTTTGTATTGTTAAATCCAAACCACTAGAATTTGATTACTTGTATTGCTTTGACTATCTAGCGGATTTTTATCCCTAGAACGAATCTCAAATTATCAAATATTGTTAAATCATTTTATTACAAAAATAGATAAATTCATGTCGAATTTATTCTAGATTTGTTTTAATTTATTTGAGATTCAATCTTGTATTCAGTATCATTTGTAACACCCTTCAAGTTTAATAAAGCTTATTTAACTTGAATCTTGTTTCATTTTATTCCGCATTAATTTGTTCCTAAACAGTTTTATTCTAAAAGGACAAATTCGATAAAACGGTATAGTTTGTATTCAACCCCCCTTCTACAAACTTATCAGGACCTAACAATTGGCATCATAGCCTTTTGATTGATATACAAATCAAAGATCCAATTGTTTGAGATTTTTTTTACTCTGAAATTTTTATTTTTCTAAAAATCTCAAAAATGTCTACAACTCAGAAAGTGGGTACAGTTAAAATCCCAATGTTCAGCAAGGAGCATTATCCAATGTGGAAGAAGAAAATGCTCCTATTTCTTAAGGTTGCAAATCCTAAATACATTGATGTGATGAAGAATGGACCAAAACTTCCTATGATTATTGAGGAAGAATTAAAAGAGGGTAACGTTGTTACTAGGGCTGCTAGGATGTACCCTAAAGATCCCAAGGATTTCACTCCTGGTGAAAAAGAGGATGTTACCTTAGATTCCTGTCTACAGCTGATCCTTATTGATTGTCTTGATCCTATCATGCATAATCATGTCCTAAATTGTGATACTGCCAAACACATTTGGGATACCATAGAGATAATCAATGAGGGGACAGAGGAGGTTAGAGAGAATATGCTGGAAATTCTCACTTCACAATATGAGCATTTCAGATCAAACCCTGGTGAAGGTATCTCTCAGGTTTTTGAGAGATACAACAAATTAATCAATGATCTGAATCTCAATGGGAAGCACTACACCAACAAGGAGATTAACAAGAAGTTCCTTCTTACACTTCCACCTCATTTGGAGCACAAAATATCTGCAATTAGAGAAGCAAGAGATATGAATGAGATTGCTTTGGAGAGATTGTATGGTGTTCTGAAGACCTATGAGCTGGAGCAGATTCAACAGAGGGAGCTGTATGGAACTGGGAAAATTGTTGGTACCTCTACTGCATTGACTGCTGAAGTCCCACAGAAACTGGAAGTAAAGGCTGTTCAACCTTCCAGTTCTCACATGAATGTGATTGATGCTGAATATGGATTAACATCCATTGATCAATCTGGTGGTGACTTCTATTCTTTGGAAGAACTTGATCAGCTGGAAGATGGTGATTTGGCCTTGATAGTCAGGAAGTTTGGGAAGTTTAGATTCAAGAGGAATCCCAATCTTAAGTTCAGGCCCAGGTTTCAGAGAGATGATTCCTCATCTTCAGGTGGCTACAAAACTGGAACTGTGGAGAGAAGCTCAATCAGATGCTACAATTGCAATGAGTTGGGTCACTTTGCTACTGAATGTAATAAGCCAAGGCAAGTGACAAGGAACTCATTTGATTCTAGCAAGAAGAAGAAGATTGAGAAGGCTTATGTTGCTCAAGGGAAGAGCTGGGATGATACAGACAGTGAAGATGAAGAAGTTGGAAATCTTGCACTTGTGGCAAAAGGAGGCAAACTCTTTGATTCCATGTTATCTTCACCAGACATGTCTGAGGTAAAACTTACTGACGCTGAAATGATTTATCATCTTGGTGGCACCATAAGTTGTGCACGCACTGAAAATGATAGAATAAATCTTTTAAACACAAATCTTGAAAAGGAATTAAAAGAATTGAAACTTGTGCATGTTAATCAGGATGAACTTACTAATAAGGTAGCTTTTCTTGAGAATAGGGTTAAATGTTATATTCAACTGGAAACCATTCTCAAAGATCAGATTAGTGAGCTTAAGACCAAAGCTAATGCCTATTACAACTCCTGTAAAACGGCTAAAGAAATTTTCAATCAACAAGCTATTGGTAATCATGTCAGTATAGGTTATGATTATAATGAGGCTATTGGATTGCTTGGCATTAATACACCTTGTAGAGTCAGAGAACAAGGTAAGGTTGTTCCTTATATACTTAAGGGTATTAAAACACCCTTCTGTAAAGAATCCATAGCAGATCCTATGAATGAGTACTCTATAATCATTGCTGAAGAACTTCGTGAAGAAGATATGGCTTTGGAAGTTGAACAGTCCAAAAAGTGTATATCTGATAAACCAGTCAAAGTTGCTTCAACTGAAAAGACTAAATCAGATATCCATATGTTGGATCAAAACAACTGTAGAAATAACATGCCTGTTATTAATTCTTCTCATAAAGCATGTGGTGTGATTAATTGCATGTCTTGTGCGTTCAATGTTATGTATGCTTATTTTAATAGTAAGCATGTATCTAATGATAAGACTGCTCCACGTCAACATGTTAATAATAAGAAGCATGTTAAAGCTAAGACTACTAATCCTCCTAATACTAGAGTGGATTCATTTATCCCTAAGCCTACTCAGAAATGTGTTAAGGCTGGCTATAAATGGAAACGCTCTTATGTGAAAGAGGTTGAAGTAGTTGAAGTTAGAAATGTTGTTTTGCCTGACAAAGGCCAATTCTTTAAGTATGCCGGACCCAATCAATTTTGGGCTCCGAAGAAGGTCTAATCAATTTGATATTGCAGGGAGTTAAACAGGTAAACCGTGTTATATGGATTCTTGACAGTGGCTGTTCAAGGCATATGACCGGAGATAGAGCCCTGCTATCAGATTTGGTTGAGAAAGCTGGCCCAGTGCTTACCTTTGGAGATAACAGCAAGGGTATAACTGAGGATATGGCCTGTTTGAAATCAAGAAATGTTATCAGTCAATAAGAACATCAATGTTACATTTGATGACACCTAATTCCCTAATATCCAAACAGCAGAGTCATCTGAGAAAATGAAGTTTGATAACTTGCCAGACTCAGATTCAGATGATGAAGCCCCACCTGAAGTTATTGCTGGTGATGATAATAACAATGATGATAATGATCAGGGTGATGGTGGTGGAAACACTGGTAACAATGGAGATATCACCAACACTGGAGAAGAATCATCAAGGCAATCAAACAACAACTCAGGGGGAGCAAATGAAGGATCAACTAGTCATTCATAACACCATAATGTAGAACAAGGCGAATCATCAATATCAAATCTTCCAAGATAAACAGTTTGGAAAAGAGCTCATCCTTTTGAGCTGATTATTGGTGATCCAGGTGTTGTAGTCAGAACTAGAAGTGCTACTCAAAATAAATATCATTATTCAGGGTTTCTTTCTGAAATGAAACCAAAGAAGATTGAGGAAGCACTAGGTGATCCTGATTGGGTGATTGCTATGCAAGATGAACTCAATCAAATTGAACAACAACAAGTTTAGAAGCTGGTACCTAGACCGAAGAACAAGAAAGTAGTTGGTACTTGGTGGGTATTCAGAAATAAATTAGATGAAGATGGCATAATCACAAGAGACCAAGCATATTGACATCAGGTATCATTTTATCCGAGAGCATGTCATGAATGGTACTGTGGAGTTACTCTTTGTACCCACAGAGGAACAAACAAAAGATATTTTCACTAAATCTCTTGATGAATCCATGTTTACCAGATTGGTTGGTAAATTGGGTATGTTAAATAGTTTTAGTGATTAACTCTGTTTATTTTTTATGTTTGTTCTTAATTAAATTTACAAGTGTTCATTTTTTGTATATATTTTTAAATCACTTGTAAATTTATTTTATCATCTCAATTTTCTCTTATGCATGTTGATTATAGATTATTGCCATGTCTTGTCTAATTGTTAAGCTTCTTAGTTTGAGTAAGTTAAGATTAATTATTTTCTCTAAAAATATTTTTCTCAAATTTTACAAGTTAAAATTGTAGAGAAATCTATTTTTATTGAAAATCTTTTATTTTAAAATATTCGAATTTGCCTGTAAATAGTTTCCTGTAAATATTTTTTATTATTATTATTTATTATCTTTTATTTTCTATTTATCTTAGTTATTTGTATAAATATATTGTATATAGTATTTTTGATCTAGCTCTTGCTTAGCTGGAGATTCAGTGCCAAATCCAAATCAGGTATTACTTTCTATCTATCAATCCACTTCTTTTACTGTTGCTGAACCCAAGTGGTTGTTAGGGTTGACCAAGGGAATGTAGATCCACAATCTCTATCCCAGGTCTTAGAGCCAAACAATGAGTCTACAACCTTCTTGAACTCTCAGCCTGAACAGAAATCAACTGTTAAATAAAGAAGTATTTTGATTGAAACAGTGAGTGATCCCACAGCTCTGCCTCCTCTAAAGAAATTCAACATATACTGAGGCATCTGTCAGCCCATCTGTATCCTCTCAATAGGATATGGACTTTGAAATGGTCAATGAACTGTATCTAGAGACATTCTATCAACAGGATGAATCTATTGAAATTCGCCATAGGGCCATGGCACTTTGTACTGAGTCAAGCACACTCTCATTACTCACAATGGGAGAAAACAATTTCATTAGATGAAACTCAGGACACAGTGAAAGCAGAGCACCTGCAACTGGTTACAGTGCCTACCATTGTTACGGTAGAAGTGCCTTCACAGGCATCTGAGGGAAAATTTGATTCTTTGCCAAATCTAATAGAATCATTTTCTCCCCTCCCAGAGTGAACACCTCTGGCTCCCTAAGGGATTTTCCACTCGCAGATTTATCTGGAGAAAGTGGAAGGCAACTTGGTCAGTCTTTCACTGAAGCAATTCAGATTTCAAATCCAAGTGATTTGATAGACATGATTGAGGATCGGGATTTGCGAACTCCCATTGCACCACCACTGACCTCTCTTGAAGAGGCTAGGGTGAGTTTCAATGCAGGTACTGATCAAAAAGGAGCAAACAGACAGCTAAAGTTGAGTGATAAAAGTCAAACACTGAGTGAAACACATGCACGTGAGATGAGTGATACACTTACAAGAGAAATTCAAGTGAGTGCACACACAGACACATACACTGCAATGTAGTTAGCTCACATAGCTGATCTACAGGAACATCTATTCATAACCCAGGCTGATACAGAAATTTTGCAAGCACAAGTGGTTGAACGGTCTTCTTCTTCCACCTCTGTCAACAATCAGCTGGGACTGCTCAAGGAAATGTTGAAGACAAAGTTACTACCCAAGATCAACTCCATCAACTATCTCAACTCCTACTGGCTTCAGATACTCATAAAGTTAAATCTGTAGAGAATTCCTCAACTAAGGGGGAGAATTTTGAGAAGTTTCTAGAGAAGTTTCTATTTCTAAGGGGGAGAAGTTTCTAAAGACTTCTGGTGAAGCTAGTAAAAGGGGGCTGAAAAAGATATAAAAGGAAAAGGAGGAGTTTCTGGGGAGTAAAGGTAATTAGCTCTGTTTAGTAAATGTTATATGTATAGAGCTTAGGTAAATCAAGACAGGTTCAATGTTATCATATGTTCAGTCTAGAGGAACATCTGTCTTGTATTTACCTTTAATGGTGAAATCTGGAAATGTCATATTTGATCCAGAACTTTCTATTATTTACTTAGGCTTAAGAGTCTTATCTTTTTCTTGGTTTTAGTTGAGTGATCCTCTAGGTATTTGGTTGTTATTTTCTAACAAACAAATAGGGGGAGATTGAAAGGCATATGCTATAGCCTATTTGTAATTCGAAGATTCTACTCAACTTAAACCTGAATGTAATAAGTAAATATTAGAGTAAAGGTCACAGGAATCTCAGAGAGTTTTATCTGTCAAGAGAATGGTGTATTAATGTCATCTACAGACTTGAAGTTATTCTACATTGAAAGAAGTTCAATTTATTGATCAAGCCTCAGTGAAGTATTCAAGGAAGTGGATTTACTACAGTGACAGGGATTTCCAGTTAGTGACGGAAGAAGTACAAGATACAAAGTTCAGTCAAAGCTAAAGGAAAGAAGCCACAGCGTTAAATGTTTTAAAGATGAAGAATTATCATTAAAGTCAGTTATTCATGAAACCAGACAGTGCATCGAATGACGACATCAATCAGTGGAATTAATTCATCTATTTTCAGTGGTGTTCAGAAGAGAGAGAGATACTTTGTTTTTAAGTTATTCTCTTCTAATTAATTAAATGATTAATCAATTTAATTAATAAATTAATTCTTTCAGAATTAATTAATTTATTAAATTAATTAATTTAGTTGTTTGAATTATTTATTAATTTAATTCCAGAAAAGAATTAATTTAATTTAGAATTTAATTCAACTAAAATTAATTAATAGAAAGTAATTTAAGTACTAGTATGACCTGTGTATTAATACTAGTATGACCTAGTTTAATTGAAAGTAAAAACACGGTATGACCTATTTGAAGAGGTCATACATGTTTCTTTTTAAAGGTCATACCAAGTTCCTTTTTCTCAGGTCATACAGGTTGCTTTCCAGGTTCTATTCAGAGTTGGTGAAAAGTGTGGCAGGTCATACAAGTCTTCTATGCAGGTTCTATTTGATTGGTCAGGTTCTACTTGATTGGTCAGGTCATACCGAATTTATTCCACAGGTCATACAAGGCATTTCTCAGGTCATACAAGGCAAATGACTTGTATATTACCCGAGGCCAATTTTTCACTAAAGTAGCAACTGAATCAGAAAAAGACACAGCAGACTCATTTTCTCTGAAGAACAAAGAAGAAAGCATTTAATCCTATTTCTTCTCAAGCAATTAATTCTAGTTTGTATTGTTAAATCCAAACCACTAGAATTTGATTACTTGTATTGCTTTGACTATCTAGCGGATTTTTATCCCTAGAACGAATCTCAAATTATCAAATATTGTTAAATCATTTTATTACAAAAATAGATAAATTCATGTCGAATTTATTCTAGATTTGTTTTAATTTATTTGAGATTCAATCTTGTATTCAGTATCATTTGTAACACCCTTCAAGTTTAATAAAGCTTATTTAACTTGAATCTTGTTTCATTTTATTCCGCATTAATTTGTTCCTAAACAGTTTTATTCTAAAAGGACAAATTCGATAAAACGGTATAGTTTGTATTCAACCCCCCTTCTACAAACTTATCAGGACCTAACAGACGTTATTCTACGTTTTTTTAGCCTATAAGCTATGCGATACACGGATGAATTTTAGTATTTTTGATTTATTATTTTAGTATTTTTTATATGATTTTTTAGTATTTTTTATCTTATTTTATTAACATTTATTTGTATTTTGATCTTAAAAATTCTTAATATGTTGTTGACGGAATAATATCTTGAACTTTTGAATGTAGTTTAGAAAAATAGATGATATAAATATTTAATAATAATATGTTTACAAATAACCAAAACACAAGTCTATTTTTAAAGTTACACAAGCATGTAACCTGTGCGATACACGGATGAATTTTAGTATTTTTGATTTATATATATAAGAGATTCAAAAAGAGATTCATAATTTTTTCATATATTTTTTTAAATTTAAAAATGAATCTTTGTTTGTAAGTAATTAACTTTTTGGGACTATTAGGATGATATATAACTAATTCTATTTTTCTTTCTATGCTAAAATGATTTTTTTAAAAAGTTCCTTGGTTCCCTTTTTAAGAGGGTTCTCTCTTGAACCTTACTATATATATATATATATATATATAGAGGGCTACTCTAGTGAGACCCCTCTTATAATGAGAACTGAGTCCAAATCACCAAATCACTAAAAAAATATCACCATTCATATACATACATCAATATTTATACATATATCCTCTTCCTATTACTCTACCACCACTGTCACTTTCATTTGTTTTATCACTACCGCCATCATTTCTCCTACTCCACAACCACCATCTCCACTACACCATTATATTAGTAAAATCAACATCATCATCCCATCTGATGCACCTAGCACCACCACCTTAACTGCCGTTTTCACTATTTATGTCTCATGTAAAATCACCACCATATCACAATCACCACCATATCAAAATCACCAAATTTAAGCTAGAATCAACAGAAAATTCAACACAAATCACCGAATTTCAATCAAAATCACTAAATGTTTTTGAAACAAATCATTAACAATTTTAAAACAAATCACCAAAAATCGATGCTTATACCATGTATACCACCACCAGTATACTAAATTATAAACCACCACCAGTATACTGCCATCATAACTACAGAATCACCAAAAATTTAATACAAATCATCAAAATTTCAACACAAATCACTAATTTTCAACGCAAATCACCAAAAATTCAGAATGTTTTTTTGTCAAATCAATCCTTTCCACCAACGTCTGACTCACCTCCTGCAAAATCCTCACAAATCACAGCACTGGACCGTCCATAAGCACCACAACAAAAATACACAAAATTTAAAAAATTATTATAAATTAAGCCTCAGAATTGCAGAATTAGTCAACAAAGGGCCCAAAGGCCCATTCAGTCCCGAAAGATGGTGTTCTTTTAATTCATATTTCCTCACCCGCCCATTTTCAATTAAAACATTTGAAAAATAAATACAAAGATTGTGTGTATGAATGTCAGTTTCCACACCTCATTGTCAGTTTCCGAACCTTCACATTCGCATATCGATTCCGTAGGGCCTAACTTAAAGACCTGAAAACAAAACAAACATAAAACTCATAAACCTCACATTATCAATGCATAATCATTATACACAACATATAATAATAACAAATATTAGATATGAAAAGTGAACCTGAGATGTTTGGAGATTGAAATTGATAGTGTCGGAGCCTTGTTCGAATCGGAGCTCCGATAAACCGGAGTCGGAGCGGAACCGAATGACAGGAGATAAAGTCGGAGGTGAAGAAAATGATGAGAGGTGAGATAGTGAAGCTACAGTGAACTCCTGTTGCGTTGGTTTTCGAGCCTCCATGGAGAGAGAGAGAGAGAGAGAGAGAGAGAGAGAGAGAGAGAGAGAGAGAGAGAGAGAGAGAGAGAGAGAGAGAGAGAGAGAGAGAGAGGGTGGATGAGTGATGTGAGTGGAGATAATAATTATTCTAATTTAAAGATATGTGTGTTTATTTGTGGTCCAGATTAAAAGTAGTTTTAAAATTGAGTGGCTGAGATTTAGTCTCAGTTCTCATTTTAACATAGGGTCTCATTTAAAATTAGAATCATAAAATTGAACAATAATTAAGCCTAACATATCGAATTTACCGTAGAATCTCATCTAAATTTAAAAATTAAACATTACATATAATCCAGTACAGAATCTTGTATATATATTTATCACAATGAAATTAAATGTAATCATGTTATATTTGATTCTAATTTTTTGTTAGATTCTATTTTTATTCGTAATAAACCTTTTTTGGTGAGAAAATTAGAATCAACATGCAATTTATGTAAGATTCTATGGTGTTCTTTATTGTTCTTTATATAAGAGTGTTATTCATGGAGCAATGACATATATATATATATATATATATATATATATATATATATATATATATTATACTATTATATTAAAGACGAAACATTGAAAGTTTTGTAGTCTGGTTCTAAAAATTTTTGTAGTCTGGTCACTCCATCCATAGTCGTTAGATATTTCTGATCAAATCCATGAGAACCGTTAGATAAAATATTAAAATTATTATATAGAATATCTTTTATATTTTTCCTAACAAAAACATCTCATTTACCAAAAATATCGCAGACAGTTTCATTTAATAAAATAACAAAATAAGGCTATAATTGCTAATAACTAACTCATTACCATTTTTAGCCAAAGTGTATATTCTTTTCTATATTTTCTAACTAAAATTTCTATTTTTCTATTTTCCTAAATAAAACCTCTCATATTCCAAAAATATCAGGAATAGTTCTATTTAATAAAATAAAATAGTAATATTATAATTATTAATGACTAACCGAGTAGCATAAAATACTATTATTATAAATCTATCTATCTATACTATCAATACTATTATATAATAGACGAAACATTAAAAGTTTGGCTGGTCGGTATGGTACATTGTGATTTTACTTAATTGCCCTTAACTGTATTTCGTGTTTTTACTTAATTAAACTTACTTATTTATAGAAATATATAATTAAATAATAATATTACCTATTTATAATCAATTACATTTTTTCCCTAAAATACATTTTTTTTTTTTAACAAATTCCCCTACTTTTTCAAACATGGCAATTACCTTTTTTAACTAAAACATGTTAGTTTTTCTAATTTTCCTTACTAAAACCTCTCATTTTCCAAAAATATCACAGACAAACCTTTAGTTATTTATTTTTAAACCTACAATTTTATAATTATTTTTTAAAAATTTACATATTTTAACATGTCTACTTATTTTTCTTAACAAATGCAATCACTAAGAATATTAAAATATAAATAATTAAATACATATTTATAACCAATTACTCTAAAACACATTATAGATTTTTTTTAACAAAGTCCCTTCTTTTCTAAATATATCACGGGAAATTGTCTTTTTCAGTTGTCTTTTTCTATTTTTCTCACTAAAATTCATTTTTCCCCAAAAATATCATAGGAAACCATTTACTTATTTATTTTAAAACGAATTTAAATACTTTTAATTATTAAATTTTAAAATTTCATTTTCCAAAAATATCATGAGCATTTACCTTTTTAAACTAAATGTATGTTACATTTTTTATTTTTTCTTATTAAAACCCCTCATTTTCCAAAAATATAACGGGTAAACCCTTACTTATTTATTTTAAAATCTGTTTAAATGTTTTTAATTAATTAAAAGTATTTAGCTATTTTAACATGCCTACTTATTTTTTTAACAAATA
Source organism: Heracleum sosnowskyi (assembly GCA_030848705.1). Taxonomy (NCBI): domain Eukaryota; kingdom Viridiplantae; phylum Streptophyta; class Magnoliopsida; order Apiales; family Apiaceae; genus Heracleum; species Heracleum sosnowskyi. Next base: position 61,986,647 of record CM061237.1, on the reverse strand, counting down.
CAATTAATAAAATATTAAAAATATAATAATAAAATAATAATTAGCAATTCGTGCATCGCACGGGTTTTAAGCTAGTACTATTATATAATAGACCAAACATTAAAAGTTTGGTTGGTCGGTATGGTACGTTGTGATTTTACTTAATTGCCCTTAATTAACTGTACTTCGTGTTTTTACTTAATTAACCTTACTTATTTATAGAAATATATTATTAAATAATAATATTATCTATTTATAATCAATTACCCTTTTCACCTAAAATACATTATTTTTTCTAACAAATTCCCCTACTTTTTCAAATATATCACCGACAATTACCCTTTTTAACTAAAACATGTTTGTTTTTCTATTTTTCTTTATTAAAACCCCTCCTTTTTTTCAAAAATATCACGGACAAACCTTTAGTTATTTATTTTTAAACCTATGTTAATATTATAATTTTTTTTTTAAAGTTTACCTATTTTAACATGTCTACTTATTTTTCTTAACAGATGCAATTACTAAAAATATTAAAATATAAATAATTAAATACCTATTTATAACCAATTATCTTTTCAGCTAAAACACATTTTATATTTTTTCTAACAAAGTCCATCCTTTTCTAAATATATCACGAGAAATTGTGTTTTACAATTTACTTTTTCTATTTTTCTCACTAAAATTCATTCTTTTTCCAAAAATATCACAGGAAACCCTTTACTTATTAATTTTAAAACGTATTTAAATACTTTTAATTATTCAATTTTAAAACCTCATTTTCCAAAAATATCACGGGTATTTACCTTTTTAAACTAAATATATGTTACAGTTTTTATTTTTTCTTAGTAAAACCTCTCATTTTCCAAAAATATAACGGGCAAACCCATACTTATTTTAAAATATGTTTTAATGTTTTTAATTAATTAAAAGTGTTTAGCTATTTTAACATGCCTACTTATTTTTTGCACAATTACAATTAATAAAATATTAAAAAATAATAATAAAATAACAATTAACAATCCGTGCATCGCACGAGTTTTAAGCTAGTATTATTAAAGACGAAACATTGAAAGTTTTGGTACCTATTTTTTGGTACGGTACTTGCCTTATTTAATTGTTTATTTAATTATTATAAAAATTATTATAATCAGTTACCCTTTCCGTTAAAATATATTACCATTTTTTTCTAAAAAAATCACGGGAAATTTCCTTTTTAGCTAAAACATGTTACTTTTTCTATTTCTCTTACTAAAATCCCTCATTTCTCAAATATATCACGAGCAAACCCTTACTTATTTATTTTAAAACCTATTTTAATACTTTTAATTGGCAATTACCTTTCCCCTCTTTTTTTAGAAAAATCACGGGCAATTACTTTTTTCAGCTGAAATATGTTATATTTTCTATTTTCCTTACTAAAAGCCCTCTTTTTCCATATATATCACGGGAAAACCCTTACTTATTTACTTTAAAATCTATTTTAATAATTTTAATTGACAATTACCTTTTTCAACTAAAACATGTCACATTTTCTATTTTTCTTACTAAAACCCCTCTTTTTTCAAAAATCTCACGGGCAAATCGTTACTTTTATATTTTAAAATTCAACGAAAACACGTTACTTTCTATTTTTCTTACTAAACCCCCTCTTTTTCCAAAATATCACGGAAAATACTCCACCCAAGTCATCCACTCTTAAATGTACTTATTGCAATATAAATGGACATATTAGTCTTTATTACAGAGCTAAAGAGGGTGAACTTAAGGGGAAGTATAAATGGGTTCCTAAGGAATCAACTTCTAAGAAAAGAAACGGAAAGAATAAATTCCAAAAGAAAGTTGATTCGAATGTGAATGATTCCAAGAAACCAAAATTTCGGTATCATCAAGAACCGATTAATTATCAACCAAGGAACGGGAAAAATGTTAATCCCACATATAGTTCAACTAGAAATGAAAATGTTCCTAAAAATGGTTCTAAGGCTCAAAATCCTAACTATCATGGCCATACTCATAATGTTAAGTTTGATATGTCTAGAAATACGAGTTATCATGCTAGATCGAGTCAATATGATAATATGAGTCATCATGCTTATCCTCGTAACTTTAATGCTCATGTTAGAAATAACAATTCGAATTACAATGCCAATGCTTATTCTAGAAATTCGATTATTACTATTTTTCCTCGTAGCAATGATCATGTTTATTATGCTAATAATAAATATACACCTAGGAGAAATCCTTATCATATTGCTAATAGGAATCAAGCATCTAGAAATGATGTTATTTATGTGAATGATTATCCAATGCCTAGATTTATTTATGAAAATTCGCATTTACCTTATAATGTGCTAACCCGTGGACCCTTAAGAAAAAAGGGTACCAAAAGGTTTAACTAATCTTTTGTGTAGGTATGCCTTACTACTAAGAAAGATGTGTGGTACCTTGATAGTGGTTTTTCACAATATATGACCGGTAATAAGTCATTGTTGAACAATATTAGAAAGGTAGCCGCCGGGAGTGTAACTTTTGGAGATAGCAATAAAGGAAACATCATTGACATTGGAGATATCGGAAATGAAAGCTTTAAAATTGCAAATGTACAATTAGTCACCAGACTAAAGTATAACTTGCTTTCTATAAGTCAACTATGTGATAATGGTTGCAAAGTTATCTTTCATCCAACTCCTTGTTCTATTTTGACAAGGATGGGAAAATAGCTCTAAATTGTACACGAGAAAAAAACGTCTATACATGTGACATAAACAAATATGAAAATGTTTGTTTGGTCTCCAATAATGAGGATCCTTGGCTATGGCATCGTCGACTAGGCCATATGAACATGAAACTCATTAGAACTATATGTTCGAAAGATCATGTACGTGGATTACCAAAACTCAATTTCATTAAAGATCACATATGTGAAGCATGCGAAATTGGTAAACAAATTCGTGCGGCTAACAAAGATAAATTCATAGTGTCTACTTCTAGACCACTTGAGCTTTTACATATGGATCTTATAGGACCGGTTCCGGTACAAAGCCTCGGAGGGTGTTTATATACTTTTGTGGTATTCGATGACTTCTCACGCTTTACTTGGACCGAATTCCTAAAATCAAAGAGTGATGCTTTTGATGCATTTTACGCTCTTTGCAAACATGTCCAAAATCAACAAAATAATACAATTGTCTATATCTGAACGGATCATGGCGAAGAATTTGAAAATTCTAGTTTTGTTGGATTTTGTGAAGAATGTGGTATTACTCACAATTTCTCCGTTCCTTATACACCTCAATCAAACGGGGTTGTTGAAAGGAAGAATCGGACATTACAAGAAATGGCAAATACGATGTTCAACGAGTATCGGCGACCAAAGTATTTTTGGGCCGAAGCTATGTCAACGACTTGCTATATTCTTAATCGAGTATTACTACGACCTATCAAAATAAAAACTCCTTACGAGATTTATTTTGATAAAACTCCTAAGCTTAGCTACTTCAAAGTATTTGGAAGTAAATGCTATATTATGAATTCCAAAGATTATTTAACGAAATTCGACCCTAAATCTAGTGAGGGTGTATTTCTCGGTTATTCTACTAATAGAAAAGCTTATCGAGTATTTAATCTTAAAACTTTAGTGGTGGAAGAATCAATGAATGTAGCATTCGATGAATCTAAACCTCCCGCAAAGTTTAAATATTTAGTCGATGAGGATAAAGACAAAAATGAACCCGTTTCAACCGACGTGGAGAATATTATCCGTCAAATTGGAAATATGGGTCTTGGAAATAATAATCCAAATAATCCTCTCGAAATAAAAGAGACCGAAGTTGAATTGCCTCCGGAAATTCCATTGATCAAAAATCATCCTATAGACAATGTCTTAGGCGATTTAACTAAAGGAGTTCAAACTCGTTCTCAAGTTCAAAACATTGTGAGTTGTTAGGCTCAAGACATGTCTGAATACCACCATTAACAAGCCTACACTATGTGACTATGTCACACTACATGACCTAGTGAATTCTATCACTGGGATATAGTATAGGTCTCTCTATGTACTTGTCTTGTTCTCATGAACATTAGCTTGATCATGTATGCTCAGAATTATAATGAGCTTAGTAGGTTTCTTGCAACTAGAATGTATATAGGCCATTGAATAATTGTCTTGGTAGAAGTTCAGAACTGTTCATGCAGCAGGATAGAGATGAATAAGGCCCTGAAGAAATAAGTTGCAGAAATTTGACTAAGGCATTATATAGTAAAGTCAGAATAAAGCTATGTCGTGAAGTCACCAATATCCATGTCGAGAAGTGCTGGATCGCATAGTCCATTTTGTACTATGTCGTGAAGTCCTCAAGACTCATGTCGTGAAGTGTTGAAGTCAGCAAAGTAAAGATGTGCTAGATCGTGAAGTCCTCAATCAGCCCATGTCGCATAGTCATCAAATAGTCTATGTCGCATAGTCCTCAAAAAGGCTAGATCGCGAAGTACTCAAATGGCCTATGTCGCAAAGTCCTCAAAGGCCATATCGCGTAGTCTTTACAAGTGACATCGCGTAGTCTGGAATGAAGTGGAGTTCACGATATCAATACTTAGCCGTTTACAACAAGACAAATCAAGGTACATAACCAAGAATCAAGAGAGACAAATACTGAAGCATTTGTTCTAGCAAGGTGGTCCAAAGAACAGATGGCAAATCTACAGCTAAACTTGGAGAGAAAGATAAGAGACAAGCAGCTACAGAAACGGGAAAGACTCCGAAAAGCAGGTGGTCCTTCCTGACACAGTTAACTTCTAATGGCAGGACAAGTTGGACTTTCAGCTAGGGGTAACTGTGTAAACAGGGGTGTGCATAGTTTGTATAGGTGAATATATATCGTGCACACACCACTGTTAGCTGAAAGAGAGATACACATAGTTTTATGTTAAGCACTCTTTTCTCTGTAAGCAAAAAAAAACAAGGTACAAACTGTTCTTGTTTAGAAGCCAGAAATTCTGTTGTGAATTTCCGGAAAGCTGTAGTATTTAATTTACTTAATACAAAGTAGATTAAAGTGATTGTGTGTGTTGTTCATTTTCTGCATATTACATAGCATAATCATATACAGTTTATTTTAAGCTTCAAGAATCGAAAAAATATCAAAACTATCCATTCACCCCCCCTCTGTCTAGTTTCTAGTGGTCTTCATTTCTAACAAGTGGTATCAGAGCGAGACTATTAACGTACAAACAGGAAAAGATCAACAATGAGTTCACAGAAACTGAGCAGTATAAAGATTCCTCCCTCCAACAAGGAGCACTACAGCTTATGGAAGAAGAAGATGTTACTTTTCATCAAAGCTTCCAATCCCATGTATTTAGATATACTAAAGCATGGTCACTTTATTCCAATGATTGAGATTGGTGAAACAACTGTAGGCACTGAGATAATACCAACAAAGCATGTTCCTAAAGACCCCTCAAAATACACTGATCCTGAAAAGGAGAAAATAGCACTGGATGGACATCTCCAACTTATCATCTGTGAATCTATGGATTTCAACATGTATGACACTGTTGCTCACTGCAGTAGTGCAAAGAAAATGTGGGATCTTATAGAGGTGCTATGTGAAGGAACTCCAGAAGTAAGAAAGAATAAAAAGCAGATTCTGGTTTCCCAGTATGAAGCTTTCATGGCTCAGCCAAAGGAGGGAATCACAGAAGTGTTTGAGAGGTTCAATAAGCTGATAAATGAACTCAAACTCTATGACAAACACTATGAGATAGAAGAGCTCAACATGAAGTTCTTGCTAACTCTACCAGATCACTTGGAACCAAGAATCTCTTCCCTTAAAGAAAGAGATCTAACAAAGATTGGTTTTGATGTGTTGTATGGTGTTTTGTAGACATATGAGCTAGAGTTGTTTCAGAAGAGATCTATTCAAGCAAAGCAAGGATTGAGAAACTGGAAAGTGATGACACTGGTGATGAAACTCAGGTTGTTTATGATTTGCCTGAGGAGGATGAGTTCTACAGCATAGATGAGCTGGACAAGATGGAAAACAAATCTTTTGCCTATATCGCTATGAGATATCCTAACATTAGGTTTAAGAGGAAGCAGCCATTCAATTCCAAATTTAATAGTGGAAATGCTGGTGGTTCAAGTAGCTCAAACTCCGTCAATAAAGGAAAAGGGATTGCTGGTGCTGCTAAAGGAGGATACAAATCAGGGAGTGTGGATAGGTCCAAAATTAGATGTTATAACTGCAATGAACTTGGGCACTTTGCCACAGAATGTAAGAAGCCCAAACAAGTCAAAAAGGACAAAGCATACTTAGAGCTTGAAGCTAAGTATGAAGCTCTACTTAAGAAACAACAGGGTAAAGCTTTTATTGCTGAGGGAAAGTGCTGGGATGACTCTGATGAAGAAGAAGAACAGTAGTATTCAAACTATGCCTTGATGGCATTTTCTGATGATGGTGATTCCTCAAGTCAGGTACCTATTCTTACTTCTCTTGATATGACTCCCTTTCAATATAAGCAAACTGTTGAAGATATGAGTACTGAGATGTTCAATATTCACACTAGCATGTTAGCTGCCAATGAAGAAATTGATAGGCTAACTACTAAAAATCTTGAGCTTACAGAAAAGAATGAAAAACTTGAGCTAATGGTTGTGATCCTTGATGGTTTGAAAAAGGAGATTGAGTATCTCAAAAAAAAAGTGATTTGTGCTGAACAAATAGAAAAAGCTCTTAGAGAACAAATTGCTGAAAATGAATTAAAGCTAAGAAGTTTCAAGAACTCCTCTGAACTCATTCAAACCTATCATAAGGAACACACTGAAGATTGCAAGGTTGGAGTTGGTTTTGACTATGAGAATGATAAAGGAAGGAAGAAGGCAAAGGGCAAAGGAAAAGAATCTTTTACAAACAAAAATGCCCCAACCATTTTGTCTAGTGTTGAAAAGACCATCTTCAAAAAGAATGTTGTTGAGTTTGATGAAGAACTATTGATCATCAAACAACAACTTCTTGAAGAAGATGAGGCTGCTAAAGACACTTCTTCCTCTCCTAAATCTGTGAATCGGAAAGAAACCAAAGACAACCTTGTCAAGAGTCCTAAAATCAAGAAAGAAGTTGTTAAGAAAAAGAAACAAAACAGAAATGGTAAGGTAGGTGTCAACAAGAGTAACAATTATGCTTATGTGCCAAATGCTCCAAGGAAACAATGTCAGAAATGCCTATCTGTGAATCATTTGACTCATAAGTGCAGTAAACCTGAAATTGCTGAAGTTGATAACCTGAGTAACCATTCTGTAGGCATGAACTCTATCCATGATTCCTTCTGTGGTAATTCTAACTGCATGACATGCTATGTGACTGTGATTGCTAATTGCTTATCTCTTAAACATAAACTTGACTCTGCAAAATCTTGTGAATCACACACACATTTGCACAATCACAGGACAGGATCCCCAATCATGGTTGAGAGGGTGAAAACTTCATGTGAGCCTAAAGTGTAAACTCCAAAGCCACAACCAAAGTGAAGTCTCCTACTGTGAAGAATGTTATTTATGACAGAGGAATTGTTAACAAAACTGTTTCTAAATCAACTGGACCCTACCAAGTGTGGGTACCAAAAACAACTTAGTCATTTTGTGAATGCAGGGCAACAGGAATAAAAGAGTCATTTGGATCTTGGACAGTGGATGCTCAAGTCACATGACTGGTGATATAGCCCTGCTATCACAATTTGAGGAGAAGGCTGGCCCATCAGTAACCTTTGGAAATGACAACATTGGTTATACAATGGGATATGGTAGTGTTAAATCTGGGAATGTCATGATTGAAGATGTAGCATTTGTTGAAGGACTAAAGCACAACCTCTTGAGTATTGGACAATTCACCAATAGGGGTTTCAAAGTGGAATTTGATGAAGATCATTGTCTAATCTCAAAAAGAGGAAGTGGTGAAGTTGTTTTAACTGGTGTGAAGAAAGGAAGCTTGTTTGTAGCTGACCTCAAGGCTGCAGACAAGGGAGAAATTTGTTGTTTCTACACCAAGGCCACAAATGAAGAATTCTGGCTATGGCACAAGAAACTGTCTCACTTGAATGTTCAGGCAATGAACTCTCTATCAAAGAGAGAACTCATCAGATATATGCCTGCTTTAGAGTTTGTGCAAGATGGAGCATGTGAAGCATGCCAAAAGGGAAAGATTAAGAGATCAAGTCACAAGAACAAGTTGCTCAATTCAAACTCCAAGCCTCTGCAGCTAATTCACATGGATCTATTTGGCCCTGTGAATGTTATGTCCCTTTCCAAGAAGAAATATGCTCTAGTCATGGTTGATGATTATTCAAGATACACTTGGGTGGAATTTCTATTATCCAAGGATGAAGCACCTCAAGTAATCATAGAGCATATTAAGAGAGTTGATAGAGAAGCACAAAACACTGGTTCCTCTGTAGTTGCATTGAGAAGTGATAATGGAACTGAATTTAGAAATTCAACACTGTATGAGTTTTGCAAAGATAAAGGAATTTCTCAACAATTTTCAGCTCCTAGAACTCCTCAGCAAAATGGAGTAGTTGAGAGAAAGAATAGAACTCTCATTGAAGCTGCAAGAACAATGCTGTTGGATGCAAAGCTACCTACTAGCTTTTGGGCTGATGTTGTTAACACAACATGCTATGTGAAAAATAGAACATTGATCAATAAGAAGTCTGGAAAAACTCCTTACTCATTAATGACTGGCAAAAGAGCATCCTTCAAGCATCTTCATGTGTTTGGAAGCAAGTGTTTTGTGATGAAAGATACCTCTGAACATGTTGGGAAATTTGATGCTAAAGCATTTGAAGGTATTTTCATTGGATACTCTCTGGAAAGGACAGCATACAGGGTGTTTGTACCTGAGCAACACAAAGTCATGGAAAGCATGGATGTTACCTTTGATGACAAGAAAACTCCTGGACTTAAAACAAGTGAACAAGACAGTGTGCCATTAAGATTTGAAAATCAAGGTTACCTTGAGGATTCTGAAAGTGAGGATGAACCTCCTGCTCAAACTGTTCTAGAAAATGAAACTCCTGAAGTTGATGATCTTCTTCAAACACCTGTGCAAGGATTCACAAACACAGGGGGAGAAGAAGAGAATGCAACTGACACTCAAAATGATCCTGGATCAAGTCAAGGAAATGAACAGGGTCACACAAGGAAATGGGACAGAGCCCACACTAGGGATCAAATCATTGGAGATCCTGGTGAGGGAGTTAGAACAAGAAGGGCAACAATGAATACATGTCTTTATAGCTGCTTTCTGTCACAAGAGGAACCAAAAGTAATTGAAGAAGCTTTGAAGAACTCTGATTGGATTGTTGCCATGCAAGAAGAATTGAATCAATTTGAGAAAAACAAAGTATGGGAACTAGTGCCACCTCCAGAAGGAAAGAATGTTATTGACACTAAATGGGTGTTCAGGAACAAGATGGATGAAGAAGGAGTGGTGATAAGAAACAAAGCAAGGTTGGTTGCCAAAGGATACTGTCAACAAGAGGGCATTGATTATGATGAGACATTTGCACCTGTAGAAAGACTGGAAGCCATCAGAATCTTCTTGGATTTTGCAGCTCACTCAGATTTCAATGTGTATCAAATGGATGTGAAAAGTGCATTTCTCAATGGTGATCTTTCTAAAGAAGTTTATGTGTCCCAACCACCTGGCTTTGAAAATGAAAATTTCCCAGACTTTGTGTATAGACTGCTCAAAGCAATCTATGGACTCAAACAGGCACCTAGAGCATTGTATGAAACTCTATCTCAATTCCTTCTTGAGCACCAATTTACCAGCGGTACAATTGATAAAACCTTATTCTTCAAGAAGCATAGAAATGATATCATTCTAGTCCAAATTTATGTGGATGATATCATCTTTGGCTCTTCAAATGAAAAACTCTGTGAAAGGTTCTCTAAGTTGATGCAAAGCAAATATGAGATGAGTATGATAGGAGAGTTGACCTACTTCCTAGGTCTACAAGTACATCAAAGGGAGGATGGCATCTTTATAAATCAATCAAAGTATGTCAAAGATCTTTTGAAGAAATATGGTTTGGAAGACTCATCCCCTGCAAAAACTCCCATGTCCACTGCTATCAAACTTGATGAAGACAAGAAAGGCAAGAAAGTTGACATCAAGGTTTACAGAGGCATGGTTGGATCATTACTCTATCTCACAGCTAGCAGGCCTGATATCATGTTTGCCACATGCCTTTGTGCAAGGTTTCAATCTAATCCCAAGGAATCTCACATGATGGCTATCAAAAGAATATTCAGGTATCTGAAAGGGACTCCTAATCTTGGGCTATGGTATCCAAAAGGCACTGGGTTCAACCTGGTTGGTTACACAGATTCTGATTATGCTGGATGCAGAATTAACAAGAAGAGCACCTCTGGAAGCTGCCAATTCTTAGGTCAAAGGTTAGTGTCCTGGTTCAGTAAGAAACAACAATCCACAGCAACATCCACAGCTGAGGCCGAATATATTGCTGCTGGAAGTTGCTGTGCTCAATTGCTTTGGATTAGAAATCAATTTATGGATTATGGACTGGTGTTGGAACACATACCTCTGATGTGTGACAATACTAGTGCAATATCCATAGTTGCCAATCCTGTTAATCATTCTACTACAAAGCACATTGAGATCAGGTACCATTTCATTAGGGAACATGCTGCAAATGGTACCATAGAAGTCTCTTATGTTCCAACTGAGAAATAATTAGCTGACATATTTACTAAACCTCTAAATGAAGCTATCTTCAACAGACTTGTGAGTGAAATTGGAATGCTTAATCCTTCATTTAGTTGTTCTAAGCAAGTATGCTAGTTAATTGTTGCAGCAGTAAATTTTCACTGTATTTAGATGCTCTATTCATTTAGAGTGAAAATTAGCTGAGATATGATTTATAAATATTTCAGTATTTTACTGCATATTTTTCAAATCATACTTTTCTGAGAAGTTATGAGTTTTTAAGACATCTCTACATAGGTGATCTTTAGAGTTCACGACTTAGTTCAAATCAAACAGACTTATATCGCAAACTGTTGAAACTGTGAGACTTCGCGATATAGTTCATTTCATGAGTTTGCGACATAGTTCATTTTATGACTTCACGACTTAGAATAACTATATCGACAAGTCTCCATATTTGACAGAATTTTGAATTAAATTAATTTTATTTCAGAATTTTGATATAAGTCTGACAAAATGCTTGAAATTCCAATACAAGAGTTTTAGACATGGTATTTTGTTAGATATAATTGCTGACGTTTGTTCATCAGTGTTTAAGCAACAGGTGATCATCAGAGTTTACATTGAAGCCAGTCAGAGTTTGTTAGAGTCTGACTTGGTGATAGTTGAATTAGCTGTCGGTGCTGAATTGAATATTCTAGAAGCAATATATTCTGAAGATGGAAAGAAGCAGAATATATTGATACAGCTAAGGAAACTAGACAGAAGACTGAAGCAATCCTTAATTGATAATAATTGTATAGCTAATTTATAGGAGTATCAATTAGATAAGGATTGTGTAACTGTGTACTATATAAACACAGATAGGTTATCCCTAGAAGAAATGCGATTATTGAAAACATTATTCTTGTAACCTAGTAGCTCTTTGTGATTCATTAACATCGCTAAGAGAGAATTATTTAATATAATTCAGTTTGTTGATTTACAAACTTGTGTTCTTGATTGTTATTCTCATACATACTTGATTATATATTGTGTATTCGGCCTAACAATTGGTATCAGAGCCAAGGTTGTTTAATATATACAGTTTTTCGATTCAAACACAGTAATAATCATGTCTGAAGAAAATCAAGCTCCTCCCAAGGTTGAACAGGTTAAACCTAATTCTGTGAGTCGGTATGAAACAATCAGGGTTCCAATTCTCAGGCCAGTGGAGTATCCAATTTGGAAGGTGAAGATGACCATGTTTCTGGAGGCTACAGATCCAGAATATCTTGACAGAATCAATGATGGTCCTCATATGCCGACTAAATTGTCTCCTGTTGTTGATGGTCAAGAACAAAAGACTGTTCCAAAGGAAAAGAAAGATATGACTCCTGAGGACATCTCATCAATTGCAAAAGATGCAAAGGTTAGACATCTTCTCCACAGTGCTTTAGATAATGTTATGTCTAACAGAGTAATTGGTTGCAAAACTGCAAAAGAAATCTGGGATGCTTTGGAAGTCAGGTGTCAAGGAACCACTGCTATAAAGAAAAACAGGAAAACAATACTCACACAGGAGTATGAGCACTTTGATTCAAGACCTAATGAAACCTTAACTGAGACTTATGACAGATTTTGCAAACTATTGAATGATCTGTCTCTGGTTGATAAAGAATATGAGCTTGAAGAGTCAAATCTCAAATTTCTCTTATCCCTACCTGAAAGATGGGATTTAAAGGCGACAACAATCAGAGATAATTATGATCTTGCAGATACTGATCTTGATGAGATCTATGGATTGTTAAAGACTCATGAACTTGAGATAGAACAAAGAAACAGGAGATCCAGCAAGAAGACAAAATCTGTTGCTCTCAAAGTTGAGGAGAAGCCCATCAAGAAGGAATCATCAAGGAAGAAAGCCAAGGGAAAGGCTTTAGTCATTAAATCTGAAAGTGAGTCATCAAACTCTGATGATGACTCAAACTCTGATGAAGCTTCTGACTCTGAGGATGATGAAGAACAGATGATGCAAATGGCAGCATTGATGGTGAAGACCTTCAAGAAGATGGGATTCAAGAACTTCAAGAAAGGAAAGAGATTCTCAAGGAAAGATTCAAACTCTGAAAGGAAAAGTTTTAGAAAGTCTGATGGAAGGGAGACCAAGTCTGGCAAGAAGGATAAATCTGAAATCCAGTGCTACAAGTGTAAGGAGATGGGTCACTATGCCCCAGAGTGCAAGAAAGGAAAATCTGAGAAAGCACTCATCTCTAAAGGCAAAGACTGGGCAGATACTTCAGACTCTGATGATGGAGTAAATTATGCTCTTATGGCAACTGTCAAAGATGAGGCTGAATCATCTGAAAATAAGGTACCCCTAACTACTTATGCTTATGATACTGATAATATATCTGAGTTAAGAGTATATCTGAAAAGCGTACATGTTAGTTATAGGGATCAGACTTTAGAGAATGAGAGAATTAAATCTGAGAATCTGAGTCTTAAAGACAGAAACAAGTTTCTTGAAGGAGAACTTGAAAATATGAAGCAGATTCAAAAAGAAAGAGATGATGCTGTTTATATTGAACAGGAGTTGACTAAGAGATATAAGCAGCTAAAATCTGATCTAGAAAAAGAAAGAAAAATAATCAAGACTTGGACAAACTCTAGAAGAGACACTCATCAAGTGTTTCAGACAGATTCTGTAGGTTTAGGCTATTGTGAAAATGATGAACTTAGGTTTAAAGACAAGGTTAAGGTTAAACCACAACTTAAACCTGTGAAATTTGTTCCAGAGTCCACTAAGTTAAAATCTGTTGTAGTAAGAGAAGCTGATATGGAATCAGATGAAACCTGTGAAAGACAGGAAAATATTATAACAGAAAATCTTATGGAAATAGAAGCCGTTAGAAAGCCAGTAAAAACTTGTGAAAAACAGGTTAATGTTGGCTTGATGACAGGAAAACAGTTCAATCATAAACTCAAAGAAGTAAAGTCTGCCATGAAACCAAAAGGGTCCAAGAAGAATAGGAATGGAAAGATAGGCATAAATAAAAGAAATAATCATTTGCCTACTGCTGCTGCTCCAAGGAAAACATGTTATAATTGTGGTAGTACTAACCATCTTGCTAGATTTTGCAATAAGAACAAAGATATTAATTCTTTACCTTCTACATCAGGAGTAAAGAATGATTATGTAAGGGTTAAACCACAGACTTTATGCACACACTGTGGGAGCACTTGTCATTCTATTTATACTTGTAAGAGTTATCATGCTATTTATCACAACTACTCTGAGCTAAAACCCAATCTGAAGTGGGTTAGAGCAAACTCTGCAAGTGTAAAGTCTGACAATGTTAGTTTAAACTCTGTTGATAGTGATTCCGCTGTAAAAGCTAACAATGTTAAGAAAGGCAAAGGATCCAAGCAAGTCTGGATCCTTAAAACTAACTCTTTGTAATTGGTTGTGATTGCAGGGCATAAAAGAGAGCACCCTTATCTTGGACAGTGGATGCTCAGGACACATGACTGGAAATAAAGCCCTGCTATCAGATTTTGAGGAGAAGGCTGGCCCAAAGGTTTCCTATGGAGATGGCAACATAGGACGTACTATGGGATATGGCAATATCAATCTTGGAAGTGTCATCATCACCAATGTAGCTCTAGTCTCAGGACTCAAGCATAATCTGCTATCTATGAGTCAAATCTGTGACAGAGGAAACCATGTAGATTTTCATACTGAACACTGTGAAGTTATCAGTAAATCTACTGGAAAAGTTGTTCTAGTTGGACACAGGCGCAACAACATTTATGAAGCAAGTTTGGTAACAAACTCTGATGGAAAAACAGTGTGTCTGACTGCAAGACTGTCAAATGAAGAGAGTTGGAATTGGCATAAGAAGCTCTCTCATCTCAATTTGAACAACATCAATGAGCTAATAAGAAAGGATCTTGTAAGGGGACTTCCAAAATCAATACTCAGTCTAGATGGCCTATGTGATTCTTGTCAAAAGGCCAAACAAAGGAAGTCATCTTTCAAGAGCAAATCTGAATCTTCAGTAGTGGAACCTTATCATCTTCTACATGTTGATCTCTTTGGTCCAGTGAATGTGATGTCAATGGGCAGAAAGAAATATGCTCTAGTAATTGTTGATGAATATACTAGATATACATGGGTGTATTTCTTATCAAAGAAGGATGAAACTGCTCAAACTCTGATGAATCATGTAAATCTACTGGACAAAGGATCACAGCACAAAGTCAAAATTATAAGGAGTGATAATGGAACTGAATTCAGAAACTCAATCATGGAAGCTTTCTGCAAGGAAAGAGGAGTGAAACAAGAATTTTCTGCACCTGGAACTCCACAGCAAAATGGTGTAGTTGAAAGAAAGAATAGAACTCTAATTGAAGCTGCCAGAACAATGCTTGATGAAGCAAAGTTACCAACCTATTTCTGGGCAGAAGCTGTTCAAACTGCTTGTTTTACTCAGAATGCAACATTGATCAACAAGCATGGGAAAACACCATATGAGATGGTGAAAAATAAGAAGCCAAATTTGAAATATTTTCATATATTTGGATGCAAATGCTTTGTGTTGAAGACTCATCCTGAACAGTTGACCAAGTTCGAGTTAAAAGCTGATGAAGGAATCTTTGTTGGCTATCCATTGTCAACAAAAGCATTCAGAGTCTACAATCTGAGAACTAAAGTGATCATGTAATCCATATATGTGTCATTTGATGACAAGAAAATAACTGGACTTGAAGATGAAAATGAATATGATCAACTACGTTTTGAAAATGAAGATTTATTCTCTGATGATGTAAACTCTGATGAAGCTGGTCTGACAAACTCTGACGAAGCATACTCTGAACCTCTACTGGTAAATACTGGAGAAACTGGAAATTCTCAAATTGAACAAAATAGAGAACCAGTTGAGGGGGAGCGTGAAGAAGCTCAACAAGACACAGCAAGTGAGTCAGTTGAGGAAACTGATTCAAACTCTGATAGTTCAAACTCTGAGCCATCCAATTCAGGGGGAGCTTCAGATGCTGCAGAAAGTCAACATATGAATCAGGAGAGCATGGATCAAGGGGGAGGATTCAATAATGATGCAAGAAACCACTTACCAACAGCAAGAAAGTGGACACAGGCACATACACCTGATCTTATAATTGGAGATCCTGATGCTAGTGTAAGAACTAGAAGTGCTACTACAAATGAATGCCTGTATCATGTTTTCTTGTCTCAAACAGAACCAAAGAAAGTGGAAGAAGCTCTTCAAGATGCTAACTGGATAACAGCAATGCAAGAAGAGTTAAATGAATTTGAAAGAAATGAAGTCTGGACACTTGTACCTAGACCAAAGAATAGATCAATTGTAGGTACAAAGTGGGTTTTCAGAAACAAGACTGACAGTGAAGGTGTGATTACAAGAAACAAGGCTAGACTTGTGGCTAAAGGTTATTCACAACATGAAGGAATTGACTATGATGAAACCTTTGCTCCAGTTGCAAGATTGGAGGCCATAAGAATGTTTCTGGCCTATGCTGCACACAAGAAGTTTAAAGTCTTTCAGATGGATGTGAAAAGTGCTTTTCTCAATGGGAAGCTTGAAGAAGAAGTGTTTGTTGAACAACCACCAGGATTTGTAGATCCCAAGCATCCAGATTATGTCTACAGGCTTGACAAGGCATTATATGGACTAAAGCAAGCACCAAGAGCATGGTATGAAACTCTTGCTCAATTTCTTTTAGAAAGTGGGTTCACAAGAGGTACAATTGATAAAACTTTGTTTTATTTTAATTCTGGTGATAATTTTCTTTTAGTTCAAATTTATGTAGATGATATTATTTTTGGATCTACTAATGACAAACTTTGTAAGAAGTTTGCAAAACTTATGCAGTCCAGGTACCAAATGAGCATGATGGAAGAGATTAGTTATTTTCTAGGCTTACAGGTCAAGCAAACAGATGATGGGATTTTTATCAATCAAGCAAAGTATACCAGAAATATTCTAAAGAAATTTGGTATGCTTGATAGTTCATCTGCTCCAACTCCCATGGCTACTGCAACAAAGCTAGACAAAGACACAGGTGCTACAGTGGATATGACAACCTACAGAGGCATGATTGGGTCTTTACTGTATCTCACTGCAAGTAGACCTGATATCATGTATGCAACATGTCTTTGTGCAAGATTTCAAGCAGATCCCAGAGAGCCTCATCTAACAGCTGTAAAAAGGATTTTCAAATATCTCAAAGGAACCATAACCTTGGGTTTGTGGTATCCTAGAGAATCAGAGTTTAAGCTAATTGGTTACTCTGATGCAGATTTTGCAGGCTGTAAGATAGACAGAAAAAGTACAAGTGGAAGCTGTCAATTCTTAGGTGACAGATTGGTTTCTTGGTATAGCAAGAAACAGAAGTCAATTTCCACATCCACTGCAGAAGCAGAGTCTATAGCTGCTGGTAGCTGTTGTGCACAGATTTTATGGATGAAGAATCAGTTGCTGGATTATGGGTTAAGGTACTCTAAAATACCTATTTACTGTGATAACCAAAGTGCTATTGCTATGACAGGTAACCCAGTACAGCATTCCATGACCAAGCACATCAGCATACGGTATCATTTTATCAGGGAACATGTGGAAGAAGGGAACATTGAGCTTCATTTTGTGTCTACAGAACAACAACTTGCAGATATCTTCACCAAACCTTTGAGTGAAGCCACCTTTACAAGATTGGTAAATGAACTTGGAATGATCTCTGGTTTTGACTAGAGATACGGGTTAGACTCAAAAACTATACATGTTTGATTTTTATGCTCATGATTCCTTGCATGTATTAACTGTTATGAGTACCAGTATCATAAACTATGAAAGTAAACTCTGATGCTAAACTCTGTTAGTCATAAAGTGTTGGTCATACTCTGGTAGTTACAGTCTAATGCTATACTCTGATTGTAATTTTGTCTGAAACATATGGACCAATGAAGAAATTTGTATGAAGCATAATTCTCAGTAAGTAATTATGAATCCTTAAGAGTTGTATAGATTCTGATCTCAAATATGTGCAGTAAGTTAACACAGCATGATACTGTCTCTATATTTATACCATCTCTTAGTTTATTAATCCTATACACTGAGTCTGTATTAGCTGTTTGCACTTTCTCTCATAAATTAATTGTATTAACTGATGAAAAGTCTAAACTCTGCTAATTAATAGCAAATATTTCACCCTCATATCAAAAGATGTCAAAAAGAGCACAAATTCCTTTGAGATCATGTTGAGCCTAGGAAGATCCAGGAACTTATTGTATGAAATAAGGGCTAAAATTTTTGATTTTTGGTGACTAGTGCCAACCACTGATTACTGGAAAAATTAAAAAAAATAAAAATAATAATAATAATAATAATAATAATAATAATAATAAATAAAAAAATATATATAAAGGGGGTGAAAAATAAAAGATATATCCAAATGAAAGGATATCAAAATACAGAGTTTAGATATAAAAATCAGATTTTATTTTATACATGAGAGTTTGGGTAATCAGTTTTTACTGTTTCAGTTTGTGGATTTTATGCACTTTGAGATGATCTAAATATTTGATTTCGGTAAACTCTGCTATTGAACACACATATTTTCACACCTGTACAGTTTGAGAAAAGAGTTTATTGACAAAGAAGGACAAATGGTAAACACTGATGTATTGTGTGAAATACGCCGAGGTAACTTTGTTTTAATCTCTGATGGTTAAAATGATTTCTTTGTTTCAGACATTTTATGATTTTGAGATTAGACATTTGTTTAGAAATTCGAAAGAGTATGATTACAAACGGTTCATATTTGTATTAAACAGAGGAGAGAGAGGTTGAGTGTTTTGAACAATGTGAAAAGCGGTAATTATGGCTATTTTTACTGCGCGTGTGTATTGAAAGTTGTTCCATACAGCTGTCAGCGTATGCATGTTTGACATCTGTCCCACTCACACATATTTCTAAGACTCCTGCTGTGTGTAGTAATGATTAAAACGATTGAGTTTTAATTTTCACAGTTATTATTTAAACTTACTACACATAAACGGTTCATTCTTTTACACACTTCATCTTTTCATAAGTTTTTACTCACAAACACTGTCTCAAACACTTTCACTGCATACATTCTACACAGTTCTCTGTCTTATTTCTTGCTTTTTTCACAACTTTTCTAATGGCTACTACAATGTTTACTGCTTCTGGGTTAGAATTTGTTCCAAATAACTATGCTGCTCCTTTGGCAAATGAGAACGCACCGGAGGCGTTTCATTTGATTCAGAATTTCTTGTCAAACTCTGATATTGGTACTGCTCTCACCGCACCATTGAAGCTGTCTGCATCTCAAATCAGGACTCTTTGGCAGACAGGCACTTATGATAATGGAGGAGAGACTGGGTCTCCGTCCATAATCTTTGAATTTCAAGAAGAAGAATTTACAGTTACTCCAACAACTGTTCGTGATGCTTTGGGTCTTGAGGATTTCAATGCTTTCACAATCTCTGTTGGCGATTCTGAGTTGGTTCGAATGATGAGAGAAATAGGCTACTCTGGACCATTGACAAAGATTGGTCAACTGAAAAGGCCGTTTTTGCGCAAGGAATGGAGTTTCTTTTTCGATTGCATCACTAGGGCTTTTGGAAAGAAGTGCACGAATTGGGATGCAATTCCCACTGATAGTCTGCAAATTGGGTATTCTCTTCTTTATGGAGGTAATTTTGATGTTGCTAGGCTAGTTCTAAATAATATAGGTGAGAAAATGACTGAACACAGAGGTGTAGTCTATTTTGCAAGATTTTGTCAATTGATATTTTCTGAATGTGTTTCTGAAGTAGAGATAGCTGAGAATGATGTGATTCCCTGTTTTAAATTACATAAACGCATATTCTCTGATCTAACTAATAAGGATAACAAGAAAGGGGATGTTGGTATTTTGTTGCTACTTGAGTCTGTGCAACAATTTCTAGTCCAGTTACAACAACAACAACTCGCAAACTCTGAAGCTGGACCTTCTGTGTCTCAATCACAAAGGTCAAAGAAGTCTAAGTTGAGAGCTGTTAAGTCTGCAAGAGTGAAGCCATCAGCAAATGAAGCTGGGGTATCAACCACTGATGGTATGCCTCAGAAGAAAAGGTTAACGAAAAGAAGAGCAAACAGGGCAAAGTCTGATGATGCTGATGAGAAGAGTGAAACTGATGATGAAACTCTTCATCAAAGGAAAAGAAGACTGGTGGCTGCACATCTCTTTGGTGCATCCAATGTAAATGCTGAAGCAGCA
This sequence comes from Heracleum sosnowskyi, assembly GCA_030848705.1. Taxonomy (NCBI): domain Eukaryota; kingdom Viridiplantae; phylum Streptophyta; class Magnoliopsida; order Apiales; family Apiaceae; genus Heracleum; species Heracleum sosnowskyi. Next base: position 61,966,641 of record CM061237.1, on the reverse strand, counting down.
CCTATGCCTGAAATGGTAAGTGCTGATATAGAAGCTCCTACATCAAAGGCTGATGATGTAGTTGAGGAAGCTGCTGATCACTCTGACAGCAGAGTTTTTGAGAAAATGGATTTCTTTGTTGATGAAGATATTCTAGATGCACATCCTAGTATCAGTATTTGTGATACTGAGGATGTAGCAGCTGATCAAGCCACCTTGGTCATTGAAGACTCTGTTGCTTCTCACACAGAGAATCTTTCAGTTCACAATTTACATTCTGACAAAGGTGAGGAGGTTGATCAGAGGATAGAAGTTGCTACAGAGCCAATTCTTGATGAAGCTGTAGCAGAGAATGTACAAGAGGCTGCTGATAAGCTAAACTCTGAGGATAATATTTTTCTTGAAACTTTGCCACAATCTGTTGTTGAGATTGTTCGAAAAGAAGCAGAGTTTGATAATCCAGAAAGAATGGCTGAGAATGTTTCTGCAGAGAATACAGCAGAGGATGACAATGTTGAAGATAGTTCTGCTCATTCACATCCTGATATACAAGAGGAGTTATCTGATATTCGATTAAACTCTGATGAGGAAAGAGAGGTCAATCGAGCTACTGCTGAGCATTTTCAGGATATGTACTACAATAGATGGGCTGCTGCAGATTGTGTCTTTTCTGCACAGAGGGCTGCTGATTTTCTTGCTGATTCTGTGAAGCAAATTTCAAACTCTGATGTTCTTACAAGTCTAAAGGCCACTGTGGTTCAAGTCAAAGCCTTAAATAATAGGTTTGATGAAACACAAACAGTGGTTACCAATCTTAGGAATGAAGTTGGTATAAGGGATCTTACCTTAAAGACTGATAGGTCTTATTATTCTGCCATGTTCAAGCAGCAAGCTAAGGATTCTGATGAACTTAAGAAGAGGCTTGGGAAAGTTGAGGAGAATCAGATTGCAATGTCTGCACAATTGAATTCTATTTCTACTGCTATAGAATTGCTGACATCAGTACTACTTTCTGATGATGTCAAAAAGGGGGAGAGTGTACCTAATGACAAATGCAAAGACACTCAAACTCTGAGACGGAGGGATGATTCTGCTGATGGTGGAAGCAAGGAAACTGAGAGGAAGCAAATTTCTGCTCAAGGGCAAAGAAGATCAAGATTAAATTCTGATAGGTTGACAAACTCTGGTAAAGGAATCTCAAACTCTGCCAGTGGTTCAAGACTTAAGAGTTTAATTATTTCAGCCAATCCATCTACTGATGAAGAAATTGCTACAAAAATGTTTCTAGAAGAACATGGTAATGAAGCTACAGTTGAAGACATGGAAGCTGAAATGCTGAGTCTTGCTGAAGAGCATGAGAAGAAATTGAAGGATGGTACTTACAAAAAGAAAGCTGTCAAGGCTCCTAGAAAGAAAGAAACTGGAATTTCTATCAAGGAAAATACTCAACAGAGTATACAATACACCAGGAGGCCTGTAATAGCAAACGCTGATAAGGGCAAGGGTAAACTGATAGAAGAAGGACAGTTACCAAGGAAGAATTATTCAACCTCTGACATTGCTCAAGTTGAATCAAAATTTATTAAATCAACCTCTGACGCTGCTCAAGTTGATGTTTCTACTAAAGTTATAACAACCTCTGACAATGCTCATGTTGTGCAAACTCAACTAGCACCTCAACTCCAAGATACTTTTAGAAGACCTATACTTCCTGAAACTCTGAAGCCAGAAACTGTTAACTTCTCAGAAACCAGAACTGTATTGGGCAAAGAATCTTATGATAAATCTGGATTAGGTTCACACAGGGAGAAGAGAATAAACAACAGGCCTGGAGATCAATCATCACTGGCAGTATCTGGTATTTTTACTCAAGAGAATCTTGATATGCTAGAATCTGTTCAGATGATATTTCATAAAGTGTTAAAGAAAGAGTTTTTGTTGTATTTTATGGCTGATGGAAGAGTTTACAAGGTTGCAGAGTCTGACATCAATCTCAAATCTTATGAAGAATTGGAGTATGTTCTGTATTTGTTAAAAGTCAAAAATAGAAGTACTCATGATGCTGCTTTAGTTATCAGAGAAAAGATGCTGAAATCAAAGATAATGCTTGGAGGAGGAGTCTCGAGTGCATATATTCCTAAGTACAGAGATGCTTATGGAAAGATTGTAGAAATGAAAAGAAACAGTGCAAGACTAAGGACTGATCTGGGAGTTAAAGTCTTAGAATTCAATCTAGAATCTGATAAATCATATTTTATTAGGCTAGGGAATGAGATGAGGAAAAATTCCATCTATTCTTTGAGAGCTGCAATTTATCAGACTGGAGAATCTGATCCAGAGTTGAGAGAGTTGAAGAAAGTTATGGTTGAAGAGCTGGAAAGGGCTGAAAGAAGACTTCTCATGGATTATCTCAGAACTGTTCCTGATATTCAAGAAATCAAATAAAGTCTGACTGTAAGTTTTTTTTAAAGTTTTCTACTCTAAGTTAAAGTTAAACTCTGATATATTAAACACTGCATTTGTTATATGTTTTGACATCATCAATTATCTGTTTAACTTGTACATTTTTATTATGCACAAATTAGGGCAGATTGTTAGATATAATTGCTGACGTTTGTTCATCAGTGTTTAAGCAACAGGTGATCATCAGAGTTTACATTGAAGCCAGTCAGAGTTTGTTAGAGTCTGACTTGGTGATAGTTGAAATAGCTGTCGGTGCTGAATTGAATATTCTAGAAGCAATATATTCTGAAGATGGAAAGAAGCAGAATATATTGATACAGCTAAGGAAACTAGACAGAAGACTGAAGCAATCCTTAATTGATAATAATTGTATAGCTAATTTATAGGAGTATCAATTAGATAAGGATTGTGTAACTGTGTACTATATAAACACAGATAGGTTATCCCTAGAAGAAATGCGATTATTGAAAACATTATTCTTGTAACCTAGTAGCTCTTTGTGATTCATTAACATCGCTAAGAGAGAATTATTTAATATAATTCAGTTTGTTGATTTACAAACTTGTGTTCTTGATTGTTATTCTCATACATACTTGATTATATATTGTGTATTCGGCCTAACATATTTATACTGTATCGCAAAGTCCCCCCAATCTTTCGATCTCTAAGACTTTGCGACATAGTTCATTTTTAGACTCTGCGATATACTTTGTAAGACTTTGCGGTACATGCCATTTTGAGACTTCGCGACATACAAATAATCTGTACATATTCATAACTCCATATCACAGTGTCTCTATCATATAAATACTTTTTGCCGACCGTTCACAACTTTTCATTCTGTCTATTGCTCTCAATTTCTAAAACCTAAACTCAAACTCTCTTCTCTCTTCTTCAATCTCAATTTCAAATGGCACCCAAATCTCAAACAGCTTCTTCTTCAAACCCTTTAACCATTCCCAAAGAAACCAATCTTCTCACCATTCCATCTGAAACTGAGGCCAATCCAAGGTATAAGTGCTTTGTACGCTTTTTGAACACCTCATATCTTCGTCAGGTGTTGACGATGAATCCACCCATGTATGTTGATATTCTTGAGGCGTTTTGGAGGACGACCAATTGCTCTTTACTGGCAAGGGAGGATGGCACTTCATTCTATGAAGTGACCTGCAGTATTGGAGGAAAGGAGTTGGTGTTTGGGGAGAAAGAAGTAAATGAAACATTTGGTTTTAAGACGGAGGGGCATGATGTTGAAGCCAGTGACCAGGAAATGGTGGATTTCCTGACGCTGATAAAGTATGCTGATGAGATAGATATGGGGAAGCTGACCAAGAAGCATGTAAGGAGGGAGTGGTCGTTCTTGTTTGATGCTCTGCAGAAGGTGTTTCTGTGCAGAAAGACTGGGTGGGATCAAATCAGCCACATTACAGTGAGGCTTGCTCATTCCCTGGCATACAACCAGGAAATCAATGTAGGATCAATCATTGTAAGAGAGTTGGCTCAAAGGTTAGGTAAGTCCCCACGCCACAGAGGTACTGAAATCTTCTATCCTCGTTTTCTTCAATGTATTTTAAATCATTTAGATTCTCATTTGCATGAATTAGAAGGGATAGACACAACAAAATTGGCTTATCCTAAGTCCATGTCCAAAGTTCTATTTGGTACATTGGACACTAGGAATCAAGTTGATGTAATTTTGAGTGTGACTGAGCATATGCAAAACACATTCAAAACTTACACACTTGATCAGCCCATATATCATGAACTTTCTTGGAAAGGAAAGGCTAAGGCTGATGAAGCTACAGAGTCTAACCCAAGCCTTCCTAACCCATCCAATGACCCATCTGCAAACAGTACAGTAGTAATTAGGGAGCCAAGTGCACCAGTCTCTCAAAAGATTGGTGTTACTAAAAAGAAGACAAAGAAGAGACCCTTAGCTATTATCAATGAGTCTGTAGAAATAGGATGTGAGGAATCTGAGTCTCAGCTCACCAGACCAAAGAAGAAGTCTAAAGAAATAGCCACCACTGAATCCTCCCAACAAGATTCAGATGTGCAAAAAGGGGTACACCTGTTACTGTCAATGGCCTCTCAACAGGACATTGGCATTGAAAAGAGTAGTCTCCCCACTACATTCTGTACAGAGTCTGCACAGGGTCAAGAACTCACTCTTGACCCAAGTGGAAATAAGGGTGGTCCTACACAAAGTGGAGAGCACATCACAATTGAGACTCCTCCTATTTCTCAGGGGGAGTTGCCAAAATCTGTTCTACACCACACTTCTCTTCCAGAATCTACATCTAATATTTCTTCTCAACAGAATAGTCATTCTCATGACATTTCTGCAATTGATCAATCACAATCCAAATCTGTGATTGAGCCAACCTCAAGTGACATGGTGCATGACACTGTGTTCACCACCCAGGAACCACATCCAGTTGGTCAGGGAACGCATGCTGGGGCATATCCTAATGACACCAACACAAATATAGAGGATTCACCAGTTCTCACTGGAGACTCTATGCCAAACTCTCCATTCCTTATGGACATGGAACTACCTTCACAGGCACATGGAGATTATGTTGTTACTCATCCCATTTCAATGGAGACAACATCAGACTCCACAGTCATTTCAAGACCGGAGGAAACTCTTACATCTATCCCACCTGAGGTGCCTTGCACGAGCACTAACTTGGCCCAGGCCACAATCTCAGAATGGCTAAAACCTGTGCAACATGATAGGGCTTCAGGATCATCCTCTATGCCACCAAAATTGACGGAAGAAGAATTGCAAAATCTTCATGTGGCACAGATAGATGAGTTCTCAAAGATTGCCCAACATCTCCTCACAGTTGGACTCCCAAATCAAGACTATGAAGCTATTTTGCTCTGTCACAAGGAGGATGTTTAGGCTCAATCAAAAAAGATTGTGGATGAAGCCCAACAGGATGGTAATGTGGATGCCTGGTTGGATGCTAAGAGGTCAGTGAAGCTGAAGGATGCACTAGCCTATCTCAGGGAAGACTATCTCACAGCTCTAGGATCAAATGCCAAGGGTCTTTCTCCTGCAGATATATATGAGGCAGTGAATGAGGTATATAAAAGTCAATTGAAGGCTCTGCACTATCTTGGGAAAGGTCTTCAATCAGAGGTCTACACTATCAAAGAGGAAACTGACCAATCCATGGCTCAGCTAAGGAATGCCTATCTCTCTGATTTTCCCAAGGTGGATGGCATCCTCAAAGAAGTTAGGAAGACCACTCAACAAGTGTCTATAATGGATCTCTCTCTCGCTATGGTGGCTGACAATTTGAAGAGAATTTCCACCAAGTTAGACAACCAACTGCAGTCTAACATCAATATCAACTCTATGCTCTCAGTGCTGTGGAAAAACCGGTATGGTGACAAACTGGTGGATGAGGTTCCTGTCTCCAATATTACAAAATTTGACTTCTCAAAGCTCAAGGACCAGCAATCCTTTCAAGTCTGAGCAGCTGTTTTCCAAGGTTGAAAGGTTGGAGAAGGAAGTTGCATCCTTGAAATCTGAAAACCAAGGGATTTCTCAATCCTTGGACCTCAATGCCAAAATGGATGATCAAACCAACTCAACCTCCAACATCTTGTTGGTAAAACAACAAATGATGACTTCCATGATGAGAAGCATGAATCTTCCTATTCCTGGAGAAGCTCAAGACATCTTGTCTGACCCCAAGCCTAAGGGGGAGAAAGGAAAGGAAGGTGTCATTCTAGAAAAGAGAGGGGGAACTTCTACAAAGTAAAAACTGAAAGGGAAAGTTACATCTGAAGAGGAGCTCAAACCAATCACCTTTCCTACTGTTTCTGTCACCAGTCTAGCTGGCCAGAAAAGTAGTGTGACTACAACCTACAACCCTGGCACATTGCCAAGTAATGTCTCTGCTCCTCTCATCTCAACAAGTGCTCAGCCTCTCAAAGCCAACACAATCACTGAGGCCAAGCTACAGGAAGTTGCCAACACAAACATCTATCATGATGTGGCCTTTCTGGAGTTTCTGAAAGCCATCCTCATCAGTGTACAAGGTGACACCAAGGACTACAGGAGAATGATCAAGGAAAACATCAAATACCTAACTGTGGTAGTCAGGAATGTCAAGAATGCCTATCTAAGAGAAATTATCATGGTATCCAAAGAAAATGACCTTTGGCATTTGTCTTTTGAAACTCTGGAGAAGCTGAGATATTCTGAACTAGATGTCATACTAGAGCTAATAATGAAGGAAGGTGACAACAACAAAATGCTGTATGAGGATTTGAAGAAGGACCAATTTTCAAGATTGCCTGAGGTCATCTCAAAACCAAAAACAGTAATTTTCCAAAGCACCACCAAAGAAAACTCTATTGATCAGATTGTAGTTCATGCACATTTGGTGATGAAGAACAAGGACAAAATAAATGGGGTACTTCAGATGCTCAGGGCAAAAAGAGGTTTCAGAACAGCAGAAGAGCTAGAGATGATCCAAACTCTTCAATCATTTCTCATTCATGGCAGAATTCCTGAGTCTTTAAAAGAAAGAAAGGACGGGAAGGATGACAAGGATGATGATGAAGATAAAAGCTATAGAAGAAGAGGTCAGTCAAGGAGTGATAAGGATAATGCAAGTGAGAGCAGCAAGAGCAAAACCTCAAAGAAGACTAAAGATGCTGATGATGACAAGAAGGACTCCCAGGGTAAGAAGGAAACTGTTAAGAGAAGTGGAAATCAGCAAGTCAAGGACATTGCTAGCAGTACCTTAACCAAAACACAAGATTCTAAGTCTAGGGTGGGCACTGTTAGTAATGATCCTCCAAAATCATTACCCAAGACTTCTGGACCTGATTTGCCACAGAAGAAAATCCAAGCCACAACAGAAAAATCTAAAAGACACTTCCACAAAGTCACAGCTAGTGGAGTGTTACAGTGGATGAAAGGGAAAGGAATGAAGCTGCTTCCAAATGATGTGGCACTAAAGACTAATTCTCCCTGCTCTAGAAAGCTACCTCAAGTGAAGCATTTGAAGATCAAGAGTGTAGCCAGAAGGAAAAGGATAACAAAGAAGAATGGGGTAATCACTAATGTAGTAGGGATCAAAGTGCTTCCTTTGGATGAAGACTATGATGAAGATGCCCTAGCATTTTTGAGAGCTCAAAGAATCTTTGAAGTCAAAGTGAAGAACAATCATCTTGAGATCAAATACACTGATAGAAGGGAGAAAGAGATGAAGCAAGGAGGCTGGCAATACTTCTCACAATATGAGCTTGAAAGAATAAATGCTCTACTGAATTTTGAAGAAAAGGAGGAGGGATTGTGGAAGATAGAAGTTGCTAGATTCATGAAGATGCACTCTGACTATGAAGAAAGCCTAAGGAAGCTAAATGAAGAAAAGAGGTGTCTAAAAGAAAAGGAGATGGCTGAGATGGAGGAAAAAGCAAAGGAGCTGAGGAAGAAAGGGCTATGCAGGGTAAAACAAAATCCTTATATTGTGGAGTACAAAAATCATTATGGAGGAAAAAGCATGATAAGGATGGAGTTTATAGATTCATATGTGGAAAGTGCCCTTAGAACAACAGCTGAAGATCTAAAAGACTCTCCTCTCATTGAAGAGTTGATTACAAGAGATTAAATTCTAATGGCCATTTCTGAGATAAAGAAGAATGAAGAAATAAGGAAGAAGAAGGTTTATGATGATTTCTTAGAGAAACAATTGGAAACTGAAGCTATGTATCTCAAGGAGAAACTTTGTAAGCCTAAATTTCCAAGTTGTTATCAAATTCTGTTTATCCTTTTATCTTCTTTATATTTGTTCTTTTTATGTTAGTTAGGCTTGTTATCAGACATGAAATTGTGCCTAAGGGTCTTACTCACAATTTGGGGGAGATTGTTAGGCTCAAGACATGTCTGAATACCACCATTAACAAGCCTACACTATGTGACTATGTCACACTACATGACCTAGTGAATTCTATCACTGAGATATAGTATAGTTCTCTCTATGTACTTGTCTTGTTCTCATGAACATTAGCTTGATCATGTATGCTCAGAATTATAATGAGCTTAGTAGGTTTCTTGCAACTAGAATGTATATAGGCCATTGAATAATTGTCCTGGTAGAAGTTCAGAATTGTTCATGCAGCAGGATAGAGATGAATAAGGCCCTGAAGAAATAAGTTGCAGAAATTTGACTAAGGCATTATATAGCAAAATCTGAATAAAGCTATGTCGTGAAGTCACCAATATCCATGTCGAGAAGTGATGGATCGCATAGTCCATTTTGTACTATGTCGTGAAGTCCTCAAGACTCATGTCGTGAAGTGTTGAAGTCAGCAAAGTCAAGATGTGCTAGATCGTGAAGTTCTCAATCAGCCTATATCGCATAGTCATCAAATAGTCTATGTCGCATAGTCCTCAAAAAGGCTAGATCGCGAAGTACTCAAATGGCCTATGTCGCAAAGTCCTCAAAGGACATATCGCGTAGTCTTTACAAGTGACATCGCGTAGTCTGGAATGAAGTGGAGTTCACGATATCAATACTTAGCCGTTTACAACAAGACAAATCAAGGTACAGAACCAAGAATCAAGAGAGACAAATACTGAAGCATTTGTTCTGACAAGGTGGTCCAAAGAACAGATGGCAAATCTACAGCTAAACTTGGAGAGAAAGATAAGAGACAAGCAGCTACAGTAACGGGAAAGACTCCGAAAAGCAGGTGGTCCTTCCTGACACAGTTAACTTCTAATGGCAGGACAAGTTTGACTTTCAGCTAGGGGTAACTGTGTAAACAGGGGTGTGCCTAGTTTGTATAGGTGAATATATATCGTGCACACACCACTGTTAGCTGAAAGAGAGATACACATAGTTTTATCTTAAGCACTCTTTTCTCTGTAAGCAAAAAAAAAAAACAAGGTACAAACTGTTCTTGTTTAGAAGCCAGAAATTCTGTTGTGAATTTCCGAAAAGCTGTAGTATTTAATTTACTTAATACAAAGTAGATTAAAGTGATTGTGTGTGTTGTTCATTTTCTGCATATTACATAGCATAATCATATACAGTTTATTTTAAGCTTCAAGAATCGAAAAAATATCAAAACTATCCATTCACCCCCCCCCCCCCCTCTGTCTAGTTTCTAGTGGTATTCATTTCTAACATGAGTCATATGGCCTTTCTATCACAAATAGAACCCAAAACCACTAAGGAAGCTTTATTAGATGAGGAATGGATTTTTGCTATGCAAGAAGAATTAAACCAATTCACTCATAATAAAGTTTGGGAGCTAGTTCCACAACCACCCGAAACTTCCATTATTGGAACGAAGTGGGTCTTTCGTAATAAATTAGACGAAAGTGGAACGGTGCTAAGAAATAAAGCACGATTAGTTGCTCAATACTATACTCAAATGGAAGGAATAGATTTTGATGAAACTTATGCCCCCGTAGCTCGAATCGAGTCAATTCGAATGTTTTTGGCTTTCGCGGCGCATAAAGGTTTCAAAGTCTATCAAATGGATGTTAAGTCGGCTTTCCTAAATGGTGTCTTAGAAGAAGAAGTTTTTGTAAGACAACCACCGGGTTTTGAAGACCACTTACATCCGGAATATATGTACAAATTATACAAAGCCTTATACGGGTTAAAACAAGCTCCTAGAGCTTGGTATGAGCGGTTAAGCAAATTCCTAATCGATAACGGTTTTAAAATGGGAATTGTGGATACTACTCTTTTTACAAAGTATGAAGGTGTTGATATTTTGCTCGTTCAAATTTACGTAGATGATATCATCTTTGGTTCTACCAAAGAATCTCTATGTAATGAATTCTCGAATATTATGAGTAAAGAATTCGAAATGAGCATGATGGGGGAATTAAATTTCTTTTTAGGTTTTCAGATTAAGCAATCTAACGAAGACATTCATATTTCGCAATCTAAATATTGTAAAGAAATGCTAAAGAAATTTGAGATGGTAAATTCAAAACCCCTTAGTACACCTATGTCTACATCCAAAAAGTTAACGGAAGATCCTAAAGGTATTTTTATTGATTCTAAGAAATATCGAGGAATGATCAGAAATTTACTTTATATAACGGCTAGTAGACCGGACATACAATATAGTGCATGTAAATGTGCTCGCTTTCAAGTGACTTCTAAAGAATCTCATGTATCGGCTGTAAAGCGGATATTTAGATATCTTAAAGGAACCACTGAACTTGATCTTTGGTATTCGAAAGGACAACCATTTGACTTAGTGTGCTTTTCCGATTCGGATTATGCCGGTCATTTAATTGATAGAAAAAGAACAAGCGGTACTTGTCAGTTTCTTGGTGGATGTCTAGTTTCTTGGTTCTCTAAGAAGCAAAATTCCGTGTCAGTATCCACTACGGAAGCTGAATACATAGTGGCAGCAAAATGTTGTGCTCAAGTCCTTTGGATGAAGCAAACGCTTACCGATTACTCGATAAAATTTGATGTAATATCAATTTAATGTGATAATACGAGTGCCATCAATTTAAGTAAAAATCCGGTATTGCACTCATTATCTAAGAATATTGATATCCGATATCACTTTTTAAGAGATCATGTGTCTAAAGGCAATATTAAATTGGAATACATCGATACCGAACATAATATTGCGGACATATTAACAAAACCTTTGAATTCCGAGAAATTCGCCAAACTACGTTTGGATTTAGGAATGCTTGAGTGTTCAAAGTAAGACCCTCGTGTCTCTAATTTTATTGATTTTAACTTTTCCCGTAAATCTTGGTCCTCTTATAATCACTTTTGCTATTTGAACGGATTTCTATATGAAATTCAGATTTTTCGGTAGTCAATTTGATTAATGCAACTATTGATTGGCCTTGGAATATTATGTATTTCAAAACTCAGGAAAATAGTGAGCATTAATTAATTGTGTCCAAGAAAATATTTTAATAATTTATAAATGAGTTATTAAAATTACTCTTGAAAATTATCTCACTTTACACTATTTAATTTGCATTTATTTGTAAAATTGAAAGTGTGAAATGATAAAATAAAATCAAGTGTACTTTTCAGAAAAATACAATGATTTTATTGTGAGATAAAATATTTTTATGAATTTAATTACATACTTTTGTAATTATTAATTTATTGGATATTTCCGGAAAATAAAATTTGGTATTTAAAATATCAGTTTTATTAAATTAGAATTCAGAAATTGTTTCAACCCTTGGATCATCTCTTGATGAAATCTGAGCCGTCCAAGTTCGAAAATATAAAATCAAAAATTTCCCTAAACAGTAAACACTCTTACTCGGTCATACACTTCATTTTCCCCCAAATTCTTAACACAACCAAAAACCATAATATCTTAATCCTCAATTTCGTTCAATTCTTTGATCTGACATGAAATTAAAACCCATAATCATGTTCTCCTCATCATTTCCTATCGATTCATATCAAGAACTCAACAATTCTATCCCCAGATCGATTAAACTCACAGATCTTAGAAATCGCCTCCTTCGTTTACAATCATTTGATGATAAAATCAATGTTTGCACTACTTTTTAGTGATAATTTGATGATGAAAATGATTGTATAAACCTCAAATCACTTATTCGATACATAAACTCTTTCAAAATCGGTTCGTTAATGGCGATTCAGGCCTTCCAGTGGTGGTTCTCGGCGAGTCACCGTGGTTCCAGTATCCTTACATGGTGGCGAAGCACGTGACTGTGGTGGTTCTCTCAAACTCAAACAACTCGGCGGGTCAACTCAGTCCTGAGCATACTCTACAATTCTCTTTTGCCATTTTAAATGATTGATATAAAAAATAAATTTTTAAATAATATAAGATTATAGATAAATGTAATCTGAGCCTAAAAAAGATATGGATTTATTTACTTCGTCTCCGTGTAGATATTAAATTATTGAAATACAAAAATAAGATTTTATTTTAAGAAATATTTATTTATATTAATCAAATCATACATAATAAATGATTGCATCAAATAATTTTTAGGTATATAAAATTTTAAATATGTGAGTCATATTAGAGATATTTGGTCGACCATTTATTTAGACTTTCAGCGATTTAGAGGTATGATTGGTCTAAATACATAAACAATAAAATAATTAAATTTATGTTAAAAAGATGACAACTCTAAAAATAGGATTTAAGTTGTACATATTAAATATAGCGTAATTAATATTCAATATAATATGAAAAAATATATGATTTTTTGAATCATAAATATTACAAAACTACAATAATTATTATTAACGACCAGTTAGACTATAACTCGAATAAATTCTGGTAATATAAATTTTTATATAATATATTAAATTGATCAATACAATATATAATGGTTGAGTTATAACATATGCTTATATCAATTTATGATAAAATCAAAAAAAAACAAAATTGATATTAGATATCATGTAAATGCTAAGTATCCCAAAATATTTACCATAAGCTTACTGTTAGTGTAAAATTGATAATTTTTCTAATAATAATACATGACCACGTGTGCATACATATGTGCCCATAAATGAAAACGTGTCAAGTGTCCTCGATAAAGAATTTGGTAAAAATTTTGGCGTACGCACTACCTAAAATTAAGACTTAATTGCAGAAACATGGCCTCAGTTATTATATTTTTGCAGAGAAATGGCTTAAGTATAGAAACATGCACGGGTATCGCCGATTTTTTTTTTTGCACCCTATTGTATTCTGTCAAATGGGTTAGACGGACGTTATGTTTTGAAGGGTGAATATGTCAAAAGCATTTTCAACGGCTATATACATACACAATACTATGTATATACATGCTTATTATGCTATAGTTCAATTTTTTATGTTTTCTAGCATGCTTATCTTGTTGCGTAATGCTGGGATTGGTTCCGTGTAACGAGATTACCTGATATTAAAACTTCACTACATGCTTGTCATCCTTTGGCAGAGTTGTAACTCCATCTTCTCCAGAGTTTTCTTGGTCATCAATACGACCTGTCTTTAATAGAACAGATCTGATTCTCTGAACAATCGGAATTTTGTACTTCTGTTGGATACATGATTTAGTTTTCTCTCATGCAATCTTCTATGAGCTCTATTTTGAAAATTAACTTGTAAAGTGTTTAGTGAGTTCTGTGCGGTGCTAAACCAGGAATTAACTAAAGGACGCTTAACTATGGCAGAGTTCTAATGTCAACTTAAGATTTACAAGTATAAATGCAATATTAATTAGTTGTTCTTACACATTTTGATTGGATGAAGGACTTGATACTTGAGACTGAAATTTTATTGTTTGATAAATATTGATGTCATTGTTTTAATTGCCATTAGTTGTTTCACCTTTTATAGTATATGAAACTTTACAAATCCGCTTTGTTTACACTGGGAAAGGGACAACGGGTGTACCTGTTAGAGGAACATATGGCCCTTTAATATCAGCAATATCTATTGAATATGGTAATTTTTAGTTAGCTTAAAGTCCATCATATATTTTCTGAGCAAGTATATGGAAACTTAATAATTTACATAAATTTAGGTAACAAGGCAATTTTGCTACTGAATGGTGTCTATTAGTAACTTCTCCATATTTCTCTTGTTTTTCATATAATCCTCGACAAGATTCAAGTCCTAATAGAAAATGGAAGATTATCATTGCGGTTGTTGTTGTGGCTTCCGTTTTTCTTCTTCTTTTTTTGGGTATTTCTTGGTGGAAGGGCTATTTGGGATGTCGAATATCAAAGGAAGAAGGTAATGTAGGTTAATATGGTTTATTTAAAGTTAAATAAGGAACAAAAGTTTTTAATCCATATGATATAAGCACATAGTCATGAGTTGAGGACATGTAATATGTATCGTAAGATTATAAACTTGGTCATGCAACAAAGATTTCGATTAAAAAAACCAGAGAGAGAGAGATTATGCTAGATATCTACTTGATTGGCAAGATTCAAGTAACATTTTTAACGATGTGTGTCTGCAGTGCTGAGAGGATTGGATCTGCATACCGGAGTATTTACCTTTCAACAAATTAAAGCTGACACTGATAAATTTTCTGCCGTAAACAAGATTGAAGAGGGTGGTTTTGGACCTGTTTATAAGGTGTATACGAGGATATATAAATTTTACACACATATTTTGTAAGGTATATACTATTGGATGGTACTACAATTGCTGTCAAACAACTTTCATCAAAATCAAATCAAGGATCTCGTGAATTTTTGAATGAAATAGGCATGATTTCCAGTTTAAGTCACTCAAATCTAGTAAGATTGCATGGATGTTGTGTCGAGCATAAGCAATTACTCCTAGTGTATGAGTTCATGGAGAATAATAGTCTAGCCCAGGCTCTTTTCAGTAAATTCCATTCCGTATATAACATGTACTTAAAATTGTCCATAGAGACATCAAAGATAATAACATTCTTCTGGACAAAGACCTGAACCCAAAAATCTCGGACTTTGGTTTGGCCAATCTTGATAAAGAGGAAAACACTCATATTAAAACTAGAGTAACCCGTACTAGTCGAATTAGTCTGTTTCTGCCTAACAAGTTAACAGAATATGTGCAAAATATAATCTGATGATAGACTCCACAGGTTCAAGCAATGTTGAGAACTTTATCAGAGGGGTGGTAGTCACTTCACTAGTTCACTTCCTATGCTTAACTACAGGTCCCGAAGAAGATAATAATAGATTATGACACATCTTTGGAAAAAGGCTTGGAACATCTGGATTTACTACCCGTTGTTTACTTTTATTGTTTAGAGGAGCATCTGGTTTGATAAGCATGTATATATAAAGTATTGTGTAGGTATATAGCCCTTGAAAATGCTCTTGACATATTTACCCTTCAAAACATAACGTCCGTCTAACCCATTTGACAGAATGCAATCCGGTGCAAAAAAAAATTATCCAGCCACACCCGTGCATGTTTCTATACTTAAGCCATTTCTATGCAAAAAAATAATAACTGAGGCCATGTTTCTGCAATTAAGTTCAAAATTAAATACTTACTCTTTTTTGTTGATCCTAGAATAAAGGCAAGGTAAGGATGCATCATAATAAAAGAAAAGATTAAGTAAGCTGTAAACAGACCCTTCCATGAAGGCTTCAAATATTTACTGTCCACAGCTATGCGCCTATGCCACATTCACTTTCTTCCTAGAAATTTAAAGAAACTTTTTTTTTAATTTTTTGATTGCCAACTACTTCATAGAAGATTTCCGTCACTCCAAGTAATACCATATTAAGATGAAAGAAACCTATTCATAATTCACACGTACACACACTATATATTTCCCCTGGGCTGCTCCCATTCTGTGTTTGATCACTGACACACAAGAATAAACGATGGAGAAGCATCTTCCTCATTCAGTAATTATGAATTATTTTTAGATTTTTAGATTTTGTATATTTAATCTTTTTCTTCCTCATCGTAATCATCGATGATGTTTTCTATGGTTGCGGATTTTTGTTTTTAAAGTGAATGAACTCTGTTGCGTTCCTTGGATAGAGAAAAAGAAAAAAGATTTACTTGAATCCACTGGTAAGTTCTCCTAACTAGTTTATTTTTATTGTCACTTCATCTTAATGAAAAGATTCCAATGATACTGATGACCTCTTGGTCTAGCTGCTTGCTCGCCTCTTGGTCTGTGAAAACTAGCATAAGCTTGAACAAGACGAAGAAAATAGCTGTGCACTAATAGAAAATGTATCTCTGTTACATTACTTGATTGTCTAATGAAGGAGCCACTTTTACTTATATACAAGATGCAAGACTAACTAATCTGTAACTAACTTTACAACTGGAAGTTTGTTACAGAAGAATGTAACTAACTAACTATACATCAAGTGGTGACAATAGCTAAATAAGTTAAGCTAAATGATCAATCCTAACACCCTCCTTCAAGTTGGAGGGTGATGAAGACACTCCCAACTTGCCAAGTAAGTGATGATGTTGAAGACCTGTCAACGATTTAGTACATATGTCCGCAACCTGTTGTTTGGATGGAGTATGTGACAAGGAGATCAAACCTGCAGACAGTTTAGCTCGAACAAAATGACAGTCGAGCTCAATGTGCTTAGTTCGTTCATGATATACAGGATTTTTGGCAATGTATATTGCTGCTTGATTGTCACATTTAACAGGAACGGGTATAACATTAGGAACATCAAGTTCATGTAAGAGTCGAGTTAACCATGCCAATTCAGATGTCAATCGTCTCAAAGAACGGTATTCAGCCTTTGTTGAGGAAAGAGACACAATATGTTGTTTCTTCGATTTCCATTATATTAGACTTCCACCCAACAAGACAACAAACCCACGTATAGATTTTCGTGTATTTGGACAAGCTGCCCAATCAGCGTCACGGAAAGCTTCTAGATCAAATGAATTATCTTTAGTGAACAACAATCCTTGACCTGGATTACTCTGCAAATAACGAAGAACATGTATTGCAGCATCCCAATGTGGTTGTCTTGGTGTGGCCATAAACTGACTAAGATGCTGAACACTGAAGGAAAGATCTGGTCTTGTATGCGTAAGGAAGTTTAGCTTACCCACCAGTTGTCGATATTTAGTAGGTTCCAGTAACAAAGAACCCTCATCAAGCAAGAGTTTGCCAGTGTTGAGATCTAAAGGAGTAATGACAGATGTGGTTTCTTCACACTTGAATTCTTTCAGTAAATCATCAGTGAACTTTTTCTGAGATATAACCATGCCATCAGGTACTTCAGCAAATTCCAATCCCAGACAATAATGGAGTTTACCCAGATCTTTTATTTTGAAAACAGAATCAAGATAAGCCTTTATTTCTGCAATTTCCTCATGATCATTGCCAACAACCAAGATGTCATCAACATATACAGCGAGAAAAACAACCAATGTTCCTCATTTCTTAAAGAATAAGGATGAATCATTCTGAGAAATAGTATACCCCCGTGACAACAGAGTAGTTTTCAGTTTTGTGTGCCACTGTCGCGACGCTTGTCGTAAGCCATAAAGGGATTTTTCAAGCTTACAAACCAAAGAAGGGTCATCAACATGTAAACCTGGTGGAGGTGTCATATAGACATCTTCATTAAGATCACCGTGAAGAAAGGCCTTATTAACATCTAAATGAAATAAATCCCATCCTTTTTTCACAGCAGTAGCCACAAGGCTTCGAATTGTAGTCATTTTCACAACTGGTGAAAAAGTTTCAGTAAAATTGATTCCCTCAATTTGAGTATAACCCCGTACAACCAACCGAGCTTTATAACGTTTAATAGAACCATCTGAATTTTGCTTGACCTTAAAAACCCACTTACAAGATATGGGTTTTTTTTCTGGAGGTAACTTAACAAGAGACCATGTATTATTCATTTCCAAGGCTGAGAATTCAGCATTAATGGCTTTCTGCCATTCAGGATACTTAATTGAGTCAGCATACGAAGAAGGCTCAGACGGAGGTAGCAAATAAGTGTGAGGAACAGTAATAGATGTATTGAAAAAAGAAGATGATGTAGGACAATTAGAGGATGTGCAAAGTGAAGTCAACGTACAAAAACAGGCAGTAGTATTGTGACAAGAATTACTCGTAAAAGGATGTATATAATCTGTTAAGTAAGATGGAACTTTAACTGAGCGGGATGATCTGCGAGGTTGTGGGTCTGAAATATTATGTGAAGAATCATTTAACGTAGACTGATTTTGGTGGGAAAAATCAAGTTTAGAATCAGAAGAAGATAATTCAGAAACACTCTGTGGTGTAAGAAAAGAAACCTGATCAGGAATTGGCAATGGAACGCACCCTGAAGATTCTTTCTTAAGATATGGAAATATCGACTCATGAAATACTGCATCACGAGAAATGTGAATGGAACGATCATCAAGAATTATAAATTTATAAGCCTTTTTTCCATAAGGATAACCCAAAAAATTACAAGGAATGGCACGAGGAGAAAATTTGTCTCTATGAAGTTTAGATGTATAAACGTAACTCAAACATCCAAACGGTTTGATTGCAGAATAAGATGGTTTATTATTGAACAACAATTCATATGGAGAGCGACCAGAAAGTAGTTTTGTTGGAAATCGATTAATCAAGTAGGTTGCTGCTAGAACGCAATCTCCCCAAAACTGTTTAGGTAAATTTGATTGAAAAAGTAAAGCTCGTGAAGTCTCAAGCAAATGTTTGTGCTTACGATCAACAACACCATTCTGTTTTGGCGTATGTGAGCATGAAGTTTGATGTATTATACCACTAGAAAGAAAAAATTTAGTGGCATCTTTACTAAGTCCAAGTTCCAATGCATTATCGGTACGCACTATTTTAACTGTGCTTTGAAACTGTGCAGCAGCCATGGATATTAATTGCTTAATAAACTCAAATGCATTACTTTTACAGCTTAGCAAATGATTCCAAGTAGCACGAGTGAAATCGTCGACAATGGTAAGAAAGTATTTGTATTTATTGTAGGTTTGAACTGAATACGGACCCCAAATGTCTACATGTATCAACTGAAACTTAGTAGTAGAATGTATTACACTTCGAGGAAAAGGAAGTCTATGTTGCCGTTATATGTAGCAACAGTACACACAGGTTTAGGAATATAACCATCAACAAAACCTAGCTTATTTCTAGCAGATAATGCTATAGTTATGGATCTTTTCCAATTACCGGAACCAGTTCCATCAAATGGATCACTAACTAACTTCATTCCCGGACTATCAGAAGATTGAAGATGATATGGATTGTCTTGATTAAACTGTGAACCAGTATTCGTATCAAGATTACCTTGATCAGCATTGTTCGAAGATTCAGCCATTGCAAATAAGCAGTGAAAATTACAGAACTAAAATGAATTTGTGTTTAGAAAAATTTTAATTTAAAGATGATGATAAGATTGAGAGAATTGAGGGGATCTGTATGAGGATTTGTCAACAATTATGCGAAATATCAAGAAACTAACAAGATCGTTACTGAAAATGAGTTGTGATTGTAACTGAAAAAGATTACTTTCGATCAAGAAAATGATTGATTACTTAAGGAGATTATAAACTGATGAGATTTGATAGAAACAATGCTCGAGAGAGATAACAGTAAGAGTTTACGAGAGAGATATCGATTAGAGAGATCAGATCAAGATCAAAACGAAAACAGAGAGAGATTGAAATCATCGAGATCGAAATGAAAGCTGAGAGAGAGATCAAGATTGTCGAGATCATGAAATTGTACCTGTATTTGTCGATACAACTGAGTATGTAAAACATTCCTCTTTCGATTAGCTTACGCCATTAAAATGAACAACCTGCTCTGATACCATATGAAAGCTAGCATAAGCTTGAACAAGATGAAGAAAATAGTTGTGCACTAATAGAAAATGTATCTCTGTTACTGTCAGATATAATTGCTGACGTTTGTTCATCAGTGTTTAAGTGCCAGGTACATATCAGAGTTTACATAGAAGCCAGTCAGAGTTTGATAAAGTCTGACTGGGTGAAGAGTTTACACGGAAGCCAGTCAGAGTTTAGTAAAGTCTGACTTGGTGATAGTTGACTTAGTTGTCGGTGCAAAGATAAAGATTCTAGAAGCAATATATTCTGAAGATGGAAAGAAGTAGAATATATTGATACAGCTAAGGAAACGGAATAGAAGACTGAAGCAATCCTTAATTGATAATAATTGTATAGCTAATTTATAGGAGTATCAATTAGATAAGGATTGTGTAACTGTGTACTATATAAACACAGATAGGTTATCCCTAGAAGGGATGCGAACATTGAATATATTATTCTTGTAACCTAGTAGCTCTTTGTGATTCATTAACATCACTAAGAGAGAATTATTTAATATAATTCAGTTTGTTGATTTACAAACCTGTGTTCTTAATTGTTATTCTCATACATACTTGATTATATATTGTGTATTCGGCCTAACAATTGGTATCAGAGCTAAGGCTGTTTAATATATACAGTTTTATGATTCAAACACAGTAATAATCATGTCTGAAGAAAATCAAACTGCTCCTAAGGCTGAACAGGTTAAGCCCAATTCTGTGAGTCGATATGAAACAATCAGGGTTCCAATTCTCAGGCCAGTAGAGTATCCGATTTGGAAGGTGAAGATGACCATGTTTCTGGAGGCTACAGATCCAGAATACCTTGACAGAATCTATGATGGTCCTCATATGCCAACTAAATTGTCCCCTGTTGTTGATGGTCAAGAACAAAAGAATGTTCCAAAGGAAAAGAAAGATATGACTCCTGAGGACATCTCATCAATTGCAAAAGATGCAAAGGTTAGACATCTTCTCCACAGTGCTTTAGATAATGGTATGTCTAACAGAGTAATTGGCTGCAAGACTGCCAAAGAGATATGGGATGCTTTAGAAGTCAGATGCCAGGGAACAGGTGCAATTAAGAAGAACAGAAAGACAATACTCACACAGGAGTATGAGCACTTTGATTCAAGAACTAATGAAACCTTGACTGAGACTTATGATAGATTTTGCAAACTATTGAATGATCTGTCTTTGGTTGATAAAGAATATGAGCTTGAAGAGTCTAATCTCAAGTTTTTGTTATCTCTACCTGAAAAGTGGGATTTAAAGACAACCACAATAAGAGATAATTATGAGCTTGCTGATACAGATCTTGATGAAATCTATGGGTTATTGAAAACTCATGAACTGGAGATAGAACAAAGGAATAGAAGATTGAGTAAAAAGACAAAATCTGTTGCTCTCAAAGTTGAGGAGAAGCCCATTAAGAAGGAATCATCAAGGGAGAAAGCCAAGGGAAAGGCTTTAGTTATTAAATCTGAAAGTGAGTCATCAAACTCTGATGATGACTCAAACTCTGATGAAGCTTCTGACTCTGAGGATGATGAAGAACAGATGATGCAAATGGCTGCACTGATGGTGAAAACCTTCAAGAAGATGGGATTCAAGAACTTTAAGAAAGGAAAGAGATTCTCAAGGAAAGATTCAAACTCTGAAAGGAAAATTTTTAGAAAGTCTGATGGAAGGGAGACCAAGTCTGGCAAGAAGGATAAATCTGAAATCCAGTGCTACAGGTGTAAGGAGATGGGTCACTATGCCCCAGAGTGCAAGAAAGGCAAATCTGAGAAAGCACTCATCTCTAAAGGCAAAGACTGGGCAGATACTTCAGACTCTGATGATGGAGAAAATTATGCTCTAATGGCAACTGTCAGAGATGAGACTGAATCATCTGAAAATAAGGTACCCCTAACTACTTATGCTTATGATACTGATAATATATCTGAATTGAGAGTATATCTGAAAAGCGTACATGTTAGTTATAGGGATCAGACTTTAGAAAATGAGAGAATTAAATCTGAGAATCTTAGCCTTAAAGATATAAACAAGTTTCTTGAAAGAGAACTTGAAAAAATGAAGCAGATTCAAAAAGAAAGAGATGATGCTGTTTATGTAGAACAGGAGTTGCTGAAAAGATATAAGCAATTAGAATCTGATTTAGAAAAAGAAAGAAAAATAATCAAGACTTGGACAGATTCTGGAAGAGACACTCATCAAGTGTTTCAGACAGATTCTGTAGGTTTAGGCTATTGTGAAAATGATGAACTTAGGTTCAAAGACAAAGTTAAGGTAAAACCACAACTTAAACCTGTGAAATTTGTTCCAGAAGCCAATAAGTTAAAATCTGTTGTAATAAGGAAAGCTGATATGGAATCAGATGAAGCCTGTGAAAAACAGGAAAATATTATAACAGAAAATCTTATGGAATTAGAAGCTGTTAGAAAACCAGTAAAAACTTGTGAAAAACAGGTTAATGTTGGCTTGATGACAGGAAAACAGTTCAATCATAAGCTGAAAGAGGTAAAATCTGCCATGAAACCAAAAGGGTCCAAGAAGAATAGGAATGGAAAGATAGGCATAAATAAAAGAAATAATCATTTGCCTACTGGTGCTGCTCCAAGGAAAACATGTTATAATTGTGGTAGTTCTAATCATCTTGCTAATTACTGCACAAAGAATAAAAATATCAATTCTTTACCTTCTACATCAGGAGTAAAGAATGATAATATTAGGGTGAGACCACAGACTTTATGCACACACTGTGGGAGCACTTGACATTCCATTTATACTTGCAAGAGTTATCATGCTATTTATCACAACTATTATGAGCTAAAACCCAATCTGAAGTGGGTTAGAGCAAACTCTGCAAGTGTAAAGTCTGACAATGTTAGTTTAAACTCTGTTGATAGTAATTCCGCTGCAAAAACTAACACTGTTAAGAAAGACAAAGGATCCAAGCAAGTCTGGGTCCTTAAAACTAACACTTAGTGGTTGTTTGTGATTGCAGGGCATAAAAGAGAGCACCCTTATCTTGGACAGTGGATGCTCAGGACACATGACTGGAAATAAAGCCCTACTATCAGATTTTGAGGAGAAGGCTGGCCCAAAGGTTTCCTATGGAGATGGCAACATAGGACACACTCTGGGATATGGCAATATCAATCTTGGAAGTGTCATCATTACAAATGTAGCTCTAGTCTCAGGACTCAAGCATAATCTGCTATCTGTGAGTCAAATCTGTGACAGAGGAAACCATGTAGATTTTCACACTGAATACTGTGAAGTTATCAGTAAATCTACTGGAAAAGTTATTCTAGTTGGACACAGGCGTAACAACATTTATGAAGCAAGTTTGGTAACAAACTCTGATGGAAAAACAGTGTGTCTGACTGCAAGAATGTCAAATGAAGAGAGTTGGAATTGGCATAAGAAGCTCTCTCATCTCAATTTGAACAACATAAATGAGCTAATAAGAAAGGATCTTGTAAGGGGACTCCCAAAATCAATACTCAGTCTAGATGGCCTATGTGATTCTTGTCAAAAGGCCAAGCAAAGGAAGTCATCTTTCAAGAGCAAATCTGAATCTTCAGTAGTGGAACCTTATCATCTTCTTCATGTTGATCTCTTTGGACCAGTGAATGTGATGTCCATGGGCAGAAAGAAATATGCTCTAGTAATTGTTGATGAATATACTAGATATACATGGGTGTATTTCTTATCAAAGAAGGATGAAACTGCTCAAACTCTAATGGATCATGTAAATCTACTGGACAAAGGATCACAGCACAAAGTCAAAATTATAAGGAGTGATAATGGAACTGAATTCAGAAACTCAATCATGGAAGCTTTCTGCAAGGAAAGAGGAGTGAAACAAGAATTTTCTACACCTGGAACTCCACAGCAAAATGGTGTAGTTGAAAGAAAGAACAGAACTTTAATTGAAGCAGCCAGAACTATGCTTGAAGAAGCAAAATTACCAACATACTTCTGGGTAGAAGCTGTTCAAACTGCTTGTTTTACTCAAAATGCTACACTGATCAACAAGCATGGGAAAACACCATATGAGATGGTGAAAGATAAGAAGCCAAATTTGAAATATTTTCATATATTTGGATGCAAATGCTTTGTGTTGAAGACTCATCCTGAACAGTTGACCAAGTTCGAGTTAAAAGCTGATGAAGGAATCTTTGTTGGCATTCAGAGTCTACAATCTGAGAACTAAAGTGATCATGGAATCCATACATGTGTCATTTGATGACAAGAAAATAACTGGACTTGATGACTTAGATGGATATGATCAACTGTGTTTTGAAAATGAAGGGTTATTCTCTGATGAGATAAACTCTGATGAAGCAGTACCGTCAAACTCTGATGAAGCGGTTCTGACAAACTCTGACGAAGCATTCTCTGAACCTCTACTGGTAAATACTGGAGAAACTGAAAATTCTCAAATTGAACAAAATGGAGAACCAGTTGAGGGGGAGCGTGAAGAAGCTCAACAAGACACAGCAAGTGAGTCAGTTGAGGAAACTGATTCAAACTCTGACAGTTCAAACTCTGAGCCATCCAATTCAGGGGGAGCCTCAGATACTGCAGAAAGTCAACATATGAATCAGGAGAGCATGGATCAAGGGGGAGGATCCAATAATGATGCAAGAAACCACTTACTAACAGCAAGAAAGTGGACACAGGCACACACACCTGATCTCATAATTGGAGATCCTGATGCTAGTGTGAGAACTAGAAGTGCAACAAATAATGAGTGTCTGTATCATGCTTTCTTGTCTCAAACAGAACCAAAGAAAGTGGAGGAAGCTCTTCAAGATGCTAATTAGATTACAGCAATGCAAGAAGAGTTAAATGAATTTGAAAGAAATGAAGTCTGGACACTTGTACCTAGACCAAAGAATAGATCAATTGTAGGTACAAAGTGGGTTTTCAGAAACAAGACTGACAGTGAAGGTGTGATTACAAGAAACAAGGCTAGACTTGTGGCTAAAGGTTATTCACAACAGGAAGGAATTGACTATGATGAAACCTTTGCTCCAGTTGCAAGATTGGAGGCCATAAGAATGTTTCTGGCCTATGCTGCACACAAGAAGTTTAAAGTCTTTCAGATGGATGTAAAAAGTGCTTTTCTCAATGGGAAGCTTGAAGAAGAAGTGTTTGTTGAACAACCACCAGGATTTGTAGATCCCAAGCATCCAGATTATGTCTACAGGCTTGACAAGGCATTATATGGACTAAAGCAAGCACCAAGAGCATGGTATGAAACTCTTGCTCAATTTCTTTAGTGGGTTCACAAGAGGTACAATTGATAAAACCTTGTTTTATTTCAATTCTGGTGATGATTTGCTTTTAGTTCAAATTTATGTAGATGATATTATCTTTGGATCTACTAATGACAAACTTTGTAAGAAGTTTGCAAAGCTTATGCAGTCCAGGTACCAAATGAGCATGATGGGAGAGCTTAGTTATTTTCTAGGCTTACAGGTCAAGCAAACAGATGATGGGATTTTTATCAATCAAGCAAAGTATACCAGAAATATTCTCAAGAAATTTGGTATGCTTGATAGTTCATCTGCCACAACTCCCATGGCTACAGCAACTAAGCTAGACAAAGACACAGGAGCCTCAGTAGATATGACAAACTACAGAGGAATGATAGGGTCTTTACTGTATCTTACTGCAAGTAGACCTGATATCATATATGCAACATGTCTTTGTGCAAGATTTCAAGCAGATCCCAGAGAGCCTCATCTAACAGCTGTAAAAAGAATCTTCAAATATCTCAAAGGAACCATAACCTTGGGTTTGTGGTATCCTAGAGAATCAGAGTTTAAGCTAATTGGTTATTCTGATGCAGATTTTGCAGGCTGTAAGATAGACAGAAAAAGTACAAGTGGAAGCTGTCAATTTTTAGGTGACAGATTGGTTTCTTGGTATAGCAAGAAACAGAAATCAATTTCTACATCCACAGCAGAAGCAGAGTATATAGCAGCTGGTAGCTGTTGTGCACAGATTCTGTGGATGAAGAATCAATTGCTGGATTATGGTTTGAAGTACTCTAAAATACCTATTTTTTGTGATAACCAAAGTGCTATTGCTATGACAGGAAATCCAGTACAGCATTCCATGACCAAGCACATCAGCATAAGGTATCATTTTATAAGGGAACATGTGGAAGAAGGAAACATTGAGCTTCATTTTGTGTCTACAGACCAACAACTTGCAGATATCTTCACAAAACCCTTGAGTGAAGCTACTTTTACAAGATTGGTAAATGAACTTGGAATGATCTCTGGTTTTGACTAGGGATACAGGTTAGACTCAAAACTATACATGTTTGATTTTTATGCTCATGATTCCTTGCATGTATTAACTGTTATGAGTATCAGTGTCATAAACTCTGAAAGTAAACTCTGATGTTAAACTCTGTTAGTCATAAAGTGTTGGTCATACTCTGATAGTAAGAGTCTAATGCTATACTCTGATTGTAATTTTGTCTGAAACATATGGACCAATGAAGAAATTTATATGGAACATAATTCTCAGTAAGTAATTATGAATCCTTAAGAGTTATATAGATTCTGATCTCAAATATGTGCAGTAAGTTAACACAGCATGATACTGTCTCTATATTTATAGAATCTCTTAGTTTATTGATCCTATACAGTGAGTCTGTATTAGCTGTTTGCATTTTCTCTCATAAATTAATTATATTAACTGATGAAAAGTCTAAACTCTGATTATTAATTGCAAATAATTCACCCTCAAATCAAAAGATGCCAAACAGAGCACAAATTCCTTTGAGATCATGTTGTGCCTAGGAAGATCCAGGAACTTATTGTATGAAATAAGGGCTAAAATCTTTGATTTTTGGTGACTAGTGCCAACCACTGATTACTGGAAAAATAAAATTATATATATATATATATATATATATATATAAATATATATATATAAAGGGGGTGAAAAATAAAAGATATATCCAAATGAAAGGATATCAGTATTACAGAGTTTAGATATAAAATCAGATTTTATTTTATACATGAGAGTTTAGGCAACCAGTTTTTACTGCTTTAGTTTGTGGATTTTATGCACTTTGAGATGATCTAAATATTGATTTCGGCAAACTCTGCTATTGCACACACTATTATTCACACCTGTACAGTCTGAGAAAAGAGTTTATTGACAAAGAAGGATAAATGGTAAACACTGATGTCTTGTGTGAAATACGCTGAGGTAACATTGTTTTAATCTCTGATGGTTAAAATGATTTCTTTGTTTCAGACATTTTATAATTTTGAGATTAGACATTTGTTTTGAAATTCAAAGGAGTATGATAACAAACGGTTCATATTTGTATTAAACAGAGAGAGAAGTTGAGTGTTTTGAACAGTGTGAAAAGCGGTAATTATGGCTCTTTTTACTGCGCGTGTGTATTGAAAGATGTTACATACAGCTGTCAGCGTATGCATGTTTGACACCTGTCCCACTCACACACTTTTCAAAGACGCCTGCTGTGTGTAGTAATGATTAAAACGTTTGAGTTTTAAATCTTCACAGTTATTATTTAAATACACTACACATAAACGGTTCACTTTTTTTTTACACATCTCAACTTTTCATAAGTTTTTACTCACACACATTGTCTCAAACACTTTCATTGCATACACTTTCATTTATTCTCTATTTGTTTTCTTCTAAACTGTTCTAATGGCAACAACAATGTTTACTGCTTCTGGATTAGAATTTGTCCCAAACAACTACTCAGCTCCTTTAACAAATGAGAACGCACCGGAGGCGTTTCATTTGATTCAGAGTTTCTTGTCAAACTCTGATATCGGCAATGCTCTCACTGCACCCTCGAAGCTGTCTGCGACTCAAATTCGGACTTTTTGGCAGACAGGTACTTATGATAATGGAGGAGAGTCTGGATCTCCATCTATCATTTTTGAGTTTCAAGGAGATGAATTTGCTGTTACTCCTACTACTGTTCGTGATGCTTTGGGTCTTGAAGATTTCAATGCATTCACAATCTCTGTTGGAGACTCTGAGCTAGTCAGAATGATGAGAGAGATGGGATATTCTGGACCTTTGTCAAAGATAAGTCAACTCAAAAGGCCTCTTTTGCGCAAGGAATGGAGCTTCTTTTTCGATTGCATTACTCGGGCTTTTGGAAAGAAGTGCACCAATTGGGATGCGATTCCCACGGATAGTCTACAGATCGGGTATTCTCTTCTCTATGGCAGTCAATTTGATGTTGCGAGATTAGTTTTAACTAATATTGGTGAGAAGATGCTAGAGAATAGAAATGTTGTTTATTTCTCTAGGTTTTGTCAATTGATATTCAATTTTTGCTACCCAAACGTTGAGATAGAAGAGGATGATGTTATCCTCTCGTTTAAACTGCACAAACGTATATTCTCTGATCTTACCAACAAGGATAACAAGAAAGGAGATGCTGGTCTCTTTATGTTGCCTGAGTCTGTGCAACAATTCCTGGATAACTTACAACAACAACAGCTAGCAAACACTGAAGCTGGGCCTTCTGTGTCTCAACCACAAAGGTCAAAGAAAACTAAGGTAAGGGCTGTTAAGTCTGTCAACATAAACACTGAAGCTGGGGCATCAAATGCTGATGATATGCCTCAGAAGAGAAGAATGAAGAAGAGAAGAGCCAATAGGGCAAAGTCTGATGCTGCTGATGCTGTTGATGCAGAGACTGAAACTGATGAAAAAACTCTTCATCAGCGAAAAAGAAGATTGGTAGCAGCACATCTGTTTGATGCTGAGAATATCTCTTCAACTGTTGCTGATGATATTGAAATTGAGATTCCAGAAGTTGAAGCTGTTCCTGAAGATAGAATTTTTATGGAGACTGTTCTTCAAGATGATGCTCCTACATCAAAGTCTGATGATGTAGTTGAGGAAGCTGCAAATGATGCTCCTATACCCACAGAGGGCAGAGAAAATGTTGCAGATGAAGCTCCTGAAAATATTGTTCAGGAGGCTAATATGGAAGTTGAAGCAAACCTCTCTATCAACTCTGCACATTTCACAGAGGGTTTGGAAGCTGATCAAGATACTGTTCAACTTGACGAATCTATGGCTTCTCACACTGAAATTATTTCTCTTGACCTTGAGAAAGGTGAGGAAGTTGATCAGACTTTAGCTGCTAAAGCTACAGAAACTGTTGCTGTAAATCCTGATGTTGCTGACAAGGATGCAACAGAGAATGTTCCTTTTGAAGCAGAGTTTGTTGCAAACTCTGAGGATGTTCTTGTTCTTGAAGCTCTACAACAATCTGTTGTTGAGATTGTTCAACAAGCAGAGTTTAGTCATACTGCACACTCTAATGATTCTGAAAGAATGGCAGAAAATGTTCTTACAGAGAATGAAGCAGAGGATGACAATGCTGAAGCTAGTCCCGCTCATTCCAATCCTGATATACAAGTAGAGCTGTCTAACATTCAAGCAAACTCTGAAGAAGAAAGAGAAGTCAATAGAGCTACTACTGCATATTATCAAGATATGTACTTCTCAAATTGGTCAAGCAAGGATACTATCTTTTCCAATGAAAGAGCTGCATATTTTGTGACAAAGTCTTCCAAAGAGATTAAAAATCCAGAACTTCTCAGTCATCTCAAAGCAACTATTGTACAAATCAAATCATTAAACAATCGTTTTGATGATTCTGACAAGGTGATTGCAGGATTAAGGAATGATATAGCTACAAGAGAGCTTACACAGCAAAAGGACAAATCTCTATACATCTCTTTGTGTAAAGAGCAAAAGAATTTTAACTCTAGATTGTTGAAAGTTGAGGACAACCAGACTGCTATGTCTGCCCAACTGACATCAATTTCTACTGTAATTGAATTGTTGACATCAGTACTACTTTCTGATGATGTCAAAAAGGGGGAGAGTGTACCAAGTGACAAATGCAAAGACACTCAAACTCTGAGACGGAGGGATGATGGTAATGATGGTGGAAACAAGGGAGGAGATGGAAAGAGCTTAAGATCAAATGATGATAGAAGACTACTTTCAAGAAGGTCAAACTCTGTTAAAAGATCAAACTCTGGAAAGGGACATGTAGACTCTGCCAGTGGTTCAAGATATAAAAGTTTGATAATCTCTGATAAGCCATCTACTGATGAGGAAATTGCTGCTAAGATGTTTATGGCAGAACATGGAAAAGGTATTACAATTGAAGATATCCAAGCTGAAGAGCAAATGCTTGCTGAGGAACACAAGAAGAATGTTGAAGCTGGAATCTACAAGAAGAAGGTTATCAAGGCTCCAAGGAGAAAAGAAAAAGGAATTGTTATCAAAGAGAATGTAAACTCTGATCAGAGTTTACAGTACTCAAGGAGGCCTAGTGGTTCAAATGCTGATAAAGGTAAAGTGTAACGCCCCCAAATCCGGGGTCAATGATTTGGTCGTCACACTGCACTCTTAATCCAAACAACCTGTTCAACATAAAATCAACACAATAATAATAATATCTGTGACCCCAACTCTACCAAGAATCTTTAAAGGTTATAGTGCTAGGAACAAGAATCCAAAAATTCATTACAACAATCTTTCTTCTTTACAACCATTCTCTGTACATAAATTCTAATACACTAGTATAACTTCGATAAGAAGTATACCAGGCAACTAATCTTATACAATATATTAAGCAATAGAAAACATCTATATACAAAACCTCTCACTAGCTCCACTGCTCTGGATCAAAACGTCTTTACGCTAATATCTTTCCCCATCTCTGATCAGCTACGCGGACAACTCTCGCCAATACACCTTCTTTCCGGCAGGCTAAAATATATATAAATAAAACAAGTATGAGCGAATGAATTGCTCAGCAAGCGTATTATTAAATATGATACGAAAGGTTTCCAAAATAAACTTTGGATTTTCAAATAAACAAGCCTATGGCTTAAACATTTGTAATCTCTAATATTTTCAAAGTAAGTTTGGTAATTTATCACAATATCTCATTTAGCTTCTCGCAACCGAATAGTTTTAAAACACAAAAGATTTATATAGGTCGTTACGATGACCGAATCAACAATAACTACAATAGTATGTAGAAAATATGAAATAAATATAACTCGTACGTCTTCAAGACCATAGTTTGTACAAAAATACTAATTTGAAGATAACAGGTCTATTCACGACATTTTCCGAAATCAACAACTCTGGAAGGTTAGAATAATCAAGGGGCAAGAATGAGCCAACACGCTCGGTTAAGAAATAAAGAACGCACTTCAAGACTTCAACATGGTACCGACTGGATATGCGGTATGAATAAAACTCAACAAGATAGATATCTCACGACTGCCAATGGAATCAAGGAAGTGGATTTCAACTATTTGGAATCCGAATGTATTAAGAGTAAGCGATTTCAGCAAGATTGAAACCACTATTAATAATCAACAAACCAACAACTTCACGCAACGAATAAACCTGAGAATCAGGTCATATCTCACAAGTACAAAGTATATGGATGTAACTCATCCTAGAAATGAAAATTCATATTAGAATTGGATTTTTAACAATTATCAAATACAAAGGTTGTGCTGCTGGCCAGCCACGCATCAACCCCGGACTAGCTCATGTCATAGTCCTCTACTGGATCCTAGGCCAATCTGGGCCTTAATTACATCGACCAATAATTGGTCCATTTTTAAAAACATTCCAATTCTATATTATATACGTCAGGTGTCAGAACAATTGACAACCTTACTTCGACAATCAGGTGTCGGAAGAATCGACAACCTAATACAACAATTGCTGGAAAACTCACGTTCCAGGAAACAGTTCAATTATGAAGAATCCATTAAGGAATAACAATATAATCTAGTATCGACGAGATCGACACAATATGGGGAGGTGCACATGAAAAGTGACAATATAATAAGCATCGACGAGTTCGATGTAACAACTGGGATATAATGAAGAATAAACAATGACATGCTCAACAAGGTTAAGTCTGATATGAAACAGACAATATGATATCAACAGAAAAGTGTAACAAGTCAATATAGAGTAGGGTTCAAAGAATAAACAATAACATGCTTAACAAGATTGAATCTGATATGAAACAGGCATTATGATATCAACAGAATTTGCAATAACTCAATATGGAATAGGGTTCAAAGAACAGGCTCTAGATGGCCTTAACAGTTCAATTCATCACATTATGGAAGAATTAGTTAAGATTCAACAATCTGGTAAGTGACAAGAAAGTCAAGTTCAAGTTTAAGAAAAATTCAGGGTGAAGTTTATAAATGAAGAAAACAAAGGTTTATTAACTTCTGGCAGAAATAGTTCAAGTCCTTCGAACATATACTTATAATAGATAAGCCTCGTATTTGAAGGAAGTAAACTAAATCATGCACAGCATAAATGAATTCGAATCAGGGAATGGATCAGATGATCGCATTAACAAGAAATGATAATAATAGTTGCAAGGGTGCAGGATGGAAAAATGGAATACTTGTAGAACAAGTACCACAACTTCGGAATTTAAAATAACGTTTTCAACATAGGGTTCGTAAGTTCCCACTCATCTAGGGTTGGCAATATTCCAACCTAATATTTTAAAATCATGTCTTTTAAAAGAGAGCCTTAGTATACGGCCCATAATTATCTCTTCAAACTTTTCAATATAATAAGTATATCTTTCCAATCAATATGAAAATATGAATCTAAACTCAAAAGGTATAAAAGAGTACTCGTCAATTTACGAGATTAAATAACATACTTGCAATTCAATGCAAAAGAAATCAACATTTGAAAATTCAGTAATAAGCATTCAACATGCATACTAATAATTCAAGATAATATCCCTTAATTAATAAGCAAGGGTATAAACACTTGCCTCTGGTCCTTAGCTATTTCGTAACGCTGAAACAATACGATCCCTCCTTATTCTGTCTTATCACACGATTCTCGACTTCCGTCCTTCTTTGCTTTGACGCTCTTGCGAATACCACTAGTCTGCTTCTACCATTTCGAATCCACGTGCCAGCCTTGATAGTCAAACATGAGACGGTACTTAGTCTTCAACGTATGATTTCACATTCCATAAATGATTGTAACTTAACTTCGACGCACTTACCGACCTTACCGATATCTCTGTTGCATAAACATCCACATCTCAATTGATAGACCAATCGCAATCCACCACATAAGTAATCCACGTAACTCACTTGACGACAATCCCCATGCTATAAAAAGTCAACATCCAAGTCAACGGCCTCGTAAATCTCACTTTCTAACATAACCGACAAATTTCTATCCTATCTACCCCTCGTGATAACATTAGACACAACCAATTACTCAAACAAGTCTCCACACAATTAATACGCATGCATGACTCAACAACAGATAATTCACATCATTCACATAACACATTTAAACAAGTGACCGGTTACGTATCGGACGCCCGGTCTAATTTACGATATTTAAAACTCAGATACTAGCCCTAGTACGGGCATATACGGACTATAAAACACATTACACAACTCATACACATCATATAGCACTTATAACTATTTTTAAAACATCACACAAAGCTCATTTGAATTTAAATAAGCCACAAACAATTTTTAAATCAAAAATCGGATTTTTAAATCCAATATAAGTATTTTAAATGCAATTAAATCAATTAAAAAATTAATTGACACTCTTTAAATGCTCAAACTATTTTTAAATAAATGAACCAAGCTAGAAAATAATTAAACTTAATTTTAATTAATTAAATCTAATTAATAATTAATTATTAAGAATTAACTGATTAAAAGAATTAATCAATTAATTAAATAAATTAATTATTAATCAAAAATAATTAAAATAATTAAATTTAATCAATTTTCGAATTTAAATAAATATTTATGAATTTATAAAATTTTCAGAATAATAAAATGTATTTTTAAATTAAAGATATGATTTTTAGAATTTTTAAAACCATTTTTGAATTATTTTAAAATTAAAAATCCAGAAACACTATTCACGAAAATCAATTAGGGTTTTCTGGATCAAACCGGGTCGGGTTAGGGTTTTGAAAACGGGTCATGAAGAACACAAAACGGGTCGGTCAAGAACACCACCGGAAACTGGGAAACCCAGTTTCCGGCCGACGTCCGGCCATCGGAAAATTTTCCGGCGACGCCTAAAACACTTCGAAAACACTTCGTTTCAAGGGGCTTTTACTCAGGAATTCCTGGGCTTCCCAAAACCTGCTAAAATCACTCGCAAGCATGACAGAAAACATCCCAGAAACGGAAACAGCCGGCGACGGCCCGTTTTCCGGTGAACGGAAACCGTACACGAAACTCAAAACTGAATACATGAATAAACTCTAAATCCTACGATCTATACAACCGCTAGAACACAATCAAGAACCCATCAACGGGTCAAAAGTCCGGCCAAAACTTAAAGAAAACCGGCGAGCTTCAAATTTCCGATTAGCTCGAATTAAAGCTCTAAAAATCAAATAAAAATCATCAAAACACTCAGCACAATACATACAACTTATTCACATCATCAATTACCAAGAACAATCAATAACAAAGAAAACCCCAAATTAAATCAATAAATTCGAAATAAATAAATAGATTAAAAATCGGAAAAATCAGAAAATCATACCCACATGAATTTTGATGGTGGATTTAGGTAGAGGATGATGAGAGATTCATTTTGGTTACAAGAACATCGAAATCGGAATCCGATAACGCTTTCAAAAGTTGGTTTGATTCTCAAGAACACGAAGAACACGTTTCAGGGGTTTTTAGATTTTTAACTGTAATTATGCTTTATTATACGCAAAACAAAGTACGATTTGCCTTTTTATATTAAACGGAAAATAATACCCCAAACGACATTTTTGGATCGATACTGATCCGATAGATCGCTTTAAATACAATTTAACAAAATAAACGCTTTAAATCTTTAATAAAGCAGAATACACGTTTTACGAGACGATAATCATCCATAAAGTACAGATGACTACAAGTATCGTTTAATAATAGATATACGAACCAAAATACTTCTATTACGAATATTTTCGAATACTTTCCACTTTAACGAATGAAATATTGGTACGAACGATATACCAATTGCCCGAATAATTTGGGAACGATCCAAATTTTCTTTTCAATAATTATAATAAAATAAAATAGTATAACACCCTTTTCAAAATAGTTTCAAATTCCCCACACATATCACATAGCATCACATTGTCACATATTCAATCATTTAACGAATAATTTAGCACGTTTAAACAGATAAATCATTTAATAACTCTTAATATGAAATTAAAATCTCATTTCATATCATATAATAACACGTAATTTTCCCGGATCTTACATCCTTCCCCCCTTAACAGGATTCTGTCCTCAGAATCAGCTCGCGCAAACGTAGGTGGATAATTTCCAACATCTCATTCTCAAATTCCTAGGTTGACTCTTCAACCTTAGGATTTCTCCTCATACTCATACTAATTTGACTCCTCTATTACTCATCACTCTCTCATACTGACTCAATATCTCAATCGGTTACTCAACATAGAACAATTTAACTGGATCTCTATAGGTTCATATTCTACGAAATACACTATGAATATACCACTCACGGGGTGGCAAGCAAACTTATACGCACTTTCCCAACACTCAATAAATCGTCGTAAGGTAGCATTTCAAAATCGTCATAGTAACTGTTGTCGTAAGAGAATCTAATCAACGGTAAACGATCCTCCCAATTACCTTCAAAATTTAGTACACAACCATAGTCTGTCTGAATTCTTCAATTACGTCGCGGATCTCTGCCAAACACATTTGAACCCGTCATTCTATGCCGTACCATTATCTCTCATTAATCGGTCAATAATAACCTAAATAACACCACGATAAGCTCTAAGCCTTAGCAACTCCATACCACAGTTTATCTCAACATGTCTTCGTCTCCATTCAGGAATCTCTTTAGTTGTAATCGTCTACTATACCTCTGTTATTCTGTCTTCATTTTCCAACACCTCAAGTACTTAAACACTCACTAACATCAATATTCTTTTAAGTCTCTAATATATCCTTACATTTCTTCCTTATCCCTTATTCTTTCTTGCTCCTTCCTGTAATTGAATTCCATTTCTCTTTCCATAACTGTTTCCTTTATGTAGCCCTTTCTCTTTAATCAATCCTGGTTGAATCCTTATGTCCGTCATTTCTTTTAATTAATCTCTTGTTATCATAACCTTAAAACTTCATCCTTTCTAATCCTTTTACCGAAGATATTTACATCTCAATTCTCTCCTTTACTACTCATACTATCAGCCATCCACGTTCTTGGGTCAACTCTACCCATTTCCAATATATCTAACAACTGCTTTCAACAATCACATACCTTTCATGCCAATTAACTCTTCAGCTGAAAACAACCCTTCATTACCTCATCCATTGTCTTTAAATCCTTATTAACACCTCTTCATCTTCTTTTCCTATCTTCACAGTAACACTCATGACACCTTTTCCATGGTTCCATCTCATTTCCCAAACAGCTTGATCAACTCGACATTATCTTGATTCTCATTCTATACATCCACATTGACTGGTAAAATCTACCTTAACTATCGTGAGCAAAAGACTTGCAACCATATCATACAATCCTGAAATACTCAAAG
Organism: Heracleum sosnowskyi; assembly: GCA_030848705.1. Taxonomy (NCBI): domain Eukaryota; kingdom Viridiplantae; phylum Streptophyta; class Magnoliopsida; order Apiales; family Apiaceae; genus Heracleum; species Heracleum sosnowskyi. The sequence continues at coordinate 61,930,185 of CM061237.1, read as the reverse complement.
ATTAACTCATTCTCCATTATTAGCCTATCATCCAATCTTAAAAGTTCTTCTCATTGAGACAAAAATCTATTATGTCCATTTTCCACAACCTAGGATAACATCAGCACAATTACACCTTTTTCCCCAATTTCCAATCAACTCTTGAATTATCTAACTTCACCTTTTCCACATCGTAACGTTAATCGATAGAAAGAGAACAACTGGCCCCGTTATATGTTACTAGTATTCTAATCGCATCGTAGTCCGCTTTCGTTCATGGTAATTCAATCGCAAATTCTTCGTTCGGTAAGGTAGGGTAAATTCCAGTTCACCCTAATGGCATACCTCCCAGATTATTTGAAGTAAGAAGTTCATGATAGTTTGAAGTGAAAAGATTCTATATCGTAGCAAATGTCCCACAATTGGGGTTACCAAATCTGTATATTCCAAAGCAACATTATTGGAAGTGAAAGGATTACTGAGAGACCAATTTGATCACATGAACTCAATGTTGTGTGTCTCTATTAAGACAGTACTAAAGGTAATTAGCCTTCTTGTATTTCACAACACACAAGTGACGGCGTCCCGTCAGACTTCTATCACATAGACAGATAGTCCTTGTGTCCCCTATAAATAGGGTTGTTTATCTCAGTTGGAGTAGAGAAATATGAAAGAAATTTAGAGTCAGAATAACAATCAGGGCCTTTCGATAAGAATTCTCAAATACACACCTTGGATTGAAATTGAATAAATTCCAAAGGTGTTATTTCAGAAAAGAAGAACAACCAGAAAGGAAGTATCAACAAATAGTGTTACATCACAATTAGAGTTATCCACTCCGGAAGAATGAAGGAGTTGGAATTTAAATAACATATTTTCAACAGGCTTTACAAATTGAAATAGGTGTCGCAACAACCTCTGATGCAATTGCAATCATGATTGATCAAAAGTATCAAGTACAAAGTCAAAAGGTGGAATATATTCACCAACACAAGTTTCGCTTAAAGAAATGTCAAATATTTCCTTAGGATGGGAAGGTATTACCAAGGTCTTCACATATGACTCCTCCGTCGACTCCTTCGATAGCTCGTTATTCGATTTCAGCCCTTCTTCTCCACGTTATTCGATTTCAGCCCTTCTTTCCCACGTCGCAAGGTTATCAATATCGTACGTCGTCGTCGACTCGTAATAGTCCTCGAAGATTCCGCCGTAGACATCTACAATCGTATGAAATTCTATCCACCTCAGCACAATCATCTTAATCGAGTACCTCTATCTTAACTCACTCAGTGGTACTATATCCAATAGTCCAACACGAACTCTAAATGAGCTCTGACGTTCCTTATATAACTATATACACTCCCACACACTCTCGTTTCTAGTTTTACTATAACCCTTGCTCTGATACCAACTGTAACGCCCCCAAATCCGGGGTCAATGATTTGGTCGTCACACTGCACTCTTAATCCAAACAACCTGTTCAACATAAAATCAACACAATAATAATAATATCTGTGACCCCAACTCTACCAAGAATCTTTAAAGGTTATAGTGCTAGGAACAAGAATCCAAAAATTCATTACAACAATCTTTCTTCTTTACAACCATTCTCTGTACATAAATTCTAATACACTAGTATAACTTCGATAAGAAGTATACCAGGCAACTAATCTTATACAATATATTAAGCAATAGAAAACATCTATATACAAAACCTCTCACTAGCTCCACTGCTCTGGATCAAAACGTCTTTACGCCAATATCTTTCCCCATCTCTGATCAGCTACGCGGACAACTCTCGCCAATACACCTTCTTTCCGGCAGGCTAAAATATATATAAATAAAACAAGTATGAGCGAATGAATTGCTCAGCAAGCGTATTATTAAATATGATACGAAAGGTTTCCAAAATAAACTTTGGATTTTCAAATAAACAAGCCTATGGCTTAAACATTTGTAATCTCTAATATTTTCAAAGTAAGTTTGGTAATTTATCACAATATCTCATTTAGCTTCTCGCAACCGAATAGTTTTAAAACACAAAAGATTTATATAGGTCGTTACGATGACCGAATCAACAATAACTACAATAGTATGTAGAAAATATGAAATAAATATAACTCGTACGTCTTCAAGACCATAGTTTGTACAAAAATACTAATTTGAAGATAACAGGTCTATTCACGACATTTTCCGAAATCAACAACTCTGGAAGGTTAGAATAATCAAGGGGCAAGAATGAGCCAACACGCTCGGTTAAGAAATAAAGAACGCACTTCAAGACTTCAACATGGTACCGACTGGATATGCGGTATGAATAAAACTCAACAAGATAGATATCTCACGACTGCCAATGGAATCAAGGAAGTGGATTTCAACTATTTGGAATCCGAATGTATTAAGAGTAAGCGATTTCAGCAAGATTGAAACCACTATTAATAATCAACAAACCAACAACTTCACGCAACGAATAAACCTGAGAATCAGGTCATATCTCACAAGTACAAAGTATATGGATGTAACTCATCCTAGAAATGAAAATTCATATTAGAATTGGATTTTTAACAATTATCAAATACAAAGGTTGTGCTGCTGGCCAGCCACGCATCAACCCCGGACTAGCTCATGTCATAGTCCTCTACTGGATCCTAGGCCAATCTGGGCCTTAATTACATCGACCAATAATTGGTCCATTTTTAAAAACATTCCAATTCTATATTATATACGTCAGGTGTCAGAACAATTGACAACCTTACTTCGACAATCAGGTGTCGGAAGAATCGACAACCTAATACAACAATTGCTGGAAAACTCACGTTCCAGGAAACAGTTCAATTATGAAGAATCCATTAAGGAATAACAATATAATCTAGTATCGACGAGATCGACACAATATGGGGAGGTGCACATGAAAAGTGACAATATAATAAGCATCGACGAGTTCGATGTAACAACTGGGATATAATGAAGAATAAACAATGACATGCTCAACAAGGTTAAGTCTGATATGAAACAGACAATATGATATCAACAGAAAAGTGTAACAAGTCAATATAGAGTAGGGTTCAAAGAATAAACAATAACATGCTTAACAAGATTGAATCTGATATGAAACAGGCATTATGATATCAACAGAATTTGCAATAACTCAATATGGAATAGGGTTCAAAGAACAGGCTCTAGATGGCCTTAACAGTTCAATTCATCACATTATGGAAGAATTAGTTAAGATTCAACAATCTGGTAAGTGACAAGAAAGTCAAGTTCAAGTTTAAGAAAAATTCAGGGTGAAGTTTATAAATGAAGAAAACAAAGGTTTATTAACTTCTGGCAGAAATAGTTCAAGTCCTTCGAACATATACTTATAATAGATAAGCCTCGTATTTGAAGGAAGTAAACTAAATCATGCACAGCATAAATGAATTCGAATCAGGGAATGGATCAGATGATCGCATTAACAAGAAATGATAATAATAGTTGCAAGGGTGCAGGATGGAAAAATGGAATACTTGTAGAACAAGTACCACAACTTCGGAATTTAAAATAACGTTTTCAACATAGGGTTCGTAAGTTCCCACTCATCTAGGGTTGGCAATATTCCAACCTAATATTTTAAAATCATGTCTTTTAAAAGAGAGCCTTAGTATACGGCCCATAATTATCTCTTCAAACTTTTCAATATAATAAGTATATCTTTCCAATCAATATGAAAATATGAATCTAAACTCAAAAGGTATAAAAGAGTACTCGTCAATTTACGAGATTAAATAACATACTTGCAATTCAATGCAAAAGAAATCAACATTTGAAAATTCAGTAATAAGCATTCAACATGCATACTAATAATTCAAGATAATATCCCTTAATTAATAAGCAAGGGTATAAACACTTGCCTCTGGTCCTTAGCTATTTCGTAACGCTGAAACAATACGATCCCTCCTTATTCTGTCTTATCGCACGATTCTCGACTTCCGTCCTTCTTTGCTTTGACGCTCTTGCGAATACCACTAGTCTGCTTCTACCATTTCGAATCCACGTGCCAGCCTTGATAGTCAAACATGAGACGGTACTTAGTCTTCAACGTATGATTTCACATTCCATAAATGATTGTAACTTAACTTCGACGCACTTACCGACCTTACCGATATCTCTGTTGCATAAACATCCACATCTCAATTGATAGACCAATCGCAATCCACCACATAAGTAATCCACGTAACTCACTTGACGACAATCCCCATGCTATAAAAAGTCAACATCCAAGTCAACGGCCTCGTAAATCTCACTTTCTAACATAACCGACAAATTTCTATCCTATCTACCCCTCGTGATAACATTAGACACAACCAATTACTCAAACAAGTCTCCACACAATTAATACGCATGCATGACTCAACAACAGATAATTCACATCATTCACATAACACATTTAAACAAGTGACCGGTTACGTATCGGACGCCCGGTCTAATTTACGATATTTAAAACTCAGATACTAGCCCTAGTACGGGCATATACGGACTATAAAACACATTACACAACTCATACACATCATATAGCACTTATAACTATTTTTAAAACATCACACAAAGCTCATTTGAATTTAAATAAGCCACAAACAATTTTTAAATCAAAAATCGGATTTTTAAATCCAATATAAGTATTTTAAATGCAATTAAATCAATTAAAAAATTAATTGACACTCTTTAAATGCTCAAACTATTTTTAAATAAATGAACCAAGCTAGAAAATAATTAAACTTAATTTTAATTAATTAAATCTAATTAATAATTAATTATTAAGAATTAACTGATTAAAAGAATTAATCAATTAATTAAATAAATTAATTATTAATCAAAAATAATTAAAATAATTAAATTTAATCAATTTTCGAATTTAAATAAATATTTATGAATTTATAAAATTTTCAGAATAATAAAATGTATTTTTAAATTAAAGATATGATTTTTAGAATTTTTAAAACCATTTTTGAATTATTTTAAAATTAAAAATCCAGAAACACTATTCACGAAAATCAATTAGGGTTTTCTGGATCAAACCGGGTCGGGTTAGGGTTTTGAAAACGGGTCATGAAGAACACAAAACGGGTCGGTCAAGAACACCACCGGAAACTGGGAAACCCAGTTTCCGGCCGACGTCCGGCCATCGGAAAATTTTCCGGCGACGCCTAAAACACTTCGAAAACACTTCGTTTCAAGGGGCTTTTACTCAGGAATTCCTGGGCTTCCCAAAACCTGCTAAAATCACTCGCAAGCATGACAGAAAACATCCCAGAAACGGAAACAGCCGGCGACGGCCCGTTTTCCGGTGAACGGAAACCGTACACGAAACTCAAAACTGAATACATGAATAAACTCTAAATCCTACGATCTATACAACCGCTAGAACACAATCAAGAACCCATCAACGGGTCAAAAGTCCGGCCAAAACTTAAAGAAAACCGGCGAGCTTCAAATTTCCGATTAGCTCGAATTAAAGCTCTAAAAATCAAATAAAAATCATCAAAACACTCAGCACAATACATACAACTTATTCACATCATCAATTACCAAGAACAATCAATAACAAAGAAAACCCCAAATTAAATCAATAAATTCGAAATAAATAAATAGATTAAAAATCGGAAAAATCAGAAAATCATACCCACATGAATTTTGATGGTGGATTTAGGTAGAGGATGATGAGAGATTCATTTTGGTTACAAGAACATCGAAATCGGAATCCGATAACGCTTTCAAAAGTTGGTTTGATTCTCAAGAACACGAAGAACACGTTTCAGGGGTTTTTAGATTTTTAACTGTAATTATGCTTTATTATACGCAAAACAAAGTACGATTTGCCTTTTTATATTAAACGGAAAATAATACCCCAAACGACATTTTTGGATCGATACTGATCCGATAGATCGCTTTAAATACAATTTAACAAAATAAACGCTTTAAATCTTTAATAAAGCAGAATACACGTTTTACGAGACGATAATCATCCATAAAGTACAGATGACTACAAGTATCGTTTAATAATAGATATACGAACCAAAATACTTCTATTACGAATATTTTCGAATACTTTCCACTTTAACGAATGAAATATTGGTACGAACGATATACCAATTGCCCGAATAATTTGGGAACGATCCAAATTTTCTTTTCAATAATTATAATAAAATAAAATAGTATAACACCCTTTTCAAAATAGTTTCAAATTCCCCACACATATCACATAGCATCACATTGTCACATATTCAATCATTTAACGAATAATTTAGCACGTTTAAACAGATAAATCATTTAATAACTCTTAATATGAAATTAAAATCTCATTTCATATCATATAATAACACGTAATTTTCCCGGATCTTACATAAAGGCGTAATGATTGAAGAGCCTAACCTGAAAAAGAAGAATTATTCAACCTCTGACATTGCTCAAGTTGAAACAAGATTAGCTAAATCAACCTCTGACGCTGCTCAAGTTGATGTTATTACCAAAGTTATGACAACCTCTGACGTTGATCAAGTTGTACAGAAATCTACACTACTTCCAGGATTCAGCAAACCTAAAATTCTTGAAGACTTAAAGCTTGAAGCTGTGAAATTCTCAGAAACCAGAACTGTATTGGGAAAAGAAGCTTTTGATAAATCTGGACTAGGATCACACAGAGAGAGAAGAATAAATAACAGATCTCAAGATAACATTTCACTGGCAGAATCTGGTATTGGGGTTACACAAGAAAATCTTGATAAGTTAGAATCTGTTCAGTTGATTTTTCACAGAATATTGAAGAAGCAGTTTTTGTTATACTTCATGAGTGATGGAAGAGTTTATAAAGTTGGAGAATCTGATGTTAATCTCAAATCATGGAAAGAACTGGAGTATGTACTTTATCTTTTAAAAGTCAAAAATAGATTTACTCATGATGTTGCTCAAGTGTTGAGAGAAAAGATGCTGAGATCTAAAGTTATGCTTGGAGGAGGAGTATCAAGTGTCTACATTCCAAAGTATAGAGATCATACTGGAAAGTTGGTGGAAATGAAGAAAAATAGTGCTAGATTCAGGACTGCACTAAATAAGAAAGTTCTAGAGTTCAATCTAGAGTCTGATAAGGCTTTTTATATCAGACTTGGAAATGAAATGAACAAGAACAGCATCTATTCTTTAAGGGCTGCCATTTATCAAATTGGTGAAGATGAACCAGAATTGAAGGAGCTGAAGAAGGATATGATTGCTGAACTAGATCGAGCTGAGAGAAAGCTGCTGATTGATTATCTCAGGACAGTACCTGATATTGAAGAAGTCAAGTAAAGTCTGACTGTAAGTTTTTATGTTTTCTATTCTAAGTTAAATTTAAACTCTGTTTTAAAATTAAACTCTGACATATTTTAAACACTGCATTTGTTATATGTTTTGACATCATCAATTATCTTTTTAACTTGTACATTTTATTATGAACAAGTTGGGGGAGATTGTCAGATATAATTGCTAACGTTTGTTCATCAGTGTTTAAGTGCCAGGTACATATCAGAGTTTACATAGAAGCCAGTCAGAGTTTGATAAAGTCTGACTGGGTGAAGAGTTTACACGGAAGCCAGTCAGAGTTTAGTAAAGTCTGACTTGGTGATAGTTGACTTAGCTGTCGGTGCAAAGATAAAGATTCTAGAAGCAATATATTCTGAAGATGGAAAGAAGCAGAATATATTGATACAGCTAAGGAAACGGAATAGAAGACTGAAGCAATCCTTAATTGATAATAATTGTATAGCTAATTTATAGGAGTATCAATTAGATAAGGATTGTGTAACTGTGTACTATATAAACACAGATAGGTTATTCCTAGAAGGGATGCGAACATTGAATATATTATTCTTGTAACCTAGTAGCTCTTTGTGATTCATTAACATCACTAAGAGAGAATTATTTAATATAATTCAGTTTGTTGATTTACAAACCTGTGTTCTTAATTGTTATTCTCATACATACTTGATTATATATTGTGTATTCGGCCTAACAGTTACATTACTTGATTGTCTAATGAAGGAGCCACTTCTACTTATATACAAGATGCAAGACTAACTAATCTGTAACTAATTGTACAGCTGGAAGTTTGTTACAGAAGAATGTAACTAACTAACTATACATCAAGTGGTGACAATAGCTAAATAAGTTAAGCTATATGATCAATCCTAAAATGGTCTAGCTCCTCTATAGGATGTTTAGAGTTTGAAACTTGTCAAATTCAAGGCGAGTGTGCGAGTATGTTTAATTATAAAAAAGAAAATTACAATGAGATTAAAGATGAGCGAGCAACAAGTTGTACTGCTAACTGATTCTGCTGTTTGATTATATGATCATTTATTATATTCTCACATGTATAATTAAATGGTGCTTAAAATTTCAAGTCGACTTAAAAAGTAATTCGAAATTATAAGATAATTAATATTTTGATGTACCAAAATTGTAAAAAACTTCAATACCGTGTAATAAACAATAGACGAAACTAAACATTTGAGTTTAAAAGTGTATGAATATTTAAAAAAATATATGAAAAAATAATTGAGACACCGCATGGATGACTTTTACATAATAATAATTCATTTCGTAATATGTCTAGGCCTTAAGTATATATCGATTTTTTTACAAATATACTCTAGCTATGTTAAAATCACATCGCCTATGTTATATATCGACAATTTTGCTAAAATATTTATTTATTTTGTACTCAAATAATCAATTTGATAAAGTTCATATCATGTCATTGAAAACCATATCAATTTATCCAATTTTTATGAAATAATCAATTTATAAAATATTATATTGATGTAATTGGCATGACGTATTACAAAAGTACCATAAAATATGAGATTAAATCAAAATCTTATCCTTTTTTGAATTTTGAATTATAAAATTATCTCAATATGTAAACAATTTCAGCCGAGAAATTAATTGAGTGTCTGTGCCTCGCACGGGATATTACGCTAGTTAAACAATTAAAACTTATATAATAATAGAAATAATAAACAAGGTGACATGACGATGATATTGATACGATTTTATTAAAATTTAAATTTAAATTAATATGATTCCTTAAATAGCAAGAAATATATTTATATTCATATAATGTTATTATAAGTAATATTAAGTAAGAAATAAAAGTTAACATATATATAAAATGAAATTTCCTTAATTAATTAGGCACGTTAATTCATTGTATCTGTGGTAATAAATCTGTAAATAAAATGAAATTGATTTCACTGAGTTAATTTAAATTTAATTCGAATTAATTATAGTTAATTTATTTTGTGTGTGTTTTACTTCTTCTTTGACGGGGTATTTATAGGCGCGGAGGAGGCCATGCGACAGGCACATTGTCATTGGGAGTTGCGCTCGGGCTGGGCCTAGGCACCTGGTCATTGGGAGTCGCGCTCGGACTGGGCCTAGGCACATGGTCATTGGGAGTCGCGCTTGGGTTGAGCTTTTTAGGGGTGTTACTTTTGGTGTTCAGTCGGGGTCGGGAAAAGTGGGTTTCCTGCCTGGGCTCGGCCGATTGGGTCAATCGGACCCAGTCTATCAATTTTCACCCCAGAGCGCACGTAGGTGATGGAACAACACATTATTAACACAATTGAACACTATATAAGTGTAGTATTGTATAACGCCATAAAAGGATCTTTTCTATTTAAATATGGGATTCAAGTTTACATTTTCTTTTTACACTTTTAAGGGAACAACTTAAATCATCACAACTCATGCATCCCTTACGCATCAAGTATAACTTGTTGCAAAGAAACAAGGCTCACTTCAATTGGAGTTCAAAATAACTCGTGAATGTAGCACTAGTTGGTACCCACATTTTCCAACAAATTCCATTACTACAATTTTGACATTAAAATGTGTGTAAATATTGTAATTTTTTTTAAACTAGAAAATTTCGTTACTTACAAACGAGTGAACGAACTTTCGAATTTTTAATTTGAAATAAATCAAATTTTGAATTATCATTGTTAGCTGCCTTTCTATAATTTAGATTACCTAATTACAATAATTATCCTACAAGTTTGAATTAATATCACATTATATTTTAATTTTGCTAAATTAATACACTTTTTTATTTTGAGGGGACATGTAAATGTTAACTTCTCATCTCATGAATCACAAAAGTAACAACTCTAGCTATAATAAACACACACGTGCGCAAAATATTAACATTGATATCACAGTTCTCCTTAATTGACCATAAACACATGTACCTCTGCAATATGTCTATGCAAAATAAAGGAACGTTAAGTTATACTCCTTCTCTTTTCTTTACATTGGGGGCGAGCACCTGACATGTATTTTAAGATTTTTATAAAGTATAATTTTATATATTATTTTAATTATTTTTATTTTTTTGAATAAAAATTTAATGTTTAAATTTTTATTTTAAAAAAGAAAATTTTAAAAATAAGTTGTGGAATTATACTTTATATGAGCTTTAAAATGCGTGTTAAGCAGCGAATTTTTTTTATAAAGAAATAAGTGAGACAGATGGAGTATTTGTATTTGAAATTTCGATTTTAAGTTAAAAACTAGTCTAAACCTTTTTTTTAATTCAATTAACATTAAAAAATTAACGATAATTCTTTTTAGTCTAACTATCTCGGAATCCAAATTCCGTCCATGAACAGTTGATACGAATAGATTGGAACATATGTGGTGTACAAACTTTGTTATTTGATGACAGAATTGAAAGACGGGGGGACCTGGTGAGGTTCACAGGTTGATGTATTGGGAAGCTTGGAGACAAAAGCAATTATAGTGAAGCTTGGCATTGAGTTATGAAGATGTAGACATGGAGCTAAATGGTGACAACAAGTGTAGTCTTGGTTCTAAAATACAAACTTTTGCAAGATAGCTATGCATGTTACCTCCGTTTTCGATTTTATTTATTTGGCCCACTTTTCTAACACACTATGTGTTACTTAACCCAAGTGATATATACCCAGATATTTTCCAAGAGAATTTGGCTTGATTGGCATTAGGATTGTGTATGTAAATGGCAAAAGAGTTTACTAGAAAATGGATTCGAATACAATAGTTTCTTTCTTTTCCATGTGCAAATACTTGACATTTTTATAATTGTGACCAAATCAAAAGACTTGGACTTTTGGACTAAATGACTTTTGAATTCTCAAGGCCGTAATCATACAAGGAAATACATTTTGTATGTAATCTACAATTATTTACGGGTTATCATTTTAGTACAGATGAATTTATATTCTTTCTATGATTCAAGATCTTAATATCTTTTTATTATCAATAAAAAGAGACGAGCATTGTGAGATAACTCAAATACTTGGGATTTATTTCTTGCCAATCTTAGGTTTAGATTGGATTTTTGCTCAATCTCATATTTATTTGGAATAGATACTTATTTGTAAATTATTTAATTTTAATTATTCAAAACCAGTGTTCTAAAAAGCGCAAAGCGGTCCGAAGCGGTGAGAGGACCTTCTAGCGCTTAAGCAGCTAAGCGGACGCTTAAGCGGAATTTTAAGCGGGTCACTAATCGGATTAATAATATATATTTTTAAATTTTTAAATATAATATTATTACATGTAAAATTAAAATTATGTAATAATTAAGTAATAAGAATATAAATATAAAACATTTTTAATCAAAAAAGGTATTTTAAAATTTTATGATAATTATAGTCATATTATAATAAACATTATTATTTTAAAATTAAAGAAATAGCAGGTCAACATCATTTTGACCGCTTAAATCCGCTTAATGATCGCTTAATCCGCTTAATGACCGCTTAATCCGCTTACTAGACCGCCTAAACTTCATTAACCGTTTCCAACCCGATTATGCACTAATCGCTGCGTTTTTATCCCGATTCCGCATAAGCGGCCGCATAAACCGTTTTTTAGAACACTGTTCAAAACTTCCATTCATACCAAGTCTAACAGCTTACCTATTTGAGTTTCTAAGTTGAAATTTAGGAAATTTAGCATAAAACATACCTCTAACCGTGTATTAGTAGTTCCTTAAAACACTAGAGTCCACTAGGCATTCCTTACTTTTGAGGAATGTCTAACCATCCCTAACTCCAATTTGATCTGTTAAAAATTCACTTCCCTCCATTTTTGTATCTATATTCTCTCTCTCATATTTAAATTTATTATTATAATAATAGCAAGGAATGAATATAGAGATGATTGTTGAAGTTCATTTATAAATAAGGTCCTTAAATCACTAGAAATTATTATTTTATTATATATTTATAAGAAACAAACTAAGGAAATGTTGGACTTACTCTAACTTAGTCAACTAAGTACACTTAAGAAAAATAAGATTTATTGAACATGGATTAAAGAAAGTTAAGCGTTACAGAAAAATAATAAAGAAAGTTAACATGGACTAGGTCCCACTTCAACTAACTAATTTGACCAAACCTCATGTATTAGATTTACTTATAAAGTATTTAACCGAAAATTAGATATATTACATAATTAAAAAACTGTAAAATATATGTCATCCGAAAATATATCTAATTTTACTATAAAATTTCATTTTAAGTTTAGTACAATTATATATTTTTTCATTTTCAATCACAATTAGTTAATTTGAATACAAAAAAACTTAAATCAGCTACATTTCACGAGGGAGTAGTACTATTTTAATCTCGTAAGTCTATATTATCAGTTAACAGATTATTTTTAATTTGACTTCAGATTCCGTTTAATTGATGTTGTAGAAGGTAAAACCTGTTTTTTGATGAAAATTAAATAAAAAGATGTCTAGTAAATTTGAAAGATAACTTTTCTAGAGAAAATTTATACTTATAACCTGTTGAGTATGAGTTTCACCTGAAGATAATCTAGAGGGGGTGAATATATTATCAAACGTTTCTTTGATTATCTTCGTTTTGATTCGACTTTTAATGTAGTTTGAATCTTGTTTGTTGTAAACTAAATAATGCGGAATGAAACAACACACAAATTCACTTTTAACCTAATGTTGTATTAGATCGAAAGGTGCTACAAACTGTGAATTCGAAATAGAATTCTCAGCTTCGTTTTCTCTCAGAGAGATACAACTTGAATGATTGTGAAAAACTTACAACTGAAAATAAAGAAGTTGTGTATTTATAAAATTACACACATCTTACTTTTACAAAACTGGTAATGGACAAAAAGGTTGCCAAACTCTGTCTATATCATTTTAGTGAAAGTTGGCATCTTGTGAACTTTGCTTTGTCTTATGTAATGCCAGATCCCTATCTTCAGCTATTTCCTTTGCCTGTCTCTCTAAGATTCTTTGTAGACTTTTCATGTGCATACTGCAACTGATTGTGACAATTGCATATGCCTTGGTTTGATCTTGATCCATGTTCCCAAAACTTTTGTCTATTTTTAATTCGAAATTCTTCTAAGTTCCCCTTCGATATCTCAGAGATACTTGGTTCGACAACTTGACTTCTCAAAGAAGTGTAGACTGACTTCTCGAATCAGTAGAATACCACTTCTCGAATTAGCTATCTTTCACTTCTCGAGCAAGTATCACTAGCACTTCTCGAATCAGTATATTGACTTCTGGAATCATGATATCTCGAATCAAGGCTTTTGACTTCACTAATTGAGACACATCGAATTAGTTCATTTCTTCACTTCTCGAACCAATATACTTGACTTCTCGAATCAGTATATTTGACAATTCTTGAATCATTACTTAGACAAATATCATCCTTCAATATTGCAACTCATTTATTCCTCATTGTCTTCAAATGTCTTGAAGAATGATCTTTAGATCTTCTTCCAAGTCATAATTAGAACTTATTACAGAGTTACATACATTGAAGTTACAAAGTATAGAACCTTAAGGAACAAAGGGATCCCCTAGTTATAGGGTCAAGTAAGTGACACAATTCAAAGTATAGAACCTTCAATCTCAACTTCACAAATTCTATTAGCTACCATCCTTCTCACAGCTGATTTGTCAACTTCAAAGTCCAATGGTTCAACATCCAATCCTTTCACTTCTGGAATCCAAAGGGCTTTCTTCTTTAAGCTTCTGCTGTGAGCGCATCTCATCTTGATCTTCTTGGAAGTAGTTGTGTTCTCCCTTATGTCTCCACAAGGCTTAAGTTTCTCTTTATGTTTTCTTGAGATTTTATTCCTTATCACTCCATGAGCTGTCAGCTTTACAAAGTATCTTGAAGGAGACTTCTTCTTCCTCACTTCAACTGGAGTTGCCTTCTTTGGAGTTGGGGGTGACAACATAGTTTCAGAAACCATTGAATTTGACTTTTGAGGAACTGTAATAGAGGTATCCACCCTAGACATAGAGTCTTGTGTTATGGTGGGATTGCCACTACTACAATCCTTGTCTTGTTGTTTGTCACTCCTTCAATTGTTACAGGTACAGAGTTAGAGCTTGTTGCAATTTCAACATCTAACTTCTCAGATGCATCTTTCATTGTCACAGATGGAGTAGTAGCGGTGGTGTCTGTTTGATGACTTAGAGATTGAATCTCTATGAGGGGTGAAGAAGCCTCCACTTGCATGGGATGTTTCCAACCACATGTGAAGAGATGTTTCCAACCACATTATGAATAATGTGACTGGGAACTGATGCACTCTTGGTCACATTGGGTGAAGTGAAAACCTCTGGAACCCCTGTGGTTGTGATGGTGTCATTACGATATGCCCCAGCATGCATTCCCTGATCATCAAGATATAGGTCCTGGGTGGTGAGCACTATATCAAGTACAGTGTCACTTGAAATTGGCTCATCAAGAGAAGACAATCCTTGATGATCAATGTCCTGAGATTCAAGAATCTCAGTTTCCAAAGAAATATCTATGTTTGAAGATTCTAGAAGAAAAGTGGAGGTAGAGATAGATTTTGGCAACTCCCACTGGGTAGAAGAGGGGGTCTCAACAGAAATTGTGTGTGCATCTCACAAATGTATTTCACTCGAGTCACTCTTTTGAGATGTTCTACTTTCTTTTTACAGTTGTATTCAATTGAGTGAATGCAGAGGTGTGTTGTGTTTCACTCACTTATGTTCTCGTATGCTCTCCTTACTCACTTCTAACTACTTCTCTTCTAATTAGTGACATTTCCTCCCCCTTAGGTTTGGAATCAGGCAGCTAGAGGGGAAGAGCTTAAAGAGTGTAGTTAAGCCAGACAATAGGTACAAAGTGAGGACTAGGACATAGAAATGTAGCCTCATGTTCAGGTATGAGGATACAAGAACATGTTTGCTTGTTGTCTCAACATCTGAACCAGATGTATGTTTGACAACAGTTTTGAGGGTTGATGTTCAACTAGATTGAACCTCCAATTGAATTGGAGTGGATTTGGATGGCTCACCCTCAGGATGACTATCCTCAAACCATGGAACCAGTAAAGGTTTATTGCACTTGAAATGTGCAGAGCTGAGCACAGGGTCTTCACTGAAAAGTGATGAAACCCCTGTGTGTTTGTTGACATCATCAAGAACTAGCTCAACATGTAGTCTCTACTCAAGCAAGAGGAGGCTTTTAAGTGGTAAGCTTAATGCAATCATTAAGTTACTTGAAGAGTTTAGCTTAGCAATGATAAGAGATTGCTAATTTTAGTCCAAGAAATTCAATTGCTTGAACACTTGAAATCTATGAAATGTATGAGATTGAAAGGAAAGTGGGCATAGACATGAGTGTGAACAACTCTTTCTGAAAGTAGGTAGAGTTTCAAGGTCCATAATTCATTAAAACAGAGTTGATATTTGTCAAGCAGATTTTACTCTAATTGTTAAATATTAACTCGGTCTTTTAACTTAGGTTTTCACTTTTACCAAGAGTAAGGCCCCGTTTGGCATTGCTGTTGCAGACAGCAACAGCAGCTTTTCTCTGAAAAGCAGCTAAAAAAGTGTTTGGTAAAATTTAAAAGCTGCTTTTCTGAAAAGCGCTTTTGGCTGAAAAGCTGCTTTTAGAGAAAGCAGGTCCCCCCATGCTTTTGAAAAAAGCTGCTTTTCAGCTTTTGCGGGAAGCAGTTACTGGTTTCAACATCTAAACTCACCAAAAACATTAATTTTTTATATTATACACCAAAACATGCACATATCAAAAATATTACCAAACAGTTATCTGATTTTCACAACAGCACTTATTTTAACAGCACTTTTTTCAACAGCACAGTAATTTTTAACAGCAATCCCAAACAGAGCCTAAGTAAAAATGCTTCACTGTAAAATGTAACTTATAACTGATGAAAATAAATTGAATCTTAGAATTAGTTCTGGATTAAACACTTATTAGTCAAGCACATATGCAAGCAACAGTTGAGTGACAATATCATCATTCATAAAGAGAAGAAAGAGATAACATGCATCAATCACAACATATATTAGAAACTAAATTCAATTCCAAGAGACAATTTGAGCATAAAAACATTTCATTTCATTTCATACTGATGGGGGGAAAGGGTTTTACAAGATATTTAACATATTGCAAAAAGAAACAGAATGTAAGTCTTATCTATTCCTAAGAACTAGATGAGTCATCCCTCTTTTACTTCTTGTTTGCCCTGGCTTTGATCCTTGTGGCAGCAAGATGAATGATCTTTTCTCGCTCCTCAATGGCTTTGATCCTTTTGGCTTCTAGGTAGTCTTGATATCTGACGTAATCCATCAGCATGAACTGAAGTTCGAGTTCTTGCTCCCATTTCAGTTCATCACTTACAACAGATGAAACTGCATTAACCTCATAGGAAACTCCATCAACACAGATGGTGTAGTTCCTATAGTTGAAGTAAACATCGTCGATATACTTGGAGCGCACACAGATGGCCAGTGTTTGCAAGAAAGTGTGTTGGCGAAAGATTAAGAATGAAAGTATGAAGGGAGGTTTTGAATTAAGAGATTTTTGATGAGAAAGATGAGAAGAAATGATCTCTGGTTTGTAGTATAAAGGGCGTTTTTGGAATACGAAGAGACAAAACATTCAGACCCTTGAAATACTCTCCAAACAATAGTTATAAGTGCATGCAGTCTTTTCTAGGAAAGGCTAATCTCTCTCTTAGATTCCGTAAAGAGTGTAACGATTAATCTTGTTTTAAACAAAATCAGATTTATTATCACACGCAAGACTGTTACAGACCTAAAACAAAATAATAACATATATCGAAATAATCTATCGCATGTAAGCATGACACATATAGAAACAATTAGCACATTAGCACACAAGCACATAGATTAAGTCACATAAATTATTATCACATTTCTCATAACAGAATATTAGAATTAAATTCAAATATTCCATTACAAGCTTCTAACAATGAAGTTGCACTTAGCTTAAAAAGAAAAATCTTTGCAAAGCTCTTAACCAAGTGAGCTTCATTTCTTTCTTGAGACCTGTCAATTACTTAAAGTAATCTGCAAAATCAAACTGTTAAATCATACGGGATTTAGAAATAAAATAAGAGATATTGTTAAGCATAATGACCTAATTCGACAAGTCCAATATGTAATCAAGACAAAACTCAACTTATCGAATTAATTTATCAGAAGCTAAGAATATGTAATATGATATTTCAAAGAAAATATGTATTGTTTGAGAATTCAAGAATTGATTGGGTTCAATAAGTCTAAAAATCAAAGGATTCGAGAACTCAGGCTTATCGAACACTAATTCGAGAACTCAAAGAAATACACGCATTCAATATCGCTCAGAAAGTTACATTCGACAAGTGTCAAATAAGAATTTGAACCGTCTATAATCATAAGTGATTTTAAATTTGAATTTAATGGAATTAAACTCAAATTCTGCATATTTTGAAAAATACAAAACTTAATTCGAGAACTAGTTCGAGAACTCTAAATACATGGATTCGAGAACTCTAGAATGAGCTAATTCGAGAACTCAAGAATACAAGGATTCGAGAACTCAAATACACGCATTCGAGAAGTCCAGAATACACATATTCGAGAACTGATGCTAGAACCAATTCCATAAGTTAAATATGCAGTTCAAAACACTTATGATATTTATATGAATTCCTTCAAAATAACCCAAAATTTATTGAAGGAAATTTTGAGATATTTCGAGGTTTATGAATTTTTCAGAATGATGTGAACAAAATTCAAAAATTCACAGTAATGATTTAAAAAGATTTACAGTAGAATACTGAAATATTTATAAATCATACTCAGCCAATTTTCACTTCAAAAATATTGAGCATTTTGTGATAGTGAAAATTTACTGTTGCAACTCAGTGTTGATAAATTTACTCAGCTGCTAGATGAAGTATTCAACATTCCAATTTCACTAACCAACCTATTAAAGGTGGCTTCATCTAGAGGCTTAGTGAATATATCAGCCAACTGTTTTTCTGTGGGAACATAATGTAACTCAATAGTTCCATTTGAAGCATGTTCCCTGATAAAATGATATCTGATGTCAATGTGCTTTGTTCTAGAATGATTGACAGGATTTACAACTATGGATATTACACTTGTGTTTTCACACATGATAGGAATTTTCTCCAACACAAGTCCATAATCCCTTAGTTGATTTCTAATCCAAAGCACTTGAGCACAACAACTTCTAGTAGCTATGTATTCAGCCTCAACTGTGGAAGTTGACACAGATTGTTGTTTCTTGTTGTACGAAGATAGTAACCTTTGTCCAAGAAATTGGCAGCTTCCTGGGGTGCTTTTTCTATCCACTCTGCATCCAGCATAATCAGCATCAGAATAACCAACCAAATTGAACCATGTGTCCTTAGGATACCATAACCCTAAGTTTGGAGTGCCCTTCAGATATCTGAAAATCCTCTTTATAACAATCATATGTGACTCCTTTGGATCAGACTGAAACCTTGCACATAGACATGTTGCAAACATGATGTCTGGTCTACTGGCAGTGAGATAGAGTAGAGAACCAATCATGCCTCTATAGACTAAAATGTCCACTTTCTTTCCTTTCTTATCTTCATCAAGCTTTGTGGCTGTAGCCATTGGAGTTTTTGCAGGAGAGCATTCTTCAAGGTCAAACTTCTTCAATAGGTCTTTGATATAATTGGTTTGACTGATGAAAATGTCATCCACTCTTTGACTAATTTGCAGTCCTAGAAAGAAAGTTAATTCTTCCATCATACTCATCTCATATTTACTTTGCATGAGCTTAGAGAACCTTGAGCATAGTTTCTCATTTGTAGAACCAAAGATGATATCATCCACATAGATTTGAACTAGGATGATATCACTTCCATGTAGCTTGAAAAATAGTGTCTTGTCTATTGTGCCTCTAGTGAATTGATTGTCAAGGAGAAACTGTGAAAGGGTGTCATACCATGCCCTAGGAGCTTGCTTTAAACCATACAGTTCCTTTAGCAATCTGTATACCAAGTCAGGAAATTGTGCATCTTCAAAGCCAGGTGGTTGTTGCACATAAACTTCTTCTTTTATCTCTCTATTCAGAAAACCACTCTTAACATCCATTTGATAAACTTTGAAATTTGAATGTGCAGCAAATGTCAAGAAAATCCTTATGGCTTCCAATCTTGCAACAGGTGCAAAAGTTTCATCATAATCAATGCCTTCTTTTTGAGAGTATCCTTTTACAACAAAGCTTGTTTTTTTTTTCTAGTATACACACCTTCTTTATCCATTTTGTTCCTGAAAACCCATTTGACACCAATGACTGATCTGTCTTTTGGTGTAGGAACCAATTCTCAGACTTTGTTTCTCTCAAATTGATTTAGCTCCTCTTGCATAGCAATAATCCAATCAGGGTCTAATAGTGCTTCATCAATCTTCTTAGGCTCAACTTTGGACAGAAAACAACCATACAAACATTCATTCATTGTTGGTCTCCTAGTTCTCACACCTACATTTGGATCTCCAATGATTTGTTCAGCAGTGTGATCTCTATTCCATTTTGTAGTTGGCTCAGTCTCAATTCTTAAGGTTGAGACAGCCTCATCACTCACATTTGATTCATCTTGAAATACTCCCCATGTGAAGTTGCTCTCATTCACAGGTGATTCCTGAATGATAGACTATGCACTATAAATTGGCACAATTTCTTCATCATTAATCACATTCACTTGAGCTTGTTGAGCTCCAATCTCAACTTCAATTCCAACTTCTTCAAAGTTGTCCAAATTCTCAAATTGTAGAGGATCTTTGTCTTGATCAGTTGCTTCTTATAGACCAGGAAATTTGTTGTCATCCAAGGTCACATTTGTGCTTTCCATCACTTTCTTGTGAGAAATTATGTAGATCTTGTGTGTAGACATTGTATAGCCAAGAAAAATGCCTTCAAATGCCTTTGCATCAAATTTGCCAACATATATTCAGAATTATCCTTTAACACAAAGCATTTGCTTCCAAAAGCATGAACATGCTTGAGAGTAGGCTTCTTTCCAAAAAACACATTGTAGGTTGTCTTCTCAGTGTCTTTGTTGATGATTGTTCTGTTTTGAATTTAGCATGCAGTGTTAACAGCCTCAGCCCAAAAGCATGTGGGCATCTTTGCATCCAGGAGCATTATTTTTGCAGCTTCTATTAATGTTCTGTTATTTCTCTTAACCACTCCATTTTGTTGTGGAGTTCTAGGAGCTGAGAATTGATGAGAAATGTCATTCTCTTTGCAGAATGCTTCAAATTTGGCATTTATGAATTTTGTTCCATTATCACTCCTGAGTGCCACTACACTTGCATCTCTAATCTTTGCATCTTTGTCCAGCTTCTTGATGTGCTCAATGATTATCTTTGGAGCTTCATATTTGGTAGCCAAAATTCAACCCAAGTTTACCTTGAGAAATCATCAAACATTACTATAGCATACCTTTTCTTTGAAAGTGATTGAACATTAACGGGTCCAAACAGATCCATGTGAATCAACTGTAGGGACTTTGTTATTGATGTAGTAGTATTTGACTTGATTTCTTCATCTTTCTTTTTTGACAAGCCTCACACACTCCTTCTTGTAAGAATTCAAGTGAAGGCATGCCTCTGACTAACTCTCCAAGGAATTGAATTCCTTGAAGTTTAAATGAGACAGTTTCTTGTGCCACAACCAACTATCTTCATTTGAGGCCTTATCGTAGAAGCAACATATTTTTCCCTTGTTTGTAGAATCAAGATTTGCAACAAACAGGCTTCCTTTCCTTACTCCAGTTAGAGAAAGATCACCAGTCTTTTTGTGTGTGATCAAGCACTCATCTTTGTCGAAACCAACTTTAAATCCTCTGTTAGTAAACTGACCAATGTTCAGTAGATTGTGCTTGAGTCCATTAACCAGTGCAACATCTTCAATGATGACATTTCCAGTTTCCAACTTGCCATATCTGATAAGTGGGTTTTATATCTACTTGGAACGCTTCGAATCGGCTTAAATTGACTGTCTTGGCCTCAAGTATGTGGTGTTATGATCCGTTTGGAGTGTTTTGTGCAGGTGTGCTAAATTGGAGCAAGGTGCTTGTTTTTATTGCTAAATGTGGTGGTGTTGATGTTAAGGAAGAAGGAAGCAAGAGATTTTGGAGCTTAATTAGATGGACATTCGGATTTATTGGACTAGGTGGGCTGGCTACACTGTTTGGGCCATATCTTGAGTTCTAGAAGTCCGATTTTGACGATCTTACAG
This sequence comes from Heracleum sosnowskyi, assembly GCA_030848705.1. NCBI lineage: Eukaryota > Viridiplantae > Streptophyta > Magnoliopsida > Apiales > Apiaceae > Heracleum > Heracleum sosnowskyi. The sequence continues at coordinate 61,908,568 of CM061237.1, read as the reverse complement.
TCCACGCGAAGAGAATGAAATTTTCTGTCAGGACAAGTGGGGCGCCTGCGCCACTAGTGGGGCGGCCGCGCCACTTTGGCAGGAGAAATGTGGGGCGCCCGCGCCACTAGTGGGGCGCCCGCGCCACCCCCTCTGGCCCAATTTCTGTTTTGCTCTGATTTTGATATTAGGGCATTGACTGGTCAAACCTGAGGCATCTATCAATACTTGTGGACGTTTTAGGAGGCTACTACCCTAATTCTATTTTTATTATGAAGTATCTATCGAGGAGAACAAGGGAGAGGCTAATCGGAGAAGATCTATATTCATTCAATCTTTGTATTCTTCTTAATTAGGCGATACTTGGATTCTTCTTTTCAGTTTAAAACCTTTGTTACTATTGATACTATTTGCTTTTCAATTATCAATTCAAGACTTAGTTTTTATATCATGTTTTCATTAGAACCCGCGATGATGAACGGTTCATTCATGAACTAATCGTTATCGTGGGATTCTAACGGAGTTTCTTATGGAGTTTAGTAGTTAATTGTTTTTATATATTCTGTGTGTGATGGCTAATTGATTTCCTATCATGGTTGTGCTTATTCGTTGTGGATGCGTAGCTAACATTCATGATTGATTGTTAATCTCTATTGATTGCGAAAGTGGATTTAGAGATTTAGAACTACCCATGCTAGCATAAGTTCATGTATAATTGTCATGCATGATTCGTGGATGATTTTAACCATTTCATCTACCTTATGTAATCTGAATAGATAACTTGCTCATTAACCCACTATGTTTTCAATCTCTATAGACATATAGGGACTAAGCATATTTGGTGTCCATTTAACTTCTATCTTTATTGTGGATGTTTAAGTGGTAGGGTATATGTATACTGAAAGGTAGCGTATACTAGTTTCGTGTTATCTGATTAGTTGTCACAACCGTCACATGCATTAATTAAGAACAAGAGACTCTAGATGAAATATTTAATGATGTTAGGATCCCATGCTTTATTCATATAAGTAATTTTCCAGTAATTCTCTTTAGTTAATATAATCTTGTTAAGTGCTAGTTAATTAGTTAAACAAAACCAAATTTGATACTTATCTTAGCAGTGAGTAATAACCATACATTGGTGCATAAGTGCATAGCTATAACAACATAACCAGTCTCTGTGGGAACGAACTTAACTTTATCATATACTACTTGTGACCACGTGCGCTTGCGTGTTGTTGTGCGAACAAGTTTTTGGCGCCGCTGCCGGGGACTCGGTGTTGTTTTATTTTTAGTTTATGTGCTTGTCATCAGTGGTCGTTAGAGTTCACTGACTCGGATTGTTTTTCTAACCTATCTTGTTTAGTTCGGTGTGTTTCAGGTACTTGAGTGTTTGAAAATGGCAGGCGAGGAGTTGCCATGGTGGGCATATTCGAGGACATCCATGCCTCAGCAATGTGAGCAATGTTTGGGCGTTCATGACACCTCACCATATTGTTACTACGAAGGAGTTGATCCATATGTCACTTATGAGGAACAACCATATTCTCAATACCATCCTCAACAGTACCAGCAAGATGTTCCAAAAATGTCATATTTCTTTGGTAGTGAAGAGTTTCAACATCAACAACATACTCCTACTTTTCAGTTAGATGAGGTTGTTGATATGAAGGAGATTAGGATGCTTGTAAAGAGTAATGAGGAATCTATCAAATCTTTGGAGACACTAGTTGCTCAAGTTTTGAGTGCCTTGGAACAAGAGAAACAACAGTTCATACTAGAGGCAATTCCAGAAAATAACGGTGACTTGGAGCAAGGTACTGCATGCATAATTGAGGAAGACAAATTCCAAGGTGAGGTGAGCGTTCACAAGCCATGTGAGGAATTTGATCATGCTAGTATGGTGGATGATTTGGAAAGGGCACTATATGGGACAGACACTAATGAGCTACACAAATTTCAAGAATTGGTATGTGCGTACCAAGAGGCTGATGACCATGGGAAAGATGCAGGTCTTCTACTTGTCTCAGAGTATAAAGATGGAGGTAGCGCATTAGAGCCATTGGAGGAAGTTCTCTTTGAGGAACCAAAGGCTTCAACAACTTACATTTACCCTCCTCCATTATATTCGAGCGGAGCCCGCGAATGTGTGTTGTTCTACAAATTGACAAATTTTGGGTCAACCGATGAAGGCATTGGAATAGGATATAGTTGTTATACGAATAGGCCAAGCGAGGAGAAGGGGCAGAAAGTGTGCCGCCGTGATGACGATGAAGTCTCACGAAGAGATGACCAAGCCAACTATTATCATCCTTAATGGAGACTTGGACGTAGTCAAGCTAATTGACTCTAAACAAGCGCTTCATGGGAGGCAACCCACGTGTTTCGGTATTTTTAGGTATGTTTCCTACTATCCCTTGTATTTACTTCCATTCAATGGGGACATTGAATATTTTAAGTTTGGGGGTGATGTGTGGGTTGGTAGTGTTAGTGTGTGTCTCATGTAGGATTCATATTGCATATGTAGTTGTAGTTCAATCGTAGTTTTGCATATTTATGTCATATAGAGCATTCTGTTGCATAGTTCTATTTATTATGTTAGTCCATTGTAGTTGCATTTGCATAGCATATTTCATGATCCCTTAAGACTTGACTGTTTCTGTGGTGAGTCGATGTTGATTGGAGTGTAGTTGTGATGAACAGAGGGCTGATTAAGTTCCTAAGTATTAACTTGCATGCCAGGAACAAATCTTTTACATAAGTCTCATGGGTTGCTTTTGCTTTTGATCAGACCATGCTTGTTTAGATGTTTAAGTTTAACCACTTGTTTATATGTAGAATGTTGGCTAGATTCTTGAAAATGAAGGTGCACTTAAGTATAAGTTTGGGGAAACCAGGAATTTCATGCTAGTTGTTAATAAAGGCTAGGCGTCAAATGGCTAGTAGCCGCTCATTGGTAAAAAATGAGTAGTCTAGGGTGGGATGAGAAAAGCAATGGCACTCATTCCGAAATTTGAAAAAGAAAAAAAATTGAAAAAAAGAAAAAAAAAAGAGTTGTGTTTGTTTTGTGTTTATGCAGAATTGATCAGGGTGAGCTCTTTAATACTCGAGTAAGTAAGTTCTTTGGGGACTTTGTGCCTAGTGACCTAAGACTTTTCCGGTTTGGGATCCACTGACCTAAAGCTCGTTAAATGGGTATTATTGTAAAATCCTTTCGAGGTCTCATCCATTGCACGATCAAATAAGCATATGTGTTGTGTATAGTGGTTTGTGTAATAAAGCATGAATTTCTGTCTAACTCGAGTGGTTTATGGAGGTGTGTCCTAAAGGTTCTTGTGTCTAGCGTTCATTCTGTTTATAAACTTGTGGTTGTTTTGGCTAAGGATAGGTATGGTCTTGATTAAGTTTGGGAGTATGTTGGTGAGCATTGCACACACGCACGTTCCTGTGTTTGTATGGTTGATCAAGTGGAGTTTGGTCGAACTCTGTTGGGAAGATTGCATTCTGTGAGATTTTGGCTTATTTATTGGTTATGGTTAGGTTGAGGGGATTGCTTGCATTATCATATTAGTTGCATTCATGCATTGCATTAGTTTCATATAGAGTTGTGTTTAAGCTTGAGGACAAACATCGGTTTAAGTTTGGGGGTGTGATAAGTGGGTTTTATATCTACTTGGAACGCTTCGAATCGGCTTAAATTGACTGTCTTGGCCTCAAGTATGTGGTGTTATGATCCGTTTGGAGTGTTTTGTGCAGGTGTGCTAAATTGGAGCAAGGTGCTTGTTTTTATTGCTAAATGTGGTGGTGTTGATGTTAAGGAAGAAGGAAGCTAGAGATTTTGGAGCTTAATTAGATGGACATTCGGATTTATTGGACTAGGTGGGCTGGCTACACTGTTTGGGCCATATCTTGAGTTCTAGAAGTCCGATTTTGACGATCTTACAGTCCACGCGAAGAGAATGAAATTTTCTGTCAGGACAAGTGGGGCGCCCACGCCACTAGTGGGGCGGCCGCGCCACTTTGGCAGGAGAAATGTGGGGCGGCCGCGCCACCCCCTCTGGCCCAATTTCTGTTTTGCTCTGATTTTGATATTAGGGCATTGACTGGTCAAACCTGAGGCATCTATCAATACTTGTGGACGTTTTAGGAGGCTACTACCCTAATTCTATTTTTATTATGAAGTATCTATCGAGGAGAACAAGGGAGAGGCTAATCGGAGAAGATCTATATTCATTCAATCTTTGTATTCTTCTTAATTAGGCGATACTTGGATTCTTCTTTTCAGTTTAAAACCTTTGTTACTATTGATACTATTTGCTTTTTCAATTATCAATTCAAGACTTAGTTTTTATATCATGTTTTCATTAGAACCCGCGATGATGAACGGTTCATTCATGAACTAATCGTTATCGTGGGATTCTAACGGAGTTTCTTATGGAGTTTAGTAGTTAATTATTTTTATATATTCTGTGTGTGATGGCTAATTGATTTCCTATCATGGTTGTGCTTATTCATTGTGGATGCGTAGCTAACATTCATGATTGATTGTTAATCTCTATTGATTGCGAAAGTGGATTTAGAGATTTAGAACTACCCATGCTAGCATAAGTTCATGTATAATTGTCATGCATGATTCGTGGATGATTTTAACCATTTCATCTACCTTATGTAATCTGAATAGATAACTTGCTCATTAACCCACTATGTTTTCAATCTCTATAGACATATAGGGACTAAGCATATTTGGTGTCCATTTAACTTCTATCTTTATTGTGGATGTTTAAGTGGTAGGGTATATGTATACTGAAAGGTAGCGTATACTAGTTTCGTGTTATCTGATTAGTTGTCACAACCGTCACATGCATTAATTAAGAACAAGAGACTCTAGATGAAATATTTAATGATGTTAGGATCCCATGCTTTATTCATATAAGTAATTTTCCAGTAATTCTCTTTAGTTAATATAATCTTGTTAAGTGCTAGTTAATTAGTTAAACAAAACCAAATTTGATACTTATCTTAGCAGTGAGTAATAACCATACATTGGTGCATAAGTGCATAGCTATAACAACATAACCAGTCTCTGTGGGAACGAACTTAACTTTATCATATACTACTTGTGACCACGTGCGCTTGCGTGTTGTTGTGCGAACAATATCCAAATGTATTACCAATGTTGTCATCTCCAAAAGTAACCATAGGGCCAGCTTTCTCTTCAACCTGTGATAGAAGGGCCATATCACCAGTCATATGGTTTGAGCATCCACTGTCTAACACGCACATAACACAAATGCATTACTTCTTCTGTTGTACCCAAACATGTTTGGGTCCATTTGATTTAAAAATAGTTTTATCAAATCCATAATGCTTATGATTCCTTTGTTAGCCAGTCTTCAAGTCACTGATGGAGGTCTTAGAGACATGACTCTTAGACCTTGGTGACTGAGATGCCCTTCTAGAACTAGTAGGGCTTGAAGACTTATGGCTTGTGGTGTGTGTGCAACCATTGTGACTTATGCAACCATTCACAAATTCTCTTCTCAGATTAAAGCAGCTAGTCATGACATTCATATTGCATGGCATACAGTCTAGCTTATCACAGAATGGTGAATCTCTATTTTTTAAAGGCACATAGCAGTCATAGAAAGGTTTAGGCACACTGTTAGTTGGTCTCTTACAAGCACGAGTCAGGTGATTTGTACTAGAACGGTTTTGACAAACTTTCCTAGGGGCATTGGCATATATGCATAATTGTTATTCTTGTTTACCTCTAGTTTGCCATTTCTATTTAGTTTCTTCTTAGGTGTAGACTTAACAGACTCAATTTTATTAGACTTCACAGGAACATATTTCACTTTATCAGATTTCACAGGAACTGACTTAACTGAAGTTTCATTTACTTGCACAGACTCATTAGTTTCCACTTTGACACTCTCACTCTTGGAAGGAGTAGATTGTTCACTAGATTGTGCCTCATCTTCTTCATGTAGCATTTTCTTGATGAAAAGAGATTCCTCATCAAGACTAAATGAAGATTCTTTAAAGATAGCCGCCTTAGCATGCTTCACAATATGAGGTGCATTCTCATGAACAATCTTGGTAGAATCAACAGATGCCTTACTCTTTTTTTTCTTAGGTGTGTCATAGTCAAAACCAATAGATGCCTTGCCATTTTATTGATGCTTATCATGATAGGTTTGCAACAAATTAGATGAATTTCAAAATGCTCTTATCTTAAGTTCATTTTCAGCTAATTCTTCTCTAAGAGCCTTCTCTATCTGATTAGCACATTCAATCTTGTTTTTCAAGTACTCAACCTCTTGTTGAAGATTTTCTACTTGTACAACAATCAATTCAAGTTCTTCATTTCTTTTGTTTAACAATTCATTTTTGACAGATAATTTATCAATTTCCTCACTAGCAGCAGTCATACTAGTATGAATGTTAAACATCTCAACACTTAGCTTTTCAACAGTTTGTTTATAATCAGAAACATATATGTCAATAGTGGTTAGAAATGGTACCTGAGAGTGGTCCACACAGTTATCATTTTCCTCTGACTTGGCCATTAAAGCATAGCTGCAGAACTCTGAATCCTCTTCATCAATATCAGTGTCATCCCAACACTTTTCCTCAGCTATGAAGGCTTTGTTCGATTACTTTTTTAGAAGGGACTCATACTTTTCTTCAAGTTCCAGAAAAGCCTTGTCTTTTTTCTTTGGATTTTTGCACTGACTAGCAAAGTGCCCTAGGTCATTGCAATAAAAACATCTGATGGAGGATCTGTCAAAAGTACCAGTCTTGAATTTGCTTTTGTATGGTTTCATTAGAGCCTTTCCTTTGTTGAAAGAGTTGTTGTTGACAGGTTTAGGATTGAATGGTTGTTTCCTCTTGAATCTGATGTGAGGAAACTTTATAGCCATGAATGCAAATGATTTATTGTCCATAGCCTCCAACTCTTCCAAGGTGTAGAAGTCTTCCTCATTTAGATCTTCAATTTTGGTAGGTTCTTCAATTTCTGGTTCATCTTCAACAATTTCTTCAATCCTTATCTGACTTGTTGAGGTTTCAAGATCTTTGAGAGATTCATTTACAATTAGAGCACAAGAGGCATTTACCATCTTGCCTTGATGAGTTTGAATAGCCCTTTTCGGCATCATTTCCAGTTCATGTGTTCTCAACACACCATACAGTACATCATATGAAACTTTGTTCAGATCTCTGTCTCTGAGAACAATTACTTTTTGATCAAGATGATTTGGAGTAGACATCAAAAACTTGACATTTAATTCCTTTGTACTGTATGTTTTGCCATTCATTTGCAGTTCAGTAACAAGTCTATGAAACCTTTCAAAAACTTCAGTGATACTTTCTCTTGGTTGAGCCATAAAAGCTTCATACTTTGTGACCAATATTTGTTTTCCGTTTTCTTTAACCTCCTCAGTTCCTTCACATAACACTTCAATATGATCCCACATCTCTTTTGCAGATGTGCGAGAAGCAATATTAGCGAACATAGACATCTCCATATAATCAATAATGATTAGCATGAGATGACTGTCTAAAGCAACTTTCTCTCTTTCCGTGTCAGTCCATTTTGAAACATCCTTTGGAATGTGGTCTTTTGTAATTTTCCATAGATTGTAATTTTCTTTCCTAAACTTTGGAACCTTCATTGTGCATGTGGTCTTTTGTGAACTCATCTTGGATCTTTCTCTGTTTTGATCAACAACCTGCTCTAATACCACTTGTTGATTATGAGTTTTACTTGAAGATAATATAGAGGAGGGATGAATATATTATCAGACGTTTCTTTGATTATCTTCGTTTTCATTCAACTTTTAATGTAGCTTGAATCTTTTTTGTTGTAAACTAAATAAAGCGGAATGAAACAACACACAAATTCACTTTTAACCTAATGTTGTATTAGATCGAAAGGTGCTACAAACTGTGAATTCGAAATAGAATTCTCATCTTCGTTTTTATCAGAGAGATACAACTTGAATGATTGTGAAAAACTTACAACTGAAAATAAGGAAGCTGTGTATTTATAAAACTACACACATCTTACTTTTACAAAACAGGTAATGGACAAAAAGGTTATCAAACTCTGTCTATACCATTTTAGTGAAAGTTGGCATCTTGTGAACTTTGCTTTGTCTTACGTACTACCAGAACCCTATCTTCAGCTATTTCCTTTGACTGTCTCTCTAAGCTTCTTTGTAGACTTTCCATGTGCATACTGCAACTGATTGTGACAATTGCATATGCCTTGGTTTGATCTTGATCCAGGTTCCCAAAAATTTTGTCTATTGTTAATTCGAAATTCTGTTAAGTTCTCATTCGATATCTCAGAGATACTTGGTTCGACAACTTGACTTCTCAAAGCAGTGTAGACTGACTTCTCGAATGGACTTCTCGAATCAGTATAATACCACTTCTCGAATTAGCTATCTTTCACTTCTCGAACTAGTATCACTAGCACTTCTCGAATCAGTATATTGACTTCTAAAATCATGATATCTCGAATCAGTGCTTTTGACTTCACTAATTGAGACATCTCGAATTAGTTCATTTTTTTCACTTCTCGAACCAATATACTTGACTTCTCAAATCTCCATGCTTAGCACTTCTCGAATGGATGACTTCTCGAATCAGCATATTTGACACTTCTCGAATCATTACTTAGACAAATAACATCTTTCAATATTTCAACTCAGTTATTCATCATTGTTTTCAAATGTCTTGAGACATGATTTTGAGATCTTCCTCCAAGTCATAATTAGAACTTATTACAGAGTTACATACATTGAAGTTACAAAGTATAGAACCTTTAGGAACAAAGGGATCCCCTATTTAAAGGGTCAAGTAAGTGACACAAAGTGACACAATACTATAGGCTTGTTATTTATATGTGTTCAGGAATGCCTCTATGACTAACATAACCAGATTTTAGAGAAACAGTTCCCGCTTTTATATTATTTTGTATTAAACATACATCTATCTATTATTATATACATAATAGAGCAACTAGGGGGTTTGTGAGCCAATTAATTCATGTGTATTGACAATTATGTTCTTCAAACTACAAAATGACAATTTTACCCCTACATCATTATTTTATATAAATATCTCCTTAAATATTACATTTAATACATGCACGCATTAATTATTAATGTTCATTATTTTATACCAATTATTTTGCTATATATATATATATATATATTACATATATATATATATATATGATATTTTAAATAATATTTGTCATTAAAAAATTAAATGATATTAAAAAAACTATAAAAATTACATGATTTCATGACATCAAATTATTATTTTCATGTCATCTTAACCTATGTTGCATGGAGACGGGTAAAGGAACATATACGGGTACTTGACTAGGGACGGAAAACTGCAATTTTAAATTTTTTGGCTACTAGTACGAAAATAAATATATTAATATTAAAAATTATTTATATATGATAGAGGCAATATGTTCAAACATCCAAAAGATTAAACATAAAAGATATAATTCGTTCTCAAATATTAACATCTTCGGATATAAACTTGTTATCCATTTTAGACTCATCAAGTGTAAACTCTGCAAACTCCAGAAACCAACATCCCACATCTTTTTATTCACATATTCACTCTCACTTTCACCATGTGCACTACCACTATAACTTTGATTTTGAGATTCCGTTTATAAGATAAAAAAATTGAAAAGTAGATGATGAATATTGTGCGTGTGTGTGTATACGAGATGTATATTTGATATGAAGATTGAGGATAACTCAACCCGTACTCATGCTGTACTTGTTCCCAAGGACATCCCCAAACTTGGATACGTTACCCCAATGTCATTCTTGTGCAACATAGATCTTAACTATGGTCAAGTGATTGTGAAAAAGAATTATTCATCTCAACTAGCTTTATAACTCGTGCGAAGCACGGGCATACTCTAGAATATTGCGTAATTTTTCATTAATTTTGACGTATTTTATGAATTATTTGAAAATTTAAGTCAATAGTATTTGTTGCGAGACTAAATCCCTTATTTTATATATGTTGTATTTGTTTAGTAAAAAGTTCGCGTAAACACCGGGTATGATTCAGAAATGAGTAAATTGTTATCGATTTCACAATAATTTGTTGTTTATAGTATATTTTTTAACAAACATGAATGACCATATTACATGTTAATAAAATTATAAAATTATTACTCGATATGATTTTGCATGCATATTCAAAATTAATTGGTGATTAATAACTATCTTTCATCACTCACTTAAAGAACAAGTAACATATTTCATATCATATAGAATTCTCTCTCTCTCGATGAGAGGCGACCCCCAACCCTAACTAGCCGCCTCCATAGATCTATCCCTTTTCTTCACCAATAAAACTTTCTTTCTTCTCACAAATTCACTTTTGTATCCCTTTCTTTTATCTAATCACCATAATTCTTATTTCCTTCAATAATCATCTTTGTTTGTAAGGATTGCTGCCAATATTTTGGGTGTTTGTTTGTCCTCCTTTTGGAGTGTTTGATATGGTTTTGGTACTTGTTAGGAATATGTTGTTCTTGATGATAATTGTAAAAACACTTAGTAGATTTTGTATTAAGTTATTTTGTAACTGTCAACGAAATGGCATGCTTTGCAGTGTTTCGTTGACAGGAAGCTCATCAACGGAATGAGTGTTGTAGCAATTGCACTGTACAATACTTCACAGTTTGATATGCATTTGATGTATGTATTAGATAGGTTTCCTAAGTCATGTTGACTAAGTACTAGATAGGCAAAATAGGTTGGTTAATTGTAAGTATATCATGCCTTGTAATTTTGCCTAAGTGAAGACATGTCAACGGTATGAGGATTACTCTATCAACGAAACAAGAGAAACACCATCAACGAAATGAAGAATAAAGCTATCAACGAAACACATCTCCCTGCTATCAACGAATCATTATTGCTTTTCTGAATAGTTGACAAAGTGATAGTGACAGGTTTCTGAACAGATCTAAAGGTGATGTGGAAGTGTACTTTGCATTGGAAACCATTAAAATGGACATGGGGAATAAGGAAACATCCCAGTTTCCAATTGGGCTCTTGGGAGTGATCATAATAAGCATGAAGACAAAAGCAAGGATCTCCAAGGACCACTGGACAAAGGGATGAAAAGCAAACTATTGGCGGTTATCTTTAGTGTACTTTAGAGTAGCCAAAAATAGTATTGTAAACTTGGGAATATATAACCAAGTGTAGCAGTTAGAAAGAATGTAAGAGAAGAAAAACAAATAGTTTGTATTAGCTATCTTTGAGAGCATTCTTCTCTACAACTCTGTAACTGAGCAGCTGTGTACTTTTGTATCACAGATTATTTCCGCAATAAAAACACTTCAGTTGGATCATCAAACAATCCAACTGAATTATTTATATCTTGTGTTTTTGTTTATTCAGTTCAGTTTTATTTTATCAGTGTTTTAAGTTTAAGAAAATATCAAGAATTGTATTCAACCCCCCCTTCTACAATTCTGTTAGGTCATTTGGGAATAACAATTGGTATCAGAGCGAGCTTCTAACATACAAGAAGTTTAAAGATCAAGACCAAAACAGAAACCATGGTGAAGAAGGATGCAGGTGTGAAGATACCAGTTCTTGATAAGGACAATTACTTTCACTGGAAAGTAAAGATGCATTTACATCTCATGTCTATGGATGAGAGAAATGTAGACTGCATTGAGAAAGGTCCACACGTTCCCATGAAGTTTGCATCTAGAATTGGAGTGCCAGATGATGCTCCTGACGTAGAAATTCCAAAACTTGTCTCAGAATGGACTATTGAAGATCTTGCAGAAATCCATAAAGATAAGAGAACCATGAACATTCTGTTTAATGGTTTGGAGCAAGAGATGTTTGATAATGTCATAAACTGTACAACCTCCAAAGAAGTATGGGACACTGTCAGAACACTATGTGAAGGAACTGAGCAAGTAAGGGAGAACAAAATGCAACTCCTTATACAACAATATGAGCACTTTCACTTTAAGGCTGGTGAAACCCTAAATGACACGTTTAGTAGGTTTCAAAAGCTTCTGAATGGATTAAAGTTGTATGGGAGAATCTACCAAACTAAGGACTCAAACCTTAAATTTCTAAGAGCTCTTCCAAAAGAATGGAAGCCTATGACTGTTTCTCTAAGAAACACTCAAGAGTACAAAGATTACACTCTTGAAAGGCTGTATGGAACATTGAAGACTTATGAGCTGGAAATGGAGCAAGATGAGGAAATTGAAAAGGTACAGAAGAAGGGTGGATCCATTGCATTGATTGCATCTGTGAACCAACTGGAAGATGACACTGAAGAAGCTGCAAAGGCCACAACTAGTCGAGCTAGTTGTAGAAGTGATGTCAGCAAGGGTAAAGGTAAGATGACAGAAGAAGAAGAACCAGAACCAGCCAACTTGGATGACTTAGATGAGATTGATGAACACATTGCTTTTCTGTCAAGAAAATTCTCTAAGTTCAAGTTCAAGAGAAACTCAGAAGCAAGGCCACCAAGGAGAGACTTTCAACCTAACAAAAGTAACTGGATTGAAAAGTCTAAATCTAAATGTTTCAATTGTGGAATGCTTGGTCACTTTGCTGGAGACTGCAGAAAACCCAAGATTGAGAAGAGCAACAGGAAATTTGAGCCTGTTGATTATAAAAAGAAATACTTTGAACTTCTCAAGCAAAAGGAAAAGGCTTTCATGACTCAGGAGTATGATTGGGCTGGTAATGGTGAAGATTCTGATGATGATGTTGAATATGTCAACTTGGCTCTTATGGCTAACAATCATGAGCAGGAAGCAAGCTCCTCAAGCAACCAGGTAACAATTACTAATCTTTCTGAGCTTTCTAAAGAGGAATGCGATAGTGCAGTAAATGAAATGTCTACTGTATTATATAATTTGCGTGTTACTCTTAAATCACTTACCAAAGAGAATTCAAGAATTAAAGAGACTAATTTGCTCTTAAGTGATAGGAATGCAATGTTAGAAGCACAACTCATTGAATTTGAGAAAATGAGATGTGTTAGTAGGGATGCTAAGAAGGAACTTGAGAACGTGTTACAAAGGGAAGAAATTCTTAAGACACAACTAGAAATAGAACAGAGTGTGATTGCTAAATGGAAAGATGTCAGGAATGTTGCTACCAACATCATTAATGTTCAAGGTATGGAATCTTTCTGTGAACAATCATGGAAAAAGAACAAAGAGAAACTAGGGTATGCTTGTGAAGCCTTAGATTCAGAAACAGAGTCAACAAACAATAATGATCATTTGTTGAAGGTTGATATGTCAACGGAATGCGATGTTCCGTTGACACATGAACCATCAACCGATCAGGGTGTTTCGTTGACAGAGAAAAGAAAAGATGAACTCACTAGACTTAATAATAAGTATGGTCCTGTCACCAAGAACTTTGTTCAAGGTGAGTCTAGTAAATCAAAGAAAGTTGAGAAGCCTGTTGAGAGAGCTAATGTAGGTCACTTGTCCAACAAGCAATTGAAAGATAAAATAGAGAATGTTCAAATTGAGGCTAAGGGAAATAAAAGGAATAACAGGAATGGCAAAGTAGGAATTAACAAACACAACAATTACACACCTGATAAATATGCTCCTAGAAAGACTTGTGTCAATTGTGGAAGTGTTAGTCATCTATCTACTAACTGCAAATCTGTTAAGAAAACTGCTAATGTGAAAATTCCCAAGCCTACAATGAATAATCTTATGCCTACAATGCCTGTTATGCCTAACATGTTTGCTCCATGTGCACAATTTCAGAATCCATATGCTAACATATCATTTGTGCCTAATCCATACATGAATATGTTTAGTATGCCACAAATGCCATGGAATATGAATAATATGTGTGTTCCTTCAAATATGCATGCTGTAAATGAAAATGTGAGCAACAATCAGAAATCAACACCAAGAGTAAAAGTTGATTTAAATCAATCTGAGCCCAAGGTGAAAAATGATATAAAAGGAAAAGCAAAGGCCAACAAAACAGGACCCAAGGAAACTTGGGTACCAAAATCAACTTGATTTGGTTTCATTGTGTGCAGGGAGACAAAAGGAATCTTTGGTACTTGGATAGTGGTTGTTCAAGACACATGACTGGTGATTCTACCCTGCTCACAGAGTTTCAGGAAAGAGCTGGCCCTTGTATTGCTTTTGGAGATGACAGCAAAGGCTACACAAAGGGATATGGCTTGATTTCAAAAGAGAATGTCATCATAGATGAGGTTGCATTGGTGGATGGTCTTAAGCACAATTTGCTTAGTATCAGTCAACTTTGTGACAAAGGATTTTTAGTTACTTTTTCAAAAGAAGCCTGTGTTGTTTCTAAAGGAGGAAACAACAATGTGGTAATGACTGGATTCAGAAGAGGGAATGTGTACATTGCTGACTTTAGTAGCACAAGTCCAGACACCATCATTTGTCTTTTCAGCAAAGCAAGCAAGGATGAAAGTTGGCTATGGCACAAGAAATTATCTCATCTGAATTTCAAGGTTATGAATGATTTGGTAAGGAAGGATCTTGCTAGAGGAATTCCACAGGTGGAGTTTTCCAAGGATGGTTTGTGTGATGCATGTCAAAAAGGGAAACAAAAGAAGGCATCATTCAAAAGCAAGACAGAGTCATCAATTGTCCATCAGCTTGAGTTACTTCATATGGATCTGTTTGGCCCTGTAAATGTCATGTCTATTTCAAAGAAGAAATATTGTCTTGTGATTGTTGATGATTTTTCTAGATTTACTTGGACCTTCTTTTTACATTCTAAAGATGAGGCAAGTGAAATCATTATCAATCACATCAAGATGGTAAACAATCATCCTGACTTGAAAGTAAGAAGGATCAGGAGTGACAATGGGACAGAATTCAAGAATTCAAGCATGAAGATGTTCTGTGAAGAAAATGGTATTATGCATGAGTTTTCAGCAGCAAGGACACCACAGCAAAATGGTGTAGTTGAAAGGAAAAACAGAACACTTATTGAAGCTGCCAGGACAATGCTAGATGAATCAAAGTTACCAACTTATTTTTGGGCTGAGGCAGTTAACACAGCTTGCTTCACTCAGAATATTTCTTTGATTAATCAGGCCAAGGGAATGACCCCTTATCAACTACTCAAAAGAAAGAAGCCACTATTGGATTTTCTTCATGTCTTTGGATGCAAGTGCTTTGTTCTGAGAAATCAAGCTGAGCATTTGGGGAAATTTGAAGCAAAGGCAGATGAAGCAATATTTGTGGGATATGCAGCAGGGAAAGCTTACAGAGTCTATAATCTCAGAACCAACATTGTTATGGAATCTGTACATGTTGTTTTTGATGATCTCAAAATTCAAGGTCTCTGTGATGAAGGTTTCCATGAAAGTCTCTCTTTTGAGAATGAGGAAGGAGATCGAATGAATCATGTTAAGACTACTGAGAAACAGCCTAAAGTTGTTGTATCTAGCACAGATGAGAGCAGCAGTGAAGATGAAATTGCTGCATTAAGATTGAAAAGAATAGCTGCTAGTAGACCAAATGGTCATTTCGTTGACAGTCAAGATGGTGGTTTCGTTGACAGTCAAAATGAGCGTTTCGTTGACAGCCAAAACAGTCATACCGTTGAAGGTCATAGAAATGTCTCAAGAAGTGATCATTTAGGGACAACAAACTCAGGGGGAGTTTCTCAAGGACAAATATCCAATCAAGGCAATCATGATCATGAAGCTACCTCGTCTAGAGCAAATCTACCTCCCTCAAGAAAATGGACTAAAGATCACCCCTTTGAACTTATTATAGGTGATGTTTCTTCAAAAGTCCAAACTAGAAAAGCAACTCAAGAAGAATGTCTATATAGCAGCTTTCTGTCTCAAGATGAGCCAAAGAAAGTTGAGGATGCACTTCTAGATCCAGATTGGGTTTTGGCTATGCAAGAAGAGCTAAACCAATTTGAAAGGAACAATGTTTGGAAGCTGGTGCCCAAGCCTAAGGACAGGAGTGTAATAGGCACAAAATGGGTGTTCAGAAACAAGATGGATGAAAATGGCATAGTCACAAGGAACAAAGCAAGACTAGTTGCAAAAGGCTACTCACAGGAAGAAGGAATTGATTTTGATGAAACATTTGCTCCTGTTGCAAGACTAGAAGCAATAAGGATTTTCCTAGCCTATGCAGCCCATGCCAATTTCAAAGTCTATCAAATGGATGTGAAAAGTGCTTTTCTGAATGGGGAATTGGAAGAGGAGGTCTATGTAAGTCAACCTCCTGGTTTTGAAGATGATGATTTTCCAGAATATGTATACTTCCTCCTCAAAGCACTCTATGGTTTGAAACAAGCACCTAGAGCCTGGTATGACACACTCTCACAGTTTCTTCTTGAGAATCACTTCACTAGAGGTACTGTAGATAAAACTCTTTTTCACAGGATTGTGAATGGCTCTACTATACTTGTTCAAATTTATGTAGATGACATAATCTTTGGGTCTACAGATGTGAAACTTTGTCAAAAGTTTGCCAAGCTTATGCAAAGTAAATATGAAATGAGCATGATGGGAGAATTAACTTACTTTCTTGGTCTTCAAGTGAAGCAAGTTAATGAAGGCATTTTCATTAGTCAAACAAAATATATTCATGATTTATTAAAGAAATTTAACTTAATGGAATGCTCTCCTGCCAAAACTCCCATGCCCACTGCCACCAAACTTGAATTGAATACTAAGGAAAAATCTGTGGACATTTCAAGTTACAGAGGCATGGTAGGCTCACTTTTGTATTTAACAGCTAGTAGACCTGATATTATGTTTGCTACATGTCTATGTGCTAGATTTCAGGCTGATCCTAGGGAATCCCATTTAGTTGCTATTAAAAGGATTTTCAGATATCTCAAGGGAACACCAAACCTTGGCATCTGGTATCCTAGAGAATCTGGTTTTGAACTAATTGGTTATTCAGATGCAGATTATGCAGGATGTAAAATTGACAGGAAAAGCACAACAAGCACCTGTCAATTCTTAGGAAACAAGCTTGTGTCATGGTTCAGCAAGAAACAAAACTCAGTTTCCACCTCCACAGCTGAGGCTGAGTATATTGCAGCTGGAAGTTGTTGTGCACAGATTTTATGGATGAAAAATCAATTACTTGATTATGGATTAAGAGTTGAGAAAATTCCTATTTTCTGTGACAACACTAGTGCCATTGCCATTACTGAGAATCCAGTGCAGCATTCAAGAACCAAGCACATTGACATCAAGTACCATTTCATTAGAGAACATGTTATGAATGGTACTGTAGAGTTACATTTTGTTCCAAGTGAACAACAACTTGCAGACATCTTTACCAAGCCACTTGATGAATCAACATTCTCAAGATTAGTAAGTGACCTAGGTATGCTAAATTTCTCTTAATTATTTTTGAGATATTTGCAAGTCATAATGCAGCCAGAAATTTGCTATGATTTTCTGTGATTTAATTTTCTCAGGAAAAAGTAAAATTTTGTCTAAGTCAAAATAACTATGCCAACGAAACAAACCATTTCGTTGACAATCTTAGCATTTTTCTGGGTGTTTCGTTGATAGCTCTTTTATGTCAACGAAACACAGCTGTATCAACGAAACAGACGGGACTTTAAACGCCCAATTCTGATTCGTTGATTTAGCGCTTTTAATCTGAACCGTTGAAAACTGACACGTCTTTTACCACGATCTATGCATACATCCCTGTAAGTATAAATCATGGTAATACTTTAAGAGTAACGGTTATATTTTTAAGCCAATCCAGTAATTTACTTTTATTATTGGACTCATTTTCTGAGAATTTTTGGGGGAGTATTTAAGAAATTCTATTTTCTTTAATTTTTTTTACCTGCTCTCAAAAATTCCAAAGGCTTTTCTCTCTCTTTCTCTCTCTAACAAGCAACTCAGTTCGAAGCTTTATCTCACTCAACAATGGCACCCATAGTCAAGCTTATGTCTGCTGGAGGGTTCATCTATGAGAAGAACAACTCCATCCCTTTTGTTGCAAAGGAAAACCCGAACAGACTTTTCTTCAAAATGATGGATTTCATGAAGAATTGCAAGTTGAGCTATGCAATGTTCCACTCTACACCAATCTACAATGAAATAATTGAGGAAATTTGGACCTCATGTGAATATAGTGGAACAAATTGCACTCTGCAATTCACTCTCCAAGGTAATGAGTACATAGTTAATTCTGATGTTTTGCAAGCATGTTTACATATTCCTGATAATAACTGTGATGCTTTGCCTACTAACACTGAAATAACTACCATGCTAAATTCTATAAACTACTCTTTGCCTACTGATAATCTGGGTAGAATAATTAGGAGAGGTTTGATTAGGGAATACAGTTATTTAGCTGATGCATTCATTAAGGTCTTTTCTGGAAAGATTAGTAATTTTGATGCATTAACTAACTCTATGTTAATTCTCCTAACCATGCTTCTAAATGATAGATATTACAACTTTAGCACCCAACTTATTTATGAAATTGGTGCTAAGTTGGGTGATAAGGCAAATAGGAAGAAAAATATCTATTATGCAAGGTTTCTGATGATGCTGGCTAATCATGTTAGTCCAGCACCATTAGTTATCTCTAACCCTAATGCCAGGTTTGAGTGCTTTGTACAAGAAAAGAGAGTATTGACAGACATACTGAGGCTGAACTACAATGGTGATGTTCCAGTGGTGTATCTGCCAATCATTGAGGTAACTACTACTATCCCTGTTAGTATAGCTGTTACTTCTATTGTCTCCTCCAACCTTGTTGCTATGGAGTCTGTAGTTGTGACCCAACAGGCTCCTGCCCCAGCAACTAAATCAAAATCAAAGAAATCCTCCAAGCCAACCTCAGGTGCTTCTCAAAAGGCACCTGTTGTAAAAACTACCACACAACCTAAGGGGAGTGAGTCTGGAGTTGTGAGAGGTGAGGGAAGGGGTGAAAATCAAAGAAACCCCAAGAATAAGGAAGGTGAGGTAAGTGTTTCCCAGCCTAGCCCCATTGTGTCTTCCCAACAAGGCACAATGAGTAAAATGGATTTAAACACAAGTCTAATTGCATCCTCCCAAAAGGATGTGATTATTGAAACAAGCTCTCCACCTAGAGCACAGTCCAAAAGGGTAAGGGACACTTCAAGCCCACAGTCTACATTTTCCCAATACCAAAGGAGAGTGAAGCAAAAGACCAAGGGTTCACAGGGTGCACACACACTGGAAGCAACACTTCCAGTTTCTCAAATTCAGTTTGATGTAACCCCTATTATTACTCTGGGGTTACAGTCCCACTCTCTAAACATTAATCTTGATTTATCTCCATCCAATTCACCAACTCAATCTTTAGATGTGGACATGATCCATACATCTTTTCCTGATTCTCCAACTCTAATCTTGGAGAAGCCCCACTCTGAAGCTGATGGTCATCACTTATTAAGTGATTTGTTGGGCCATCAACCAAGTTTTTCTGAAACTGCAAGAGAATCTGTGGACCCCAATCTCAAATCAATCACCACAGATTCTACTGTAATTTCACTTTCTCAAAATGCTTTATTGACTTCATCAACGAAACAGCCTCTTTCGTTGACAAGTGTTTCTCCATCAACGGTACCTATACCATTGACAGTTCAAACTACCATTTCGTTGATAGGTCATTCTACACCTTTTACTGAAAATCAAGTTGTTTCCACAACTAGTGTAGATGACCTGGTGGTAGTTGAGACACTTTTAGGTTTGAAAGGGAGTGAAATTGAGAGGCTGGCTTGCAGCCAGGCAAAAGGAGAGAATGAGAGTGAGAGGCTGGCTATTTCTTCCAGCCAGGCAAAAGGAGAGTTTGAGAGTACCACCTTAGTAGGTGAAGGTGAGGGTGTGAGAGGTGTGAGCCATGGGGAGCCCATGATGCAAGAAAAGAGTGGAGAGAGAGAAGGGACTACAGGAGCAATAAGGGTGGAAGCAGCCATTGCTAATGAGTTAATGGAGGTCAGTGAGGGAGAAAGGGAACTTACTTTCCAAGAGCATTATCAACAAACTCTGGATAGTATTTCCCTGGATCCTGAGACCTTTACTCATCCTGTGCCAGCCTATCAAGTTATGGCTCAACAGGGCAATGTGGAGGCAGAAAGGTCACTCAACTTAATTCATACTACTGCATCAATGCAAAGAGCAAAGGATGCCTTGACCAATCTACCTCCAGGAGCTGCAGCAAGTGGAGACTTTGAGTTTTCTGATGATGAGGACAGCTATGGTGATAATCTACAGGTGGCCACCACTTCACAGACTGGGACTTCTGTGGTGCCTCCTACACCAGGCTGGCTTTCTCAGGGTATGCATGGAAGAGTCACTCTAGATGCTGCTATCTCAAGGCAGTACAATGAGGCCTATCTAGCTCATGAGTCTGCAAATGCAAGGGACAAGAAATTCTACAAGGCCATCATGGATTCTCTGGAAATTCAAAGGCTACAAATGATGCAGACAAGGATTGAGGCTACAGAAATCAAGGACTCCATTAGCAATCTCAGGGATGCTAACTACAGGATGATAGATGAAAAACTCCCTCTTCTCACTGTGTCCAAGATGACCAGGTTTTTCTCTAAGGAACCTGAGGTGGCTACATCCTTGAAAACTCTCTCTACAAGAGTGGACAAGGTGGAAGCTACACTTTCTCAAATGCAGAAGGAACAGGAGAAGCAAACTCAGCTACTCACTCAGCTAGTGGCAGCTCAAGGACTCCCAGTCATCTCTCTTGATGCTAACAAAAAGGGGGAGACATCTAAGGAGCTCAACATTCAAATCACAAAGGTGTTGGTCCCAGCCATTTCACTGCCACATGAGCCACTAGCAATGGGGGAGTTTAGAAAGAAGAATAAGGATAGTATTGACCTGATCCAGGAAGCTTCTATGAGGATGAAACTTGCAGAACAAATCAAAGATCACTGGTCCAACATAGAAGCAAGGTTCAAGAACATTACTGAATCTTCAAAGACAGATCAGCCATCAACAAATGCAATGGTGATTGTACAAATGGAGCCACAGTTCAAGAGCTCTTATGCTATAGAGCCCCTTCAGCATGGAATCCTTCAAGATTCAAGAAATGAGAAGGGTCAATCTTCATGCTTTAAGAATGTGGATGCAAGAGGGATGTCTCCAATATCACCTGCCAAACCCAAAGGCAAGAACATTGAAAGGATATTTTATCCTGCTCCAAAGCCAGATGAGTTCAAAGTCCTAGGGAAGCTGATCATTGAGAGCAAGGAAAGCAATCATCCAAGCATAAGGAATCAAAGGGCCATCATCTACAGGGACAGCAAGGAAATCTGCATTTGGGTTGGTCACCCAAATTTTGCAAAGGCCAAGGCTGAAGAATCTGAAAGGGCAGCAATGCAAGCATTGGCAGTTGCTCAAGCACTTGAAGATGAAGAGACCTTTCAGGAAGAAAAAGCCAAGGATGGAGCTAATGAAGCTGAACCAGCAAGGAAAAGTGTAAGGCAACCAAAGGCTAGAGCTAAGAGGAATCTGAACTTTGAAAAAGAGGACTCTCTGGACACTGCTCAAGCCCCTTCCACAACAAGTGCACATCAAATTCCTATTGATCTACCTATTGGAGGAAAGTTGGCCTGTGACCCTGCACACCCTGTCAACTTTCATGATCAACCAATCATGCCAAAGGAGGAGCCTATTGAATTTGATGAAGCCTATTTTCCAAAGTTCCTATTTGAAAAGGATCAACCAATGAAGACAAAGAAAAGGGCTGTCAAGGCAAAGCCAGTATTTGTGAGGAAGCCACAATCTCAGAAACCCCCTACAAATCCAGAGGACTGCATGTACATTGCTGACATCAGGGAAGAATCCAGCTTACATCTTGATTTAGACAACCTGGTGGAAGTAAGGGGCATTGCAGCTTCTCAAAAGTTACCTGAAAGATTGGTTTTCACATACAAGTTGGTAGAGAACAAATATGGCCTCTCTACAGAATTTTAGGAGAAGACTACCAAACACTACTCACAGTGTTTAGATGCTTGAAGAAAGACTTTGGCTTCACCAAACAGCCAAGTCTGAGGTGGTCTCCAAGATATGTCAAATAAAGGCTAGCTGGAACAAGCCTGAGGCTCTTCCCAGGATGCTAAGAGTGCCCTCAACAGGAAAGAAGATCCATCTTCAACCTTACTGGATGATGGAATTTAAGGACAAGGACAACTGCAGAAGGTTCTTCAGGATGGAAGACCAGCTGGATAAGGCATCTAATCAAACTCTAAGGTTCATGCAATCCAAGCTTGGTGATCAAGATGAAGAAGAGAAGATCTTTTACAGAAGGCTACAGGTCCAGATTGAGGAGAACAACTCTAGGAGAGGGAAGAAGACTATGCCTCAAAGAAGACCAAGATGAATCATTTGCTCAGTCTAGAGGAGCACATTTGGGCATTAGTCTTGTAAGTCTTGTTTTATGTCTAAAACTTTATGAAGCTCAATGCAATTTTTACTTTTATCATGGGTAATATGTCTGAGTGTTTTTTGTTATCATCAAGGCTCTTGATTTATGGCTGTTATTCTATCAGTCATAAATTGGGGGAGATTGTTAGGAATATGTTGTTCTTGATGATAATTGTAAAAACACTTAGTAGATTTTGTATTAAGTTATTTTGTAACTGTCAACGAAATGGCATGCTTTGCAGTGTTTCGTTGACAGGAAGCTCATCAACGGAATGAGTGTTGTAGCAATTGCACTGTACAATACTTCACAGTTTGATATGCATTTGATGTATGTATTAGATAGGTTTCCTAAGTCATGTTGACTAAGTACTAGATAGGCAAAATAGGTTGGTTAATTGTAAGTATATCATGCCTTGTAATTTTGCCTAAGTGAAGACATGTCAACGGTATGAGGATTACTCTATCAACGAAACAAGAGAAACACCATCAACGAAATGAAGAATAAATGTTAGTCCTTGTGTATTGCAGAAGGGGGGGGATGAATGCAATACTGATAAAATTCAATCTAAATTTCAACAACTAAAATCAAGATTAAACGTTATCAGCAATATATGCAATCACGAACAGTATTTAGTAAGAACAAGATTCACAAAATAAATGTTTTATTTATTTTGCAAAGTGTTGCTACAACCTCAAGAAAGAATTCTCGAGCTTCGGGTTTTTCTTCAAAGACACTTGCTTGTCTTCGTTACCGTTCTAGAATGAGTTGATAGTAGGTATAAGACTAACCCTATCACTATCAGTCACGGGTTTGTAAAGCTGCTGTCACTGTCAAGTGGCAGCTTCTTACAGATTGTCTTACCCATGTGACTTTCCTAAATTGCTAACATGTCAGATATACATTACAAAGAAAGCAACCTAGATTCATTCTATTTCCAGCTAAACCAATTCAGCAGATAAAGACTTGACCTTGCTCTTGAATTGATTCGCTTTTGTTTTGCAGTGCTTTGAAGCTTCTGTCGTAGTCTTGCAGACTTGGTGCAGCTTAGGGATACTGCATCACGCCTGTTTCTTGAACATTTAAACTGTCACGGGATTTGACTGAGAAAGATACCTAGCATAAGGATCTTTATTGAGACAGTTACTTTTACCGCAAAGCTTGCTGTCACAGGAATGATCTTTTGGTGACAGTATGAGTTCCCCGCATAGAGTGCTGTCGAGGATCCCAAACTTGCTGTCGAGGGCAATAGTTGCTGTCGCGTCGTCTTCCGCCAATGTTGTTGTCAGAGTGAATATGCTGTCGTGACTTGCAACATTCTGTCTTCTTGTAATCTTACTGTCACAGCTTTAGGACAGTAACCTTTATTCATGTTGTCATCCAAAAAGCATTCTTTGAGGCTTGAACACATAAGTGAACTTCTTTCAAACAATACACCTAGAATAACATTACATACTGATTACAAGAACATACTTTGGCTATGACAGTATGTTCTACTTAATTTGAAAAATTAAGTACAATCAAAGTTAAGTTGTTTCTATGCTATCACCCATAAATGCCAACAATAAAGCTATCAACGAAACACATCTCCCTGCTATCAACGAATCATTATTGCTTTTCTGAATAGTTGACAAAGTGATAGTGACAGGTTTCTGAACAGATCTAAAGGTGATGTGGAAGTGTACTTTGCATTGGAAACCATTAAAATGGACATGGGGAATAAGGAAACATCCCAGTTTCCAATTGGGCTCTTGGGAGTGATCATAATAAGCATGAAGACAAAAGCAAGGATCTCCAAGGACCACTGGACAAAGGGATGAAAAGCAAACTATTGGCGGTTATCTTTAGTGTACTTTAGAGTAGCCAAAAATAGTATTGTAAACTTGGGAATATATAACCAAGTGTAGCAGTTAGAAAGAATGTAAGAGAAGAAAAACAAATAGTTTGTATTAGCTATCTTTGAGAGCATTCTTCTCTACAACTCTGTAATTGAGCAGCTGTGTACTTTTGTATCACAGATTATTTCCGCAATAAAAACACTTCAGTTGGATCATCAAACAATCCAACTAAATTATTTATATCTTGTGTTTTTGTTTATTCAGTTCAGTTTTATTTTATCAGTGTTTTAAGTTTAAGAAAATATCAAGAATTGTATTCAACCCCCCCCCTTCTACAATTCTGTTAGGTCATTTGGGAATAACAGTACTTTTGGTTTGCTGTTTTGTCTCTGTGAGAATGATTCAATTGGTGTTTTGGGGGATCTGGAAAGCTTGCATCGAGGCTGGATCGATGGTGGAATTCGAAAAAGCTCACCTTTCACAACGGAAGATTGTTCATATTATGAGGACATCCGTCCCTTCAATTTCAGTTGGTGCAACTGAAAGTTCTGAACATTGGACTACAACCGAAATTAATTGTGTGAAGGTCAATTGTGATGCTACTGGTTTTAGGGATGGTGTAGTTTGGATTTCTCGGAAAGCTATTGTAATCTTTTTCTGATCAAAGAATATTTTTATTCTATATGTTAAGCGATCTGGAAACAAAGCAGCTAATTGTTTAGCTCGTTTATTTATTTTTCAACCTGATTACATAGCCGGTTGGGGGTTTGTCCTAGTCGAGTTCTTTTCTCATTAATGAAATCTGGTTTAAATTTGTCAAAAAAAACATATTTCATATCATATTGACGAGAATTCGATGTCACAAAATTATATCATATTTATAACTATTCCAACATCACTAACATTTTAATTATATTTTTTTGCTTTTTTAAATAACTTAAAATAACATATTAAGATGAATATTAGTTATTAAATGGGTAGAGATATTAAGATGAACTAATAATAGAGATATTGATATGAGATAATTATAATATATATTAAAATGTCATTTTGTAATTTGAGAGTATAATTGTCATTTTGCATTGAATAAATTGACTCATTGAACTCCCTATTTTAGTAAAAAAATTATTGTGTCCCCCCCCCCCCAATCTCACTCACTCACACACACACACTCTCTCTCTCTCTCTCTCTCTCTCTCTCTCTCTCTCTCTCTCTCTCTCTCTCTCTCTCTCCCAAAGCTTTAGCCTCGTTCTCTTCCCCTCCTCCGGCGGTGGCTGCCTTCTCTTTTTGGTGTTACTGCCCAGAGATCCCTCGCTTATCCTTCTTTTACTGTGTCTTTAGCTTTTCTTTCCTTCCTCCCCCTCCTCCCTCCTCCCTCCGCCCTTTCTCTTTCCTCCCTGTATCCTCCACCTTTATTCTCAACTTTTGTTCTGTATCTGTATTTTGATCGGTACATTCTAACTCTATATTTTCTAGTTGATGTTCGTTCCAGGACGCTATGGCAAATCACTTGTAGTTTTCATGGTCGAAGACGGATTTCAAGACATGTTACCATTGTAGAATTATTTTAGATCTAGTTTAGATTTTGTTAGTTTCCCTAGTAGCTGGTGTTATTAGTTCTTGTGTACACTAACCCATATTTCTGTTTTCTAAATTTTTTATCGATTAAAAATCGACATCACTGCATTGTTTCCCCCCACTTGCATCTTGGTGATTAATCTCTTCGATTCGATATATTTTTGGATTCTCATATGTTCTAATGCTTTGTATTGTTATGTCCCATGTTATATCCGAGTACTATGGATTGATTTCTCTCTCATGTAATATCTAGTATGTAATTTTTCTTAATTTTGTATAAGTATTTGATGTTGCATATTATGTTTTTTAAGATACATGAATGATCTTATTTGATGAATAAGATCATCTCCAATAGGGGTTGCCAAGAGGTTGCCAACGTTGATGTGGCATGGCACTCTTGGTTGACTACCTATTGGAGTTGGTAGGTTGCCCAAAAGTTACCAACCAATGTTGCCAACTTTTGGCAACTTCCCAAAATGGTTAAAACACATATATAAATACAAAAGGGACATATATTGAATACTTATTTTGGTTTATTAGTTATTTAGAATACAATTATGGGATCACATAGGCAACAATTAAAGGTTTCTAACTCTTGAAGTGTTTTTTGAACAAATGTTGCCAAAGTTGATATGGAAGAGAGATAAAATAAAAAATTAATTTATGCAATGATATGGCAAGAGTTGGCAACTATCTTGGCAACCCTTGCTCTAACTCTATTTCGTCAATCCTTTAAAAAACAATTAACATGACATGAAATCATGTTATGTTACCAAAAAAATTGATATTACAAATTCATGTCATATTTATAATTATTTCAATATCACTATCTTTTTATTTATATTTTATTAATATTTTAAATTATATATATATATATTACATAAAATAACATATGTACATTTACATGCAATTATTAATTACAAAATAATTAGTGTACTTAATGAAGATTAGTTATTAATGATTAGAGATATTAAGATGTATTAATAATGGAGATGTTAATATGAAGTAAATAGAATAGGGGTTGAAAAGTAATTTTACACTTTAAGGGTATAATTGTCTTTTAACAATGAATAAATTGACTCAATGAAGCCCCTAGTTGTTCTATTATATATAAGAGATTAATTTAAGGCACACATGCAAAATTATATTGACTAATATTTTTTTTACGTTTATTTACTTGTAATATGATCATTCATGTCTTTTAAAAGATAAACTGCGCAACAAAAATCAAAATCAACAACACAAAATAATAATGAATGTTCAACCTCACGCTTACCATTAACTTAAAATTTTAAATAGCTCATTCATCAAACCATCATGAAAATACCACAACCAAATACATCGAAATTAATGTTAAATTAATAACATGATATTTTAGAACATACTCGTGCCTCGCACGGGTTATAAAGCTAGTTTTCCCCTTAAACATTACTTACAAGTTTACTCTCGTTTACTAAATTTTGATGACAAACATTAAAAGTATTTATCAGCTTAATAAAGAGTCTGCTTATCAAGAAAATTGTTTATGTACAAATCTCACTTCTTTTTTTGGAAGAGGTGGAAGGTTCTCTCCTACGATAAAACGTTGCGAGAGAGTTGTGATTTTTTTATGGGCTTACTCATAGTGGTTTTTGCAAGTTATAGCTCTCTTTTAAAAAAACATATTAATTTTACATATATAAATCGGGAGTCCATAACAGATACCTGTTTCCTAAACATAAAGATAGTTCATGCTTGCACAAAGTGCAAGCAAAATTCACAGTTAAGAAACATAATAACTGAAAAGAATCTAAACATTTTTTCCAGTCCTACACCTCGAAGCTTTAGAACTTCGATCGCCCTTTGGTCTATTTGTAGCACCATCCTCAACATCAGAGGCACCATAATCACTTGGATTCTTCAACCTATTATGTCCTCCATTTCCACCAAACTCTGCGATGCTCCCAGCTTTTCCCCATAGCTGCTTGAGCCCCTGTTTGTTTGTACTATGGTTCAGAATCCTGCTCTTGCTCTGCAATTGTCCATTTAATTTCACAGCAGAAGTGGCTAAAACTCCTACAATCCTCTTATAGGCTTCCCCAAAAAAATCCTCACCAATTGTCATAACCATTCTAGGAAAGAAACCTTTCAATAGAAAATGTGTTTCAATTGCATTCCAAAGGAACAATACTTCAATTACACCTTGATGGTTCATGTCATTCTCATACCCAACATAAACATATGTGAGCTAACAAGTCAATTGGAAATTGTCACTAGTAGCCCAACAAACATGTTTTCCATTCTTTTTAAGTTCCACAAATGAATTTTCTTCTATGCCAAGTAGTATTAGTGAAAAATCACAGACCATAGTATCCGCCACTCCAAACGATTTAATCAAAAGAAAAAAAAATCTAAATCTATCTCTTGTAAGACAAATCTTTTGTCCCAATCACATGCCCAACACAAGGGTAAAGAGGCAACAAAACTCGTGCTAAGTTCACAAATGAGAAAACTAGACTTCACTTGGTATGGTTCATACAAGATCGGATAAATCAAATGTGACACTGGGCAAAGGTCCAAACATATCTTTTCAGAAAAAACATATTCATTAATGGTTTCCGGCAAGACAAATTTTTCCAGAGAAGATGATCTACCAAATGAGCTACTATTAAAACTACCAGTAGCTCTCACAATCCTAAGTAGGCTAGTAACAATATCCAGCCTATTCTTCAAATTCTCGTTAATATTATGCATAAAAAATACATCAATATCAACCAATACATCAAGATTGCATACCTTATCAAGTGCAAATTTGACAAATTTCTCCTTGTCAAGCCCCACTCCTAGAATGTAACCATCTTCCAAGAAAGAAGTTTCTCTAGTCACAAAGTCCCTATAAGGTCTAAGAAGGCCAAACCCACATTCGCTTGTAAATTTTGAGGCATTTTCAAGAGAATTAAAGTGCTTCTCTTTCAAGTCCCCATTCACTTTTTGTTGAGAGACATTCAAATCTTCAAGAACCAAAGAATTGTCTAAAAAGAGACTATTCAACACTCTATCATCCAAGATGATAGATTTGAAAACACAAGTGATTTTCCAGCCATATTTCAGTTGTAAAGATGGAACATCCACAAGAACAACAGAAATAAGAGATCGAAAAGGTAAACGAAGAGGATGACAAACATTCTCTAGAGAGAGTGTGAAAAAGGAATATGAGGAAAGAAAGAAATGGTTGTTCAATTGAGAAGGTTGAGAAATTTGGGAATTAGGGTTCAAGAAGGGGAGACAGGAGAGAGAAGAGAGAAAACGAGAGTCGACTCTCATTTTTTTAAATTTAACACCGTTATAGCTCTCTTTTTGTTGGGAAATTTTGTTCGTATTGATTCGATCAGACCGCTCGTCTTCAATCTAAAAGCTGATTCATAACACTTGTGTGATAATGCTGGGTCATTTAATTTTATTCTTGTAAAGTGACCTTTTTCAAAAAAAAAAACACTTAAATAAATATCGTTGTTGATGAGCTTAAGAAATTTGTACGATTTTATTTTCGTATACCTAATTGAGTTTATCCCATTAGCCATTACACCCTTTAAAAAATCATGTCAAAGTCCAATTCATCAAAGTCCCATCTATCATTAAAATTTAATGTGCTATCATTGTCTAAACTAGGGGTGTAATCGAGTAGAGCCGAGCCGAACACTGTCAGGCTCGAGTTCGAACTCGACTAAAAAGTTCGGGCTCGAGCTCGACCAAGTCTTCAATTTCAAGCTCGAAACTCGGCTCGTAAAAAGTTCGATATGTTTGAGCTCAAGTATATATATATAAATTATATATAAATATTAAATATTTATATAAAAGTAAATTTGTAATATATAAAATTTAAAAATTAATAAAGATTTGATTAGGCTCGCGAACCTTTCGAGCCAATTAATTTGAAGCTCGAGTTCGATTCGGTAGAATATCTAGTAGCTCGAGGTCAGCTCAATTATTACCCGGTAGAATTCAAATATTTTACGAGTCAAATTTTAGTAGCTCAGAAACAGTTTGACTCATTTATCCCGTAATCAAATTCTAGTAACTCACGAACAGTTTAACTCATTCCCCCTAATCTAAAACTGTTGGTACTCACTGGTATTTTCACTTAAAAAAAAAGAGTAAAACAACTACATTTTATATCGATATGAAAATGACCGACCTCAGATTATTTTCAACCTTCAACAAAGTCATATATTAAAATAGTCCTACTGGTACTATAAAAAAGTTGTATCATGATGTCAATACACATATGCGAAGTAATTATTGTACCGACAATATATATTAGATTATCATAATCTCCAACTCAACATATAATGATATTACTGTCATTGTCCCTTCCATTTTCATATCCTTGATTGGTAGTTACAGAATATCTATGGTCCACATAAATAAAAAATAATGTACCATATTTTATTTTCTTCATTTAATTACCAGAAAAAATAAAATGTAACTGTTTATAGTGGAAACCAATCGAACCCATTAATATTTGGAAATTATTTTCCACCATGTTTGGTTTTTGTCCGAACATTTCACGAGTTAAATAGTTGAGCAGACTTTTCTTGGAGTTATGTATATGTGTAGGTTAAGTTTAAGTAACTGCATGGTTTGTTGAAGCTACATGTGCTGAGTTGTGTGGTTTGTTTTACTTTACCAAATTATTTGAAGATGAAGTTGTTGAGTGGGCTTGTTGTGTTGATTTTCTTGTTTTTTGTGCCATATAATTCTGCTGCTAGGATTTCTCTTAAGAAGAAGATTCAAGTTCAGAATCACTTGAAGAGTTTGAATAAAGTTGCTCATGAATCTATTAAGGTTAGCATGAAGTTTGGCTTTAACTGTTTTTATGTGTGTATTGGTTGTTAATTGTGTTTGGAATGATGGTTGTTCTTAAAAAAACAGAGCCCAGATGGGGATGTGATTGATTGTATTCCTATCTCTCATCAACCAGCCTTTGATCATCCACTTCTTCAGAATCATGAAATTCAGGTCTCTCTCTCTCTCTCTCTCTCTCTCTCTCTCTCTCTCTCTCTCTCTCTCCCCCTCTCCCTCTCCCTCTCCCTCTGTGTGTGTGTGTCCAAATTTAGCTAAGATGTGGAATTTTGGGAAATTGAAGTGATAAAAATGTTCTAGGATTTATTTGCTTTTGTTATGCTTTTTGATAGTTGGGGCCTAACTATCATCCGGAAGGGCTATTTGATGATAAAAAGGTGAATTTTTTAAAGTCCAGTGAAAGGTTAATGCCAATTAAACAATTGTGGCATTCAAATGGAAAGTGTGCTGAAGGAACAATTCCGGTAAGAAGAACAAAGGAAGAGGATGTTCTTAGAGCTAGCTCTATCAAGAATTATGGCAGAAAGAAAAGGAATATTAACATTCTTCGCCCGAATTCAGCTAAACCGCAACCAGACCTTGTCACTCAAAATGGGCACCAGGTAATACTCCCCATGGTCGTGTGTCTTTGTGCTCTAACTTCAATTTATAGTTTATAATACTCAATATTACCTATTGTGGAGATACTAATGATCTAAAAAGAAAGTTTAGTAGTAAAAGAAGTTGAAAAGTAGTTTTTTGGTTTTGCAATAATAATGTAGAACACGAAGCCATTAACTATGTTGACGGATATTAAGATATTAGAGATGAGAGCAGTAAAAATTGATATTTTCTGTGGCTGAGTTCATTTCAGCATGCAATTGCTTATGTTGATGAAGACAAGTATTTTGGAGCAAAGGCAACTATGAATGTTTGGCAACCGAAAATTCAGCAATCAAATGAATTTAGCCTTTCTCAGATATGGGTTTTAGGAGGTTCTTTTGATGGAGATCTTAACAGCATTGAAGCTGGTTGGCAGGTGATTTCTTAACAAGATTTCAGTACATTCATTTCCAAGGTTTTCACAATTGTTACTACCTAGTATTATGGTTAGATATGATGAATCATGTTATTCTGTTTCTGACTTCTATTATGAAAACAGGTCAGTCCAGATTTGTATGGGGACAATAACACCAGACTCTTTACTTACTGGACTGTAAGTCATTAGAATCTCTGGTACACAATTGTATAGTTAATTCAATGCAATGCCAACGAACCCATTTCCCAACACTAGTGCATATTCTCTTTTCATATTAACTTTGTGGATTATATATCATCTTCGTTTTAGTCTACAAAAAATGGCGTATGGCGTATTTATTATAGGGCAAGGTTTACCTTTATATGTCACGAATTTCAAGTATCATATTCACTGTAGTCCGAGTTTTCTTGGGGAATTTGTTTTCCTAATTGAGAATTTTACATTGGATCGATCACAAAATTATGGATATAGTATTCCCTTCAGTCTATTTTCAGAAAGATGGCATTTTTGCTTTGCGACATGTCAAGAAGAAATTAATTTCATCATTTTGGACAAATTGGGCACTTGAATATTATAAGTATATGTTGAATGTGTCATCAGGTTCTGAAAACTTTTATAATAATGACAGAGTGACGCATATGAAGCCACGGGATGCTACAATTTGCTCTGCTCAGGCTTTATTCAAATCAACAACGAGATAGCTATGGGGGCTAGCATATTCCCAGTTTCAAGCTATCATGGTTCTCAATTTGATATTAGTATACTACTTTGGAAGGTAATGCTTACTCTTGTACAATCATGGGAATGATTTTCTCACTCATTCTATTCTTCATGTATAAACTATCAAGTATACTACTGATATGCCTGCCTTAAGAGGATGTAAACAGTTGAGAGATTAGCACTTAGTACTAGGCAAATGCTCAAGTCACACTTAATATAGTTTAAGCGGCCTAGTTGCTCAAAAAATTGTGTCGTTAGAAGACCCTTAAGCTTTGAAGAGGGATAAATCAGACTTAAGGGGAATCTTTAGAACTATTTTAAGATCTTGTTTGATGCGTTGTTCTTTACGGTATTAAATATGCAGTTTGTATAGTTAATTACTATCAGGAGGCTGCCTGCATTATTTATATGATTTGTACCTTATCTATAAAATACTAACAAATGCATATACAATTGCTAACATACCTGTGTTTGTTTCAAGTTGCTGAGTTATATAATCAAGAATTGAAAACAATTTAATAAACATCATTACATTACGTCAAGAAAGTAGTTATGCATGTGAACGAATACTTTGTGTCAGGAAACATATGCATTGACGAGAGGAAGATGCAAATATCCTCTGACAATTAGCTTGAACATTTCAATATCAGAATTATTTATTGATCTTGTTATAATTTATCTTTACAGGATCCTAAAGAGGGTAATTGGTGGATGCAATTTGGGAATAGTAATCAGGTAATAGGTTACTGGCCAGCCTCTTTATTTTCGAATTTAGCAGATGGTGCAACCTTGATCGAATGGGGCGGTGAAGTTGTAAACTCGGCATCAGATGGACAGCACACCACTACTCAAATGGGAAGTGGTCATTTTCCTGGAGAAGGATTTAGTAAGGCTAGTTATTTCAGAAACATTCAAGTAGTTGATGGATCCAACCAACTAAAGGTTCCTAAAGATGTTAAGACTTTTACCGAGCAGTCTAGCTGTTATGACGTCCAAACCGGGAAGAATGGGAAATGGGGTACCTACTTTTACTATGGTGGACCGGGAAGAAACCCAAACTGTCCATGACCATAATATACATAGGATTAAACCCACATTGTACCTGACATTTATATATAGCAATTTGGACAAATTGAATATTGGAGTTTAAATTTGTAGAAAACAAACTTCAATTTATGTGACTGGATTGATCACTTCCTGTGATTTGTCAAAAAAATGTAAAATTAGTGATGTTTTGGCATTTTCATTCTTCATGTGGAAAGTATCATCTTCTTTTTACTATGAAACTGAAAGCTCTATACTTTAGAATGTACGAGCATGAAACACAGGTTTGAAGATAAGAATACGGCTCCTATATTATCACAATAAATAAGAGGTGGATTTTGCATTTGGACACCTAAATTCAGCAGAAACATTTCCTATGGCTCTAAATTCTGACTACTGTAGACGATCTAGCAACTGTTTGTTGCTTCTTTGAAGTCCATGCAATTAAATTTGGACCAAAATCAAGGCGCCTGTTCAGAATCAGTAAAAGCCATCAAAGTGTCGAATCTTGTTTTCTCGAGTAAAAGTCCTTTGTTAAGTGAACCCTTCAAGTATCATAGTACCCGTTTAAGTGCCTGATGATGAATATCCGTCAGACAGTGCATGAACTGACACAATCTATTAACTGTGCACGACAAATCTGGACGAGTAATCGTTGCATATTGTAGACTCCCACAAAGTTGTCGATATCTCTTTGCTTCTTCCCTGTAAATTTTGATAAACTTACACCAGGTGTTGAACCAGTACTACAAGGCTTGCAATTAGACATACCAGCTGCTTAAATGACGGATATTAAGTTATATGTAGATCACAACAAAGCTAGATGATCAGTAAACCAAACAAAGCTAGATGATCAGTAAACCAAACAAAGCTAGATGATCAGTAAACCAATTACTAGAAAATAGGGTAAATCCCAAGTTTATCAATCTCGATTTTGCAGATCTCTCAGCTTCACATTCAAGGTAAACTTGTACAGAAGATTAAAAACGAATGAGCCACAAACCTAAAATTTTGTTGGAAAACCTGACAAATTCCTTCTCTTTTTACTGTATTTTAGCCACCAATGTAATGCAGTCATAATGTTATATACTTGCGAACTTGACAAAAGGAAGTACTTGGAACTGTCGACCATGGGAGAGACAGTGAAAGGCGATGAAACTCCACAATTGCTTGGAAATGCGCGAAGCACGCAGAATTGACATTCAGAATTTTTTTTTCTGATGCATGGGGTGGAAAAACTCGAACCTGAGTCCCCCTGCACCAAACTCTGGTACCATGTTAAGTAACCAACCGCTCTAAAACCTTAAGGTATCTAAGGAAGGCCCCAACACGATCTTATGTTACTCTGAACTTGTGTTGTCACCCATTTAAATTACTTGAGTATAAAAGTCATTATTAGAAATGTTGTTAGACACGTGTGCTATAACTCATGTTCTACTACTAAGTTACCTAATAGAAATGTACATATCAAACTAAATGTAGAATGCAGATCAAGTAAGCTAGCATGTTGTTGTACTATCTAATTGACTGTTCCTATCTCTCATCAACATGTGTATGTGTGTGTGTGTGTGTGTTTTACATCCAAATATGGCTAAGATGTGAAATTTTTGGAATTTGAAGCTATAAATATGTTCTAGATTTTTATTTATTTTTTTGTTATGTTTTTTGATAGTTGGCGCCTAGTTCCTATCCGGAAAGGTCATTTGATGATAAAAGAGTGAACTCCTTGAAGTCCAGTAGAGGGTTAAAACCAATTAAGCAGTTGTGGCATTTAAATGGAGATTGTGCTGAAGGAACAATCCCGGTAAGAAGAACAAAGAAAGAGGATGTTCTTAGAGCTGATTTGTGTGATGAATTTTTTAATCTGAGTTGTGTCGTGTGGCTCTGAAAACGTTATAATAATCGCAGAAGGACACATATCAGTCCATGGGATGCTTCAATTTGCTATGCTCCGGTTTTATTCAAGTGAGCAAGCACATTGCTCTGGGGGCTGCCATATCCGAAGTTTCGATCTATAATGGTGCTCAAGTTGGTATCAATATACTACTTTGGAAAGGTAATGCTTGCTCTAGTCTAATTATTGGACTCATTTTATATTCCAGTTATTTAATACGTATAAACTATCAAGTATTGACCCAACACCTCTTGGTGTAGCGGTATATCCTTCGTTCCTTTACAGAATGTCGAGGGTTCGAACCTTGTCAAATATAAGGGTATGTGAGTGTGTTTAACTAGCAAAAAAAACTATTAAGTATTGTACAGTACTAATAAGCATTGAGTAAGGAAAATAAGGAGTTGAGAGACCGGCACACTTACTATAGATTAAGCGCCCCAGTTCCTTATAAATTTGTGTTGTTGAAATACGTTTAGCTTTCAAGGGAAATAAATCAGACGAAGGAGAATAATTTGAAGTAGTATTTTTGATCTGGTTCGATATTGTTTGTTCCTGATGGGGGTAATTGGTGGATGGAATATGGGTATAATAACGAGATCTTGAATAATTACAATTTCACGAACAATAATGAGATCATAGGTTACTGGCCAGCCTCTTTATTTACAAATTTAGCAGATTACTGGACGACATTCGCATGGGGAGGGGAAGTTAAAAACTGGGCATCAGGTGGACAACACACCACTACTGAAATGGGAAGTGGTCATTTTCCTGAAGAAGATTATACTACTAAGGCTAGTTTTTTCAAATTCATTCAAGTAGTTGATGAATCGAACCAAATAAAGGATCCTAAAGATTTCGGCACTTCTTCCCAGGCGCCTAGCTGCTATGGCATCAAAAGCGGGAAGAGCAGGGAATAAACTAGTAACTCTTAACTTATATTTTATTAATAAAACATTTGATTCCCTCCAATTTGAATTTGAATGTTTGTCCTAGTGGATGTTTGTCCCAGTGGAGTTGAAATATTAATAAAATCTATAATCTTTATTAATAAGCAAAATAATGTGAAAATGACGCAGTACCAAAAATACCAAAATACCAAATTTGGTTATCACGAGACCTGGGTTCGATTACTCGCAACTACATACAAGATTTATTAATTTAAATTCTTTAGTTGTTATTATACAAAATTTATTTATTTACTTTAATTTCATTCAAAGTTCAATTGTCTATAACCACATAATTAAATAGTATTTATTTATTATTGTTATGGATTAAAAAACGTGCTTTGTGAATTTAATGCTAGGTTTAATGAGCTTCGAGCTTTTATGGCTGCACTCGTGTATCCGAACTAAATTGGTCCTCACAAGATGCCTACGTATCTCAATTAATGTTGAGAATCAAGCCAAAGACGTAGTTCTGATTGTAGGATCAGGGACCTTATATAGGCGTCTGGAGCCTAGTATTTATGGTATGTTTGGGAGACTTAACGGATAAGTCTTCTTTTTGATATTGGATAAACATTGTATTGCTTGGCGGGCAAGTCTTTTCCTCGTTGATAAAGGCTGTGACTCATTAATTGCCTTTAATTGGGATTCTAGATCCTTCTTTGACCAATTTTCCATAACTTGGGCTCTTTTCATGAGCTGTATAATTTTCCTATTTATTAATTACGAAATTAATAAATAATCAGGGATTTGGGCATTAAATATCGAGCCTTTTCATTGGACCGTCAATTATATTTCTATAATTATTTTTCTGTCCATATCATTTGCCCCCCAATTTCTAGGAAAACTTTTTAAGCTTTCGTAGAAATTATATTGACCTTTTTCGAGATTCGGGGTCTTTTTATCCTTTACCTAGGACTTTATTTACACTAGTGTTTCACAATTATCGCCTTATTGCAAAGTGTGGAGTGACCTACACATTTACGACGATTGCTGCCTTATTCGAGGCTAATTTGACATTTATATGAAATATTCCTAATATTTTAGGAATTTTCATGTACCCACGGGTATTTTTAATAATTATTCCTAATATTTTAGGAATTTTTATGTACCCTCAGGTATTTTTAATAATTATTCCTAATATTTTAGGAATTTTCATGTACCCACAGGTATTTTTTAATAATTATTCCTAATATTTTAGGAATTTTTATGTACCCACATGTATTTTTAATAATTATTCCTAATATTTTAGGAATTTTCATGTACCCACAGGTATTTTTAATAATTATTCCTAATATTTTAGGAATTTTCATGTACCCACAGGTATTTTTTAATAATTATTCCTAATATTTTAGGAATTTTTATGTACCCACAGGTATTTTTAATAATTATTCCTAATATTTTAGGAATTTTCATGTACCCACAGGTATTTTTAATAATTATTCCTATTTTTTTAGGAATTTTCATGTACCCACAGGTATTTTCTGAAATATTTTTTGAAATATTTCAAAAGTGTATAAAATATTTTCCCAAAATTAAGAAAATAATTTTGAAAATTATTTTCTATTTTTTCAGGTATTTTCTGAATTTTTAGAAATTTTCTAAAAATTTTAAATAGCTTTTGGCTATTTATTTGCAATTTCTGAATTTTTCTTTTGTTTTTGTATTTCATGTCTCCTTTCTTGTAAGGCAGTGCATGTGTTTGTCCCCTGTGGGGGAGACACTCCTGTTTCCTGTGGGGGAGCCTCAGTAATTGTGAACAGATTTTGTGCTGTTGGTGAAATGTGCGGGAGGCGGGGGTATCCCGCGTACAAGGCAGCCAAAAAAGCCACGCGCCCCGGGCTGCTTCCTGGGCGTGGTTCGCGAATTTTATTTTATTTTATTTTTTATTTTTATTATTTTTTTTTTTTTTAAATCGTAGCCAGCTGCAGTTGTCTTCTGGGCGTGGGTACCCCCGCCTAGAAGACGTTCTAGGTTTTCACGCCTAGGAACTTTGTCTCCTGGGCGTGGGTCTTTCAAAGTTGGCTCAAGGAGCTTCTGGGCGTGGGTACCCCCGCCTAGGAGACGTTCTAGGTTGCCACGCCTAGGAACTATGTCTCCTGGGCGTGGGTCTTTCAAAGTTGGCTCAAGGAGCTTCTGGGCGTGGGTACCCCCGCCTAGGAGACGTTCTAGGTTGCCACGCCTAGGAACTATGTCTCCTGGGCGTGGGTCTTTCAAAGTTGGCTCAAGGAGCTTCTGGGCGTGGGTACCCCCGCCTAGGAGACGTTCTAGGTTGCCACGCCTAGGAACTATGTCTCCTGGGCGTGGGTCTTTCGAAGTTGGCTCAAGGAGCTTCTGGGCGTGGGTACCCCCGTCTAGGAGACGTTCTAGGTTGTCACGCCTAGGAACTATGTCTCCTGGGCGTGGTTCTTTCAAAGTTGGCTCAAGGAGCTTCTGGGCGTGGGTACCCCCGCCTAGGAGACGTTCTAGGATTATGGGGTTTCAACCCTCACATAATACTCAAGTTTTAAAAACTTGGATTTGGTTTTATTAAACCTCATTTCTAGTAGTAAGTCCATTCAGGAAACATTTTAAACATAATAAACTTTCAAGTTTGCAGCACGCCAAGTTCTTGGCACCTCATGCCCTTCGAGGGTTTGTATGAGCCTCGACCAAATACGTTCTTAACGTGATATGGTCCTCCCCAATTTGAGGCTAACTTGCCTTTTTGTCCAATTCCGGATGCCTCAATCTTTCGAAGAACCAAGTCTCCTTGTCGAAAGAACCTTTCTTTAACCCTTAGGTTGTAGTAGAAAGATGCCTTCTTTTGATGGTCAACTATCTTAGCGTTTGTTTCATCTCTAACTTCGTCAATTAGATCTAAGGCTAGCTTCAAGCCTTCTTCATTTGTTTCTTTAATTTGAGCTTTCAGTATATCGAATCGAAGCTCGTTCTGAGCTCTACTTCCTCGAATTTTCGGGGGTTTCAACCCTTATATTAACCTTCTTCCAACAGGCCTCTTTAGGCTTTTAGTTGAGCTTGTAACATAACTCTTTGATCCTTCGGGATCTTCTATCCATGCATGTTATTTATGCATATTATGTTTCTTCGTTCTTGCATTCGCTTATATTTATTTAGCTTTTCTTTTGTAAGGCAATTCCTAGTACTCGGCCTCATGAATGGGCTGACACTTTGATCAAGTGTTATTGGTTCAACTTGTTCTTTAGTAGAACAATAAGGAAATACTCAAACAAAGATAAGTAATAAAATAGTGAATGAGAACTTGAAATATTTCCTTATAAAAAGAGGGTTCGACCCTTACATAGTGTTTTACTTCCTACTAAGAGCTTAAGAGCTCAGAATGGTTTCGTCGACCTTATTGCCACTTGTACTATTAGTGGATCCCTTAAGGAAAAACTTAAACATAATAAACTTTTTAAATTTGAGGCATGCCAAGTTTTTGGCACCTCAGTCCCTTCAAGGGTTCAGGCAACAATGCTCCAATGTGAGTGACTTTGTCTGGTTCTCCATCGTTTCTCAAATCCATAACCTTGATTGGGAGAACCTGCCCCCCGACTCCATCAGGCCTTAACGCGGCTACATAGCAACTCCTAGCCATCTTTTGATCTCCTTGTTCTTCACCAACCCCGTTCCTTGTTGGGAACTTGATTTTCAAATGGTAAGTTGAGGCAACAGCCTTGAATGCATGAAGGCCTGTCCTCCCAAGGATTGCATTATAAGTCGAGGTTGCCTTTATCACCACGAAGTTCAGCATTTGAGTTGTTGTTTGTGAACCTTGCCCTATTGTCATAGGGAGCTGAATAGTTCCCTCTACTTTAGATTCAACCCCATTGAACCCGTATATGGGCATGTTTGAAGGAGTTAGTTGCGAATCGGTATATCCCATCTTGATGAAGGCATCATGGAACAAGATGTCCACGGAAGCTCCGTTATCAACCAGAACCCTCTTGGTTTTAGAGTTGCCTATTACAGGTATAATGACCAACGGGTCGTCATGGGGGAACTTCACCCCTTCAAGATCAGAATCGTCAAAGGTAATATCCACTTTTGTCTTGGCACATTTCGGTGCTTCTCCTACAACAGTCATTACCTCTCGGGCATAAGCTTTCCTTGAGTTTCGGGAGGACCCAGCAGAAGTCGGTCCTCCAAATATCATGTTGATGACAGGCCCTCGGGGCTTAGGAGTACGATCTTGGTCGTTGTCCCTCCTATCATAGTCTTTCCTTTCATAGTTTCCTTGTTGATTTCCTCGATTCCCATCCTTAGTGAACTTATCGAGTTTTCCTCTTCGGATTAAGAACTCGATCTCATCTTTCAGTTGTCTACAATCGTCGGTATCATGACCAACATCTTTATGGAAACGGCAGAATTGATT
Organism: Heracleum sosnowskyi; assembly: GCA_030848705.1. Classification (NCBI taxonomy): domain Eukaryota; kingdom Viridiplantae; phylum Streptophyta; class Magnoliopsida; order Apiales; family Apiaceae; genus Heracleum; species Heracleum sosnowskyi. Next base: position 61,867,862 of record CM061237.1, on the reverse strand, counting down.
CTTGTTCCGTTTCTCCAAGTCGGATCTTAGCGGCTTTGGCCATCGAAGATCTTCTTCCCTCTCAATTTCCATCAGAATTTGACTTCTTGAGGTATTCAACCTTGCATATTCATTGAACCTGGGTTCGAAGTTGTTCCTTTTCGGTGGAGAGTCAGAATCTTTCGATGTCCTGGGATATTTGTCCCTAGCGTCATACTCTTGAGTCTCCTTTCTCTTTTTTCCATTTTCACTTTCTTCAACAGTGGGTTCATACTTTCTCATGCTTTCTTCAGCCTTGATATACTTTCCGGCTCTATCTTGTAGTAACAACATGTTTTCGGGGGGATGTTTAGCCAAAGACCTCCTGAAGTGGTCATCGGTAGTTCCTTGCTGTAGGGCTATCATAGCCACTTTATCTTCCAAATCTGGGACTTTTATAGCCTCCTTAGTGAATCTACTCAAGTATTCTCTCAACGTTTCATTCTTGCCTTGTCGAATCTCCATAAGAGAGGCGGAACTTTTCTCATGTATCTTCCCACTAACAAATTGATTGATGAATGCCTTACTCAGTTCCTTAAAGGACCCAATAGAGTTGGGAGGTAGACGGCTATACCAACGTTGGGCCATGCCTGCCAAGGTTTGTGGAAACGCCCTACACTTGACCGCGTCGTTGGCGGGCTGCAACAGCAGTGCATTGGAGAAGGTTCTCACATGATTAGCGGGATCTCCCGTTCCATCATAGGCTTTAATCGAAGGCATCTTGAACTTTCTGGATATAGCCGTTTTCATGATGTCTTGAGTAAACGGTGGTGTAGGATCATCAGGATCTCCTAGGGGCAACAGATTACTAGGATTACCCCTTGGGGCTTCAGCCCTCTTGGTCCTTCTTGGTGGATCCAAGTTGATTATCGAGATTCCTTCAGTCGTTCGGCCCCGAGATTGAGCGGCCTCTTCTTCAGCAAGGAGTTTTCTGAGCCTTGCAGTCTCTGCCTCGTGGGCTGCAAGTTTCTCCCTAGTAGTTTGGGGTGGCTCCCGATTTGTCTGGGATGAACGTCTCCTTCTTGGGGCGACATCCTCCCCAGTTGTATAACCTTCATCCTCGGTGTATGGGCCAGAGTAATCTTGAATGAGAGGGGTCTGACGAGTTTGTTGATTTTGGGGTCCCAGACCTTGAATATAAGGGGGCACATATGCCTCATGGTAGATTGGATTAGTTCCACTTCCACCCGCTATGGGTCGAGGGGGCATGCCATAGCTTGGCATCCCCAAAGTCTGATTCGCGTATTGAGGGAGATCAGTAGTATGGAGTTGAAGGCTCCTTGGTGCACTCATGAGCAGCGGGGAGGTCGTGATTGGTTGCTGGTGAACGGTCTCTTGTGGATTAGATCCATGAATGACCATCTGCAGGGGATTCGTCCCTTCAACCGAAATCGGGATTTCCGGTCCTTGAGTGTTGGTGGGGATATTCGCCCCTTGTGTGCCAGTAGTCGGTGGTGGCTGATTAGCCTCAGAAGTGATAGGGCGATCATCGGGAGTTTGAGTATCCCGAGCTGTTCTTCGTGTGTTTGCCATGGTTGATGTTGTCTTCCCACAGACGGCGCCAAATGTTATGGATTAAAAAACGTGCTTTGTGAATTTAATGCTAGGTTTAATGAGCTTCGAGCTTTTATGGCTACACTCGTGTATCCGAACTAAATTGGTCCTCACAAGATGCCTACGTATCTCAATTAATGTTGAGAATCAAGCCAAAGACGTAGTTCTGATTGTAGGATCAGGGACCTTATATAGGCGTCTGGAGCCTAGTATTTATGGTATGTTTGGGAGATTTAACGGATAAGTCTTCTTTTTGATATTGGATAAACATTGTATTGCTTGGCGGGCAAGTCTTTTCCTCGTTGATAAAGGCTGTGACTCATTAATTGCCTTTAATTGGGATTCTAGATCCTTCTTTGACCAATTTTCCATAACTTGGGCTCTTTTCATGAGCTGTATAATTTCCCTATTTATTAATTACGAAATTAATAAATAATCAGGGATTTGGGCATTAAATATCGAGCCTTTTCATTGGACCGTCAATTATATTTCTATAATTATTTTTCTGTCCATATCAATTATATTTCTATCATTCAAATATCTATAAGTACATTTTTTTAATAATTTTTTTAATAATTAAAATTAATATTAATTATCAAAATAATGTGAAAATGACACGCGGTACCAAAGTACCAAATTTGATTATCACGAAATCCGGGTTCAATTCCTTACAACTACGCAATTATACAAGATTTATTTATTTTAAATTATTTAACTTCATTCAGGGTTCGATTCATTGCAACTACGTAATTATACAAGATTTATTTATTTATTTTAAATTTATTTGTTACATCAAGAGTTCGATTCCTTGCATCCACGTATTCATACACGATTTATTTATTTACTTTAATTTCTTTAATTTTACAAACGGTTCCATTGTCTTTAACTACATAATTAAATAATGGTTTATTTATTATATATTTTAATCATTCAATTCTCGACAAATACATTTTTTAAAAATATTTATTAATATTTATCAATATTAATATGTTGATATCGACTAATGCTCGGCCCAAAGCAAGTTATCAACTAGTATAAAATAAAGAGCAAGTATAGACGATCAAGGTTGTACGCTCCCTTCATTCTTCATTCTTCTTTTTATTTTTTATTTTCTTTTTGCTTTTTAAACACACGCACACCCACCTTATTTTTTGATAAGTTTCGAACTCTTGTAAAGAGAGGGAGATACACGTGGTGTTTTCTTCTTGTTTCTTGGTTCATACAACTGTATCCACTAATCTTTACTGTATCAACTGCAGGTGTTGTCTTAAGAGAAATAAGGGACACACCACCCGCACATTACGTGATCAAACTCAAGTCCTTTTCACTCTTTTCTCAAAAAGGAGTAGATCAAATCAAATCAAATTAGAGCCGTAAACGAACTGAACTCGAACGAACTTTTAACGAACTCGAGCAAAATCTTAACGAACCGAACAATGTTCGGTAACTTTATCGGACAAATTTTCTTGTCCGAACTCGAGTTTAGTAATATTTCGAACCGAACACAAACAATTCACGAACATAACGAACCGAACCGAACCGAACTTGGACGAACACGAACAGTTCGTTAACATTTTATGTTTTTAAAAAAATATATATTATTTTTTTACTTTATTTGATACAAAAAATTAGTCCAAATATTAATTAAATATTTCCACCTATATATTTATTTACTTTAAATCATTGTAAAAAATTTAAATTTTAAATTATGAATAATATATATTATACATATGTATATAATATTATAAAAATAATTTTTTTTCCCGAACCGAACTCGAGCTTAACGAACGAGTCGAACTCGAACGCAACTCGAGCGAACTCGAGTCGAACACCTTAAAAGTTCGGTTCGGTTCGTTAAGGTTATCGAACAAAAAATGTTGTTCGAACTCGTGTTCGATAACGAACTCGGACGAGCTTATCGAACTCGAACCCGAACGAACACGAACGAGCTTAACGAACAGTTCGGTTCGTTTACGGCCCTAAATCAAATCAAATCAAACAGTTTTCAAGTTGGAGACCACCAATGGTATTTTAGTTTAATTTTTTGTCGGCATGTTAAAGTTATGGGATTTTTCTTTTTGTTATTTGAAGACAACAAAAGAGTGTGTATACATTTTTGAACAGCTATGCTTAAATATGCTAATCATGAGTAGAGGAAGATTATATTGTTTCCAAAAGGAAATTATCGAGGCAAGGATGATTTTGTGTTCTGATCGATGTTGGATAGCATTAGTAATCTGTTGGCTGGTAAGGCCGTCAATGCCATTTTCAAGTTTTTCTTGCTTGACCAAATTCCGTTCAAGGTACAGTTATACTACTTCGTTCATATTTGAAGTTTTTTCATCTTAGGACTTTGGCATGGTTATGTGAGCAAACAGTAATTTACAATGTGGTATAATTTGCGGGGAAAGCAAGTCGTTTTGACAGTCTTAAATGTGAGTGGGGTTTTGATAAGTTCATCTCTTTAGAAGATTTTAAAGAACCTACTAATGGTTATCTAGTCAACGACAATTCGTTTTTTGGAGTGGAGGTTTTTGTATCTCAAGCCTCGCGTCTAGGTGAATGTTACTCGATATTGGAAGTTGCTAAAATATCCGGCAAATACAACCGGGTGATTAGGCCATCTCCAATAGTAATCTAAAGATTCAAATTTGGATAAATTTTAAAATTCATTTAACAGTGGTCTAAATCTCGGTCCAAATTTAGACCGATGAACAGTGTCGATCTAAATTTGGACCGATACTATTAATCGGTCCAAATTTGATTTAATACTAAAATAATAGGTTTTCCACTTTTCTTATTTAATTTATTAGATAAATTTTTGATTTAAGATACTTATATGTATAATTAACTAATATTATAATAATTATTATTTATTTCTTATTTAATATTAACACAATATATACTAAAACATAATTAAATCAAATTGACTAATATGTTTGCATTTCTTGAATTCAAATTAAAAATACATTCAAACACATAAAATAAAAATTACAACACATAAAACTGAAATTAAAACATTAAAATAATTATTTTATGATTTGGACCGAAATTTAAATTGAACTGTTAGAGTTGGATAGGAGTTAGGTCCAAATTTAAATCAAGTCATTTTTATAAAGGATAATTTGGACCGAAATTTAAATTGCTGGTGCGCAGCATTTGCTTAATTATTTTGTTAGTTTTTGGTATTGACGGTAGAGTAATGCTATTATGCTGGTGAAGTTTGTTTACATTTGCTGTTGTAACGATGCACAATGAGCATTTGTGAAGGATAACTAGCAGCAAAATCTACATTTTCTGACGTTTGCTGATGATCTTTATCTATTTTTATCTATTTTAATTTTTACTTGAAGCTCTAAACAAATTTATATTTAGTAGTACATTAAAGAATAAATAAGCTTCAAACTTTTCAACACTAGAAAATGAAATACAGTGAAGAGGCCCAAAGCTTAGTAGTCCAGTAGAGGTCCTCACATTTCCCCATACCTACTCAAATAATAATTAGTTTCAGAAAATGTTAAATTTTATTAATTTAACTAAGTAGTTTATTAAGTTATCTTATTTTTATTCTCATATACTATAATTACTTTTTTTGTGATATTTTTTTATTTTATACGCAAATAAGATTGTAAGAAGATTTATGGACAAAGATAAGGAGAAAGAAAGTTGGTGACTTAAATATCTTTGTTATGCCACGTTTTGGCATAGTCCAAATTTCTCCGTTTAATAATTATTAATTCAGATTAATAATTAATTGTTTAACCACTAAGTTATATCCTCTCTCTGAAACCAGGAAAGAATCAATCTCAATCAACGAACAACGAAAAATATCTCCAAACGATATTATTCAAATCATGGAAAGAAATACGGAGATGCCGCGAGATTGTAGGAAAACGTGTGAAGACCAAACTATTTATGGGAATGAGATGTGGATGGATAAAACCGGACTATTTATGGGAATGAGATGTTGATGGATAAATCTGGACTATTTATGGGAACGTGGTGTGGATGGATAAACGCTGACTATTTATGGGCGTATCCAATGACTTGTTTTCCAAGAACTACGTGAGGCTTGATCCCTATATAAAAGGGTACGTAAGCACCTAGTATGATACGACAATTGACACTCGAGAAAGAGGAAGAGAAAGAACCCATTCTCTATTCAATTTCTGAGTAGTCGTCATACGAGCTCAGCCCCCAAATATCCAAAAATCCTAAATCCCCCTATTTTCATATTTCGTTATTCCAGCAACCTCCAATTTGTGTTGTTACGAAATTCCTTCAACAACAATTGGCGCTAGAAGGAGGGGATAATTTTTTATTGTGGAGGACAATCAATTTATACAATATGCAAGGGGGTTATTATGGATCTGGAGCTGCTTTAATGGAGGAGCTGAACGGTGGAGGCAGTGGTTCGTTCATAAGTTATCTTATAAAATTCGTAGTAAATTTAATGCATGTCAGATTTTGATGATTTTTTATGATCCGAAAAGCTTTTATGATTTCCTGCAACTTTTGTTCTTGGTGTTTTCTCGGATTATGTTTCGATCTATTCTCGAAATCACAAATCATAATCAGATCCCGTTTTTCAGTTGTTACGCCATAATTTCAGTTGCCTCAATTATCTTCTAATTTCCCAATATTGATCTAATAATGATTAATTGCTTAACCACTTAGTAATATCATCTCTCTGAAACGAGGAAACAATCAATCTAAATTAATCAATTACTAAAACATATCTCCAAACGATTCTTTCAAATCAGGAAAGAATCACAACGCTAATATAACTCTAAAAAGATAAAATCAACTTATCTCACCATATCCCTTAACAATCACAGGGATTAAAAACACTATCCTATCACAGAACTGCGTTGGCTTGATCCCTATATATAAACAGGGTACGCAGACATCTTGGAATAGGATCTGACACATCTAACAAGTCGAGACACCTTTCAAGTCCAGTCCCAAAACATCCAAAAATCTCAAATCCCCCTATTATCATAATTCGTTATTCCAGCAATCCCCGAAATTTGTTATCACCAAATTCCTTCGTTAACAATTAGCGCTAGAAGGAGGGGATACTTTTTGATTGTGGAGGACAATCAATCTATACAATACGCATGGGGGTTATTATGGATCTGGAGCGGCTTTAATGGAGGAGCTAAACGGTGGAAGCGGTGGTTCGTGGTTATGTTCAAAATTAAGATAAGTTTTCTTATGATTTTGTCCGTACAAATAAGCTATCTTATAAAATTCGTAGTAAATTCATTACATGTTAGATTTTGATGATTTTTTATGATCCGGAAAGCTTTTGTGATTTCCTACAACTTTAGTTCTTGGTGTTTTATGAGATTATGTTTCGATCTATTCTCGAAATCACAAAACATAATCAGATCCCGTTTTTCAGTATTGAGAAGTTAATCAGCAGACGTTTTATTTGATTCCCGATTCGTTATAAGTCCGTTTCTGACGAGCCATATATCATCGGAAAGCTCTTTTCGTTTCCTGCAATTTTCATGTTTTGTGTTTTTCAAGAAAATATCGTTTACAGGGCCAAAAAGGTAAAAAACAGATCTGAGCAGAATCTGAATCATGGAGATGTTAAAGAGTTGTGATGCAATATTCGTAGCACATGATTTGATTACTTCACTAGCTCGTGCATGGAAAAAAATAAGTGTGGAAGGTCCTCATCTGATAAGGGTAATATTTTCGAAAGCTCTCTTTTCCAAGGAGAATAATATTTTTGAAAATCCTATTTCGAGTAGGATAATATTTTTGAAGACCCTATTTCGAGTAGGATAATATTGTTGAAGACCCTCTTCCAAGAAGGATAATATTTTTGAAGACCCTCTTTCGAAGAGGAAATTATTTTTGAAGACCCTCTAGTGAAGATGTTAATATTTTTGAAGGTCCTTCTTTAAGGTGTTGCTTGGAAATTATTTTTGAAGGCCCTTCTTTAAGGTGTTGCTTGGGAATTATTTTTGAAGGCCCTTCTTTAAGGTGTTGCTTGGAAATTATTTTTTAAGGCCTTCTTTATGAAGGTGTTGCTTGGAATTATTTTGAAGGCCCTTCTTTGTGGAAGGTGTTGCTTGGAGTACCTTCGTAAACCCGTACTTCCGGGGTGCTTATCCGTACTTCCGGAAAGCTCACCAAGAAGAGAGTTCTACCTCTTAAGAAGGCGAGGTTACACTTCCCTTTTCTTAAACTCTGTTTTGCATAGAGTGTATAAGAAGGCGATGTTACTCTTCCCTTTTCTTAAACTCTGTTTTGCATATAGTGTATAAGAAGGCGAGGTTACACTTCCCTTTTCTTAAACTCTGCTTTGCATAGAGTGTATAAGAAGGCGAGGTTACTCTTCCCTTTTCTTAAACTCTGCTTAGCATAGAGTGTATAAGAAGGCGAGGTTACTCTTCCCTTTTCTTAAACTCTGCTTTGCATAAGTGTATAAGAAGGTGAGGTTACTCTTCCCTTTTCTTAAACTCTGCTTTGCATAGAGTGTATAAGAAGGCGAGGTTACACTTCCATTTTCTTAAACTCTGCTTTGCATAGAGTGTATAAGAAGGCGAGGTTACACTTCCCTTTTCTTAAACTCTGCTTAGCATTGAGTGTATAAGAAGGCGAGGTTACTCCTCCCTTTTCTTAAATTCTGCTTTGCATAGAGTGTATAAGAAGGCGAGGTTACTCTTCCCTTTTCTTAAACTCTGCTTTGCATAGAGTGTATAAGAAGGCGAGGTTACTCTTCCCTTTTCTTAAACTCTGCTTTGCATAGAGTGTATAAGAAGGCGAGGTTACACTTCCCTTTTCTTAAACTCTGCTTTGCATAGAGTGTATAAGAAGGCGAGGTTACTCTTCCCTTTTCTTAAACTCTGCTTTGCATAGAGTGTATAAGAAGGCGAGGTTACACTTCCCTTTTCTTAAACTCTGCTTAGCATAGAGTGTATAAGAAGGCGAGGTTACTCTTCCCTTTTCTTAAACTCTGCTTTGCATAGAGTGTATAAGAAGGCGAGGTTACTCTTCCCTTTTCTTAAACTCTGCTTTGCATAGAGTGTATAAGAAGGCTAGGTTACTCTTCCCTTTTCTTAAAACTCTGTTTTGCATAGAGTGTGTTAACGGAGGAATTTGGTGATAACCAATTCGGGGAGGGTTGCTGGAATTGTGGTAGAAACCGAGGATGATATGTAGTGTAGGTTACAGGGATTAGGGTTTATGATTTGGGGATGGCTGAGATTGTATGTGAGAATAGGTCGCAATTGAGATTGAATATTGAATTCTCTCTTGTTTGCAAGTTTGCATCGTACCATACAATGTGCCTACGTACCCTATTTATAGGGATCAAGCCAAACGTAGTTCTTGGAGAGTAAGTGACCCATGGGCCGAGTTTCCTTCTTTAAAGAGCGAAAATACCGGGATCACCGCCTTTGATATGTCATTATGAGCTGTCATGATTTCACTATTTTCTTGAGACTTATCAGATAATTCATTGACCCGGATTTATCGGAGCCAACGCTTATCTCAATCCATGGAAAATAAGGAAAGACAGGCTCTTATGAATCTCAAAAGGGCGAGGCTTCTCACAAGGCGAAGTTTCTCAGCGTTAATAGGTTAATTTTCAATAAATCAATAAAAGTTAAGGAACCTTCATCTTTTAGAAGACGAGGTTCCTATATTTAAGTGATGAGGTAAATAAGGTAGTTTATACTTCAGAATAAGCCAAAAATGGCACATTCCTTACTTACACTAGTCATCCATTTTTATCTGTAACCTAGGTTTCCAAGAAGGCGAGGCTTCGTATGAACCTAGGTTAGACCCGATACCTTAATTGTCACCCAATGGGCTAGGCTTCATATGAACCTAGGATATGCCCAACATCAGTAATGGGCCAGTAACTTCGTCAACTATTGGGCTAGGCTTCGTATGAGCGTAGGCTAGACCCAATAAATAGTAAACGGGTATACTTCTAGAATCCACCATATGATAACGTCATTACTGAAGGCGAGATTTATTTTTGGCCATAACAACTACCCCCCATTTTCTTGAAACAAATATTTGTGAAAGAAAAGTTCGTCCAAAAATTTTGAAAGAAATCTCAAAGGCGAGCCATCATCACCAATCGTTGAGGAACCTCCCCTCCAAAATGGGCGAGGTATGTCTAATACCCTTGTTTAACAAGTCATCATCTATTGATGAACTAATTTTCTTTTAAGTTTTTAAATATCATTTCCAACTGTCACACCTCGATTACTGCACCTAAGTACGAATCATAAGTAGCCACGTGGCAGCTTCATTTCTCTTATAAAAACCCAAAATTTTCGTCAAAGTTACCATCTTTCTAAAAATCTCTCAAAGTGCCGGCCAATTTTTTCTGAAGACAAGAAGGCGAGGCTCTTGATTCCTGAAGACGAGGCTCTTGATTCCTGAAGACGAGGCTAGTAATAAAGTAGGCGAATCAGAATTTTTTGAGTTGTATCCAATCATCTACTTACCGAGGTACATTCTTTTACTTGCTCATTTGTAATGCATTTTAACCTGTTAAAAAATTATCTTCTAGAATTAAAGCGACACTTAGGAATTATAATCTTCTCCCTGATCTAGAATTAGAGCGACACTAGGCGCGCCTTCCGTGAGGGCGAGGACTCATTAGCCCTTTAGTCATCTTTATTATTTTCCTTCAATCAAATCGGTAATCTTGTCCTCGCCCTCTCTTTTCAGATGTCTCATAATTCAACATCAAATGAGGCCGAGGCATCTTCTGCTTCAAAAACTTTCCCTTCTCGTTCTAAGGACGAGGAACGTCTTGACGCTTTTCTAGACCGAGGATGGCTAAGAGCGCATCAAAGGAACCTGAATTCTCACAAAATAATTGAAAATCCAGACGCAGTCATATCCTTATCCGATAATTCTCATCTTGAGGAAAGAAATCCCCATTCTCCTGGGAGAATCGATGATCAACAAAGTATTTTCAACATCGGGGACATCAATGAAGATGAGGGGGACCTTCATGATTTCTTTTCCCCCTTAGATACCGAGCCTTCCACCTCATCTATGCTAGGAAGAGGGCGAGGTAAAGATTTAAACCAATGCGCCAAGATATTCCAAGAAGATCAAAATAACGAAGACGAAGAAATAGAAAGTCATTGCTCATATGGAAACGAGGACGAGGTTCAAAGGAGCGAGGATAGAAATCCAGATGATGACGACCATCAAGAGGAAGCCGACGTTTCAGATGATGAAGGCGAGGCTCTTTCGGTTTCTCCCATTCGTTGCGCGTTTGATTTTCCCTCACCAAGGCCTTATAACCCCGATACTTATGAGCACGAGATTGATTATGATTTTCCTGAAAGTTACACCGAAGCTGACAAAATCAAGTATCGAAAGGAAGAGGGCGTGGTTTCTTGCGCTGGCCTCGCCTCTGAAATCAGTTCAGAAGAAATTATGTATCTGATGGAATATTTTCATCTTCAAGGGAAATGGTTGAAACCTCGCCTACATATGAGAATGCATTGGTTTGACGTTCCCCTTCTTCAAATCCCAAGAATGGTCTTGACCAACAAATTGGTTGAAATTGGATTTGGATATCCAATGCATAGGTTCCTCCACGAAATAATCGAGTTCTACAAGATCGCCCCTTTGCAATTGTCGCCTAATAGCTACAGGATTGCTATTGGATTGTATATGTTGTACAGAAACAACGGCTATGAGGCTCCTTCTTTAGAAGAAATTAATTACTTTCTGTCTCTAAGGAAAAGCGGAAGCGATCTAGGTTTCTATTACCTCGCCTTCTTCGCTAAGCATAACAGAAAAGGATTTTATTCCGGCAACCCAAGTAACATGAAGATATGGAAAGCCGACTATTTCTATCTCTACGACGTCCCGCGAGTCAGGACACAATTTAACTTAAATGCCTGTAAGTTAAATTATAACCTCGACTTTTATCTAAACTCGTCTTTTCATTCCATTCTTTAATTTTTAATAACCTCGTCTTTGTATTGCTCGTGTTCATATATAGTCCAACCGAAACAATCCGTACTTTCTGGCGACGCTCTAACTCGTGCGGAGCATATTTTGAATCTTTCTCCTCAAGAGAAGAACTTCGACGTACTTGTAACCCCGGAATCTCTTCAAGCCCACGACTTTTATAACAGCGGGTTTGGGCAAATAGCTCCCGTGAAATTTAAAAGGAATTCTTCAAAAAGAGTTCTAAGAAAAATAACTAAACATTTAACAGGAAGAGGTAACCTCGTCTTCTTTATTATTCTGCAAATTTAGTAACATCATCTTGTATATAACCTCGATCTCTTTTATCTTGTACAGGAAGAAAGATGCAGCTCCCTTTTGGAGGAAATCCTTTTGCAAAGCCAGCCACGGCTAATCCAACCCCGACTACTGGGCAACCTCGCCCTCAGAATATTGTCCCAACAATCTTAACTGCTCCACCTCCTCCAATAAAAGAGAAAGATAAAGGGAAACGGGGAATGAACGACGTTCCAAAGGGGACGAGCAAAAAATCTAAGATTGGGGCAACAGAAGGCGATCCCCCATTGCAGTTGGTGTCTGCTACCTTTGGTTCCTTAGCTGCGAATCACTATTCGGATGACGACGCTAAACTTTTCATGAAGAGGAATAGCCAAGATGCTGAATTCGCCTTCAAAATGGGTTTAGGCGAGGCTTTTTACCATGGCCTTAATGTTCTGACTGAGAGGAACATGATTATTCAAGATCAAGAAAAAGGCCTCAAGAAATTGAAAGGCGAGGCTTCATCTCTGAAAGAGCAACTGTCCAATGTGCAAAAACAGCTTGATAAGGAATCCAAGGCCAGGAAAGACGAGGTTGGGAAGCTTCAAGATGAGTGCACCAGACTCGCGGCCGATGCTAAGCAGGCAAGCGAGGTTTCCAAGAAAGAGAAGGAAGAGATGCAGTCTAAACTGGACGAGCTTAACAAGAAAATGGAAAAGGAACTAAGCGACGCCTACAGCCTCGGCTTTTTAGGTTACTTAAAGAATTTCCTTGCCGCCGACCCTGACTACGACTGGTCAGTGCATTTTGCTCCCTCAACGTCCCATTATATAACAACATTCAAGGCTGAAAATGCCAAGTCTATCGAAGAGGCGAGGAAAGAGCTCCTCCAGAAGATTGAGAGCGAGCTGAAAACCAAGGCTGAGGAAGAGGCAAGGAACGAAGCTACTGGGGGTGATGCTGAGATCGGTAACACAAGTGGAGCTTCGCCTTCCAACACGACTGCCTCGTGACTGTATGATTTATTTATTTTGGCAAACACTATTGGGATACAAGGTCCCCTCAACTGTTCCTAACTTTAACGGAGACGCGCACCCTCCTTTTAATGGTGTCGCCCTTGTAAAAACTTTTCATTTTATCAATTCTACTATTATTGCATGTGTTTGTTCATAGTAGAAAATGTGCTGGAAAATGTAACCTCACCTTCGTTTATGCTCTATGCTGGGCAGATTTTTAAAAAGGATGAGTAATCTCGCCTTCTTTTATACTCTATGCTGGGCAGAGTTTTAAGAAGGATGAGTAATCTCGCCTTCTTTTATACTCTATGCTGAGCAGAGTTTTAAGAAGTGAGTAACCTCGCCTTCTTTTATACTCTATGCTGAGCAGAGTTTTAAGAAGGATGAGTAACCTCGCCTTCTTTTATACTCTATGCCTAGCAGAGTTTTAAGAAGGATGAGTAACCTCGCCTTCTTTTATACTCTATGCTGAGCAGAGTTTTAAGAAGGATGAGTAACCTCGCCTTCTTTTATACTCTATGCTGAGCAGAGTTTTAAGAAGGATGAGTAACCTCGCCTTCTTTTATACTCTATGCTGAGCAGAGTTTTAAGAAGGATGAGTAACCTCGCCTTCTTTTATACTCTATGCTGAGCAGAGTTTTAAGAAGGATGAGTAACCTCGCCTTCTTTTATACTCTATGCTGAGCAGAGTTTTAAGAAGGATGAGTAACCTCGCCTTCTTTTATACTCTATGCTGAGCAGAGTTTTAAGAAGGATGAGTCTCTCTTCTTGGTGAGTTTTCCGGAAGTACGGATAAACACCCCGGAAGTACGGGTTTACCAAGATTTCATAAAAACATAAAGAGTAGTTTCCATTGAGAATTGAAAGCTACAAACAACATTCTGTCAAAAGATGCATGTTTTATTCATAAGTATAAGATAAGTTTTGTCGGAGGAGAAGTACATGCACTACCCCCCTGAACTTTATTGCCAATGAATTAAAATAAAGTTTACATAGTATAGTTAGAATAGCGTACGCTACTGATAATACTTCTTGAGATGCTCCATGTTCCAAGCACGAGGGATATCCTTCCCATTGAGATCAGCAAGATAGTAGGTTCCACTCCATAGCACAGCCCGTACTCGATAAGGTCCTTCCCAGTTGGCTCCAAAAACTCCATGATTGTGAACTTTGGTGTTAGGCATAACCCGTCGCAGAACATAATCACCAATCTTAAGAGGCCTTGCCTTCACTTTGGTGTTGTAATGTCTAGCCACTCTTCGATGATACGCTGCTAACCTAGTCTGAGAAGTAGTCCGGAGTTCTTCTACCATATCTAGATAGAGACGATGATTTACTTCATTAACTTCTGGCTGAAAATTATCCCTTCTAAACGATCCTGCCCCAAGCTCAACTGGTACCATAGCCTCGCACCCATAAGTCAAAACGAAGGGAGTCTCTCCTGTTGTGGTTCTGGGAGTGGTATTATAACTCCAAAGTACATTAGGTAATTCCTCAGGCCAGCTACCCTTGCTATCTTCCAGTTTCGTCTTCAAAGTATGTTTGATGATCTTATTAACAGCTTCTGTTTGGCCATTAGTTTGAGGGTGACTAACAGCGGAGAAACTCTTCACAATGCCTAGGTTGTCACATAGCTCACGCATCTCTTTACTATCAAACTGTTTTCCATTGTCAGATATGAGCTTATAAGGTATTCCAAACCTACAAACAATAGAACGGTACACAAAATCTGCCAACTTCTTAGCAGTGATCGTAGCCAAAGGTTCCGCTTCTGCCCACTTGGTAAAGTAATCCACAGCAACCACAGCATATTTGACACCTCCCTTTCCTTTAGGTAACTCTCCAATCAAGTCGATCCCCCACATAGAGAAAGGCCAGGGGCTAGTAATAGAAGTAAGCGGAGCAGCGGGATTATGAATATAATTGGCATATCTTTGGCACTTGTCACAAGCTTGAACAAACTGAGACGCATCCTCCTTTAACGTAGGCCAGAAGTATCCTTGCCGTAACACCTTCTGGGCTAAAGATCCACCCCCCGAGTGATTGCCACAAATACCCTCATGAATTTCTCGGAGAACATAGGTACATTCATCACCATCCAGGCATTTGAGAAGAGGTTGATTGAAACCTCGCCTGTAAAGAATCCCTTCATAATTAACATATCGGGCTGCTTTGTAACGTAACCTTCGAGCCTCTCCTTTGTCTTCAGGAAGAGTTCCCTTCGTTAGATATTCCCAAATCGGAGTTTTCCAGGTGGGGGAAACAGGTTCCTCCACTTGCATCAAATCAGCTTCTGGCACACTTGGTTGCCTTCTTATTTCCAAAGGAATAACCCCCAAGAGTGCCGCACCTCTTTGAGAACCTAACTTTGCCAAAGCGTCCGCCTCTGCATTAGCGTCTCTAGGAAGTTGTTCCAACCTAGCCTCCTTAAATAAGTTCATCAACCGCTGAGTGCATCTCATATATAACTCCGTACGAGGTCCTCTTGCCTGGAACCCCCTGATTAGTGCATATTTTTGCATTCTCTTGTACCTATTTTATTGTTAGTTTTCGTATTTTTAAATAAATTAATTAGTTGTTTTTCATATTTTGTAGATATTTGGAAAAATAAAGAAAAAAAAGAAAAAAAGAAGAAAAAGGGACAAGGAAGGGCAAAAGTGGAAAAGAAGAATTCAAGAAAAAGACAAAGGAATGAGTTGGTTGTTTAAAAATCAAGATGAAGGGCCAAGATTAACCCAACTATTCCCCAAAACCCTAATTTTCCCCTATAAATACCCCCCTCCTTCCCCTTTGTAAATAACCCTAGTTTTAGCTTAGCCTAAATTTTTAGTTAGCTTCTCTTTTATAGATCTAGTTTTCTCTTTCATTGTGGTAGCTTAAACTTTGTAAACTCTCTTTCATTTTAATGTTAATTCAAGCATTTACTTTAATTCTTCATCTTGTTCTTTTCATTTCTTGGCTATGAACTTTTATAAATCCAATAAAGTGGGTCAAATAGCCTTTGTGCTACCACTTGAGGTATAAAGGAGCCCTTTTTATTTAATGTTAAGTAGTGCTAATGCTCTAGATTTATTTTTCTTGTTGAAGTTGTTGTGTTATTGTAGTGGGTTTGTTAATTTAATGTAGATTTAAATTTGGTAATGTTAAATTTGTAGATGTAGTTTTGGTGTTTAAATTTGTGTTTGGATGAAATAGGTTTGATAGTTTAGAATTTTATTTGGAGTTGTTAGTGTTAAAGTTTGAGTCTTTAATCTTTAAATTTAGTTTTAGATAGCTTGTTGGGTGTTTTTACATTTTTCCGGTGGATTTAAGTTTTCCGGTAAAATAAATTTTCCGGCGAGATTTGAACTTTTCGACCCCTTTTTAAATTTCTCCGGTTATAATTTTCTTTCGGCGCAAAATCCAATTTGTGTTGGGATTTCAGTAGGCCCCTAGTTTAATTTTATTCCTACTGTTAACGACTCAATTACATTTTTCTGTTCGGTTTCCTCTTGGCCTTCGAAGCTTCAGTTTTTTTTAATCTGCTGTGTGGCAGCGCGTAGACCCCACGCACGCTCCTTTCTTTATTTTGATGTTCTCCTGCACGCTCCTTTCTTTATTTGGTGTTGATTTTTGATTTTTGTTGATTTTAATTTTGCTACTTTAGTCACCTGCTCTTAATTGTCTTACTTCATTTAATTGAATCATGTTTACTTGGTTTAATTAATCTTGTCTGATTGGTTTTAATTAACCTTAATTAGCCTTGTCAATTGTCATTAGTATTAGTAATACTTAGTTTTAATTGTTTAGCTTTTATTTCGATTTAAATATCTAATAAATTATTCTCCCAATTTTGGTTCCCTGCTCATTAGTTACGTAAATTGGTTTCTAGATTTGATTTTCTTGCATTCTAATTCTTAGCCCATTATAGATTAGGCCCACATAACATTTCATCATGTTTTTATTATTATTAGCCAATGTTATGATCCATGTTTAATCTAGCCCATAATCAATTCAATCCAACCCCTGGCCCAAATTCATTTCCTGTCCATTTTATCTTTCTTGTTTTAGTTTCCTTTTATTTATTTATTTTCTTTCTTTTTATTTATCTAGTTCTAGTTTAACTTCTTGTTTAATTCTTGTTTAATTCTTTCCTAAATCTTGATTTCCATAACTCAACGTGTTATATTTGGTTAAACTTAGATTTTATGTCCAATCATTTACTTAATTTACCTAGTTAAAATTTTTAGTTGTTAAATTGTAAAATATAAAAAAATCTCAAAATTAATTGTTCTAGTCCGCCTAGATTAAAAGTTAAGGACTTGCGAAAAATAAAATAGTCTCTGCGGAACGAATCATAAATATTAAAACGATGATCGTGCGCTTGCGATATTAAATGTTTATTTTTAGCACATCAAGTTTTTGGCGCCGCTGCCGGGGACTATAATTCTTTTTCGCGCCTTAATTTTTAGTTTTTCGGATTAGTTGTTACTTGCTTTATTATTATTTGGAAATTGAGCATTCGGGAAACTTGGTGAGACGTGCTAAAAACTCGAAGAATTTTGGAAGCTTGCTTAGGTAACCCGTATCCCTCTCTTTTCAATTTTTGTTCACTAGATATTAAAAAAAATCGCAAAAAAAATTGAAATATTAAAAAAATAAAAAAAATTAGTTAGTTAAATACATATTTGTTGCATCATGCATTTAATCACTTAGGATCACATCATCTAGATTTTATTTTCTTGTTTTTAATTTTTCGTACCTTATAAATTCTGGTGATTGCTGGAGGAATGAGGTACGTTAAATTCCTCTTTTCTTTAGATTAGAACACGTAGTGTAGGCATCCATAGTTGTTTATTATTTTTTTTTATCTCTTTGTTTGTTGCATCATTTTAATAAATCTTAAGGGCAAAACCCAATCACAAGATGAGGGGAGGGATTTCATCACTCTTTCCTTGGCCCACAACCACTAATCCATCATTTTGCATGCCCTAGCTTGTTAATAAAATAAATTAGACATCAGCCCCTAGATTTCGCGCTCAACTAGGAAGAGAACCTAGAACGAATAATTCTTTACGTATATATCCTTTTGGTGTCTAGGCAAGTGAAAGCTTACCTGGCCATTCAGGTTGGTGTCTAGGTTGGTGTTTAGCCTCTTGGCAATGCTTGCACCTATCTGGCCAAATCGGTTCGAATAATTTATGATTTACCGAATTTTTGGTGGTCCTTACAGTTAGGAGCAAGGTCTAGTTTATTTTATTTAAGGAACCCTAGGATTAGAATTTTTCTTTTGATTTTTCACCTTTTCTTTTGTGTGTTTATTTTATCGTTCTTATTTGCTACGTGTTTCCTTTTATGGTTTATGCGAACTATTTGGATTAGGGATAATTCTTCGAGACTAGTGAGATCGTTCGAGATTCCCTCTTCTTCCGATTCCGAGTCTTTAGATAATTCCGAACCATTAGTGACCATGGCCATGTCATTAAAAGATCGTTGTTACCCCACCCGATCCGCCCAACCCTCGTGTATCACTCTTCCTCCCGTAAATGGTAACAATTTCGAGATTAAAGCTCATCACATTAGCATGTTACCTAAATTTACCGGGAGTGAAGGTGAGGACCCCTATCTTTTTCTTCATGAATTCGAGGAAGTTTGTGCCTTACAAAAACTCCAACAATTAACCGAGGACTCGATTAGGCTTAGGCTCATTAACTGCGCGCTTAAAGAAAATGCTAAAAAATGGTTGTATAGCCTACCGGTTAATTCTATTTCCACGTGGGAGGGATTTGTGGTAATTTTTCTTAAGAAATATTTTCCAAACCATAAGACTACGAGAATTACAAACGAGATAAATCAATTTCATCAAAAGGAAAACGAGTCTTTTTGGAAATATTTTGATCGTTTTAAAAATCTTCTATCACAATGCCCCCACCACGGAATAGAAAGATGGAGACTTTGTAAGATCGTTTACGAGGCCTTAGATGGACCGACAACTGCGTTGTTAGAGTCTATGTGCCAAGGTAAATTCATGGAGAAAGATGAGGACGAGGGGTGGGAATTTTTCAAGGAACTAGCCGAAAAGACCATGTTGTGGGAGTCTACTAGGGAACCTAATAAGTCAAACAAGTCGTCTAGTACATCTAGGGGTTTGCATTCGATTGGGAATTCGATTGCAACCGATGCCAAATTAGCTACTCTCACTAGGAGACTCGAAGCCCTAGAAACTCATAGTGGCCCCTCACACATGTCTATGTGCTCGAATTATAATCAAGGCCTCCCGAATGTTCCCAAATTAGCTACTCCGCTTACTGAATATTCCGAAACAGCCAGATACAAAATAAGGGTCTCACCTTCCAGAGGCTTAGATAAGAGGGGGGGCGATCCCATGTGGTCCTTTAACTGTTGAAAGGCCTCTTCGCATTCCACTGTCCATTCGAACCTTTTTCCTGCACCTTTGATAACTTTGAAGAATTCTCGGCACTTATCAGAAGATTTGGATACGAAACGATTCAAAGCTGCCACCCTACCAGTCAAACTTTGAACCTCCTTCACCGTCCTTGGTGACTTCATGTCAAGAAGAGCTTGTATCTTTGCTGGGTTTGCCTCTATTCCTCGGTGATTTACCATAAATCCCAGAAATTTCCCAGATTCAACCCCAAATACACATTTCTGAGGGTTGAGCTTCATTCTGTACTTTCTTAATATCTGAAACGTCTCCTCCAGATGAACTATGTGATCCTCTGCCCGTTTCGATTTTACAAGCATATCATCTACATAAACCTCCATCGTTTTTCCAATCTGCTCTTTGAACATCATGTTGACCAGTCTCTGGTACGTAGCTCCTGCATTAATCAAGCCAAATGGCATTCCTATGTAACAGTACAACCCCCTATCTGTAATAAAAGAGGTATCTTCCTGGTCTGGTTCATACATTGGAATCTGATTATACCCCGAATAAGCGTCCATAAAACTAAGAAGAGCATGTCCAGCTGTGGCATCTACCATTTGATCTATCCTAGGCAAAGGGAAGCTATCCTTTGGGCATGCTTTATTTAAATCTGTGAAGTCTATGCATACTCTCCACTTTCCATTGGGCTTCTTTACTAAAACAGGGTTTGCCAGCCAGTTGGGATAGAAGGATTCTTTAACTAGGCCGACTTGCATAAGTCGATCAACCTCATCTTTCAAAGCTATCGCTCTTTCTCCGCTAATCGGACGCCTCTTTTGCCTGAAGCCTTTCTTCCGGAGGGGGTCAATGTTAAGATGATGACACATAACGTCTGGATCAATGCCTACCATGTCAGCATGACTCCATGCGAAAACATCCAAGTTTTTCTTCAAGAACTCAATCAACCTCGCCCTCAAGCTAGACTCGAGCTTGGCTCCTATCTGAAGTATCTTGGGAGGGTCTGCTTCCTCCATTAGTATTGAGAGGGTATCCTCTGCTGGTGCTATCTTTTTGTCATTCTCCGGTAGACGCGGGTCTAGATCAAACTCGACATCTGTTATGCCGCTAGATTCTCCTACCTCTTGCACAGACACTACCCCATCCTTCCTAGGTAGCTGAGAGGACAATGCTTCCGATAATTCTGCAGGGAATTCTATCACAGGTTTCAAGCTATCTTCCATGATCATTTTACCTTTCTTTGCTCGTAGACTACGCTGATCTGCTTCATCATCACTGGCATCTTCTACAATTCCCTCATAGAAAGGATTTGGTGGGGGAGCTTCGATCATTAGCACCCCATGTTTCTGGTTCAAGGGAGCCTCGTCTTCTTGCACAACCTCTTTTGCCTTCAACGTGTCAGTGGTTCCGCCTACAGGTGGTGGGGCTTCCAAAAAGAAAATTGGAATTCCATCTCTTGCCAAAGCTTCATAATCCTGAAGCCTATCCTCTTCCGGAAACTCGATTGTATAGACCATATTAGTGCTAGCATAAGGGGGTCGGAAAGATGCTTGGGTTTCTTGCATATCTTCTTGATCAAAGTCAGCCATATCGGAGTCCTCCCCTACTCCTTTACTTCCTTTGCGAGATGATCTGATCATTCTACTGTAGCAGTCACGAGAATCGTATTGGCATCCCTTAATGCAACCTACACCATTTGGAGTTGGGAACTTCATGGACAGATGATAAATTGAGGTGACGATCCGCATCTCCTTTAGGACTGGTCGCCCTACCAGGGCATTATAATGCGTTGGTTGATCGACAACCAAGAAGTCAAAGACTTGTGTGGCTGAGAGAGGACCTTCCCCCAGGGTAAGTGGTAGCCTGATTGTTCCTTTAACTCGGACGGAGTCCCCTGTAAAGCCATAGATATGAGTTGTTCCTTGAGTCAGCTCTTTATCTAGCAATCCCATTTTCTTATACGTTCCATAGTAGAGAATGTTTACAGAACTTCCTGTATCCACGAACACACGATGGACATTCCTAGATCCAATTCGAACATTAACCACCAGAGCATCGCTGTGAGGATGATGCACCCACCTAGCATCTTCTTCAGAGAAGATTATCTGAATGTCTTCTCCCTTAAATAACTTGGGAGGTCTTTCTGATAGATGGTTAACATTGGTCAGAGGCGGATGTTGAGCTTCCCGAACGTATCTCTCCATTGCATTTCTCCCGTTTCCCCCAATGTGAGGTCCTCCAAAGATAGTATGTATGCTTTCCTCTCTGACGAACACAGGCTTCTCAAGTTCCTTTCCTTCCGTAGAGCCTTCAATCACTTCGGTTACTTTAACGGGGGCCTCTTCTTTGTATTTCTTTACTTCCTTGACTACCCAGTCAGTAAGCTTTCCGTCCTTTATCAACTTTTCAATTTCTTCTTTCAGCTGCCTGCAAGCATAGGTGTGATGTCCATGAGACTCATGATATGCGCAGTACCTGCCTTTATCTTTCATAGCGGCCCTTGACAGTGGTGCAGGCTTCTTATATAGGCCTTGACTCTTGGTGATCTCATAGATATAATCAATAGATGCTGTGAGAGGGGTGTAATACTTGCTAGGCATAGCCTGATTTTCTCGCCGATTCGGAGGCGGAGGTGGACAACTTGGGGGGCTAGGTGATCGAGATCTGACAAATTTATCCTTTCCTTTGTTCTCCTTTGGACTAAGGGACTTCGAGCGGGTCGGTCCACTATCCTCAACTAGATTCACATCTCCTCTTCCGTTCTTCTTTTCTGTTTTGGGGCTAGGAGATCTTTCTTTCCGTTTATTTCATCGTGGTGCATCTCCATAGTCACTCCTCTTCAAAGCCTCTTCCTCTCTTTTGAAAGGTTCTGCCTGTAAGTACAAGGCTGCCAACGTTGAAGGTTCTTCCCTTTGCAGATTTTTCCAAAAATCAGTTCCCACACGAACTCCAGCAATCAAAAAGTTCTTAATGGTTTCCTCGGATGCTCCTCGCACAGTAGGGACCTCTGCATTGAAACGTTTGAAGTATTCTTGGAGAGTCTCTCCATCTCGTTGTTTGATGTTAGCTAGAGTTGTAACAGGTGGAGCATAATGAATTGAAGACTGAAATTGAATTAAAAACATCTTACGCATTTGTTCCCAGGATGTGATTGATGTTGGTCCTAGCTTTTGAAACCATTGGTGAGCATTTCCTCTCAATGTTGAGGCAAGGAGTCTACACTTCGTTAAGTCCTCCACTTGATAGAGTTCCATTTCTGTATTGAACCTGCCTATATACTCTGCGGGGTCTGTGCTTCCATTAAAGCGAAGATCTCCTGTACCTCTGAATGCCAGTGGAAGAGGAGCCTCTCGTACAGCTGCAGAAAAAGGAGAAGGTGCTGCATCAGGTATCGCCCCTCCCTGACCTTCCGACTGAGCAATAAGCCTTCGTAGTGCATTCACATTGATGCCTTCCAAGCCTGGGATTGTTTGAGTTCTACCTCCTAGTTCCGCATGAGGCGTAGGTTCCCGTTGCAAGACACTGGGTACTGGTAAGTAAAGGTTCTGTCCTTGCTGATGTATAGGTCTCCGGGGTGTAGGTTCCCTCTGATGGTAGGTTGGTTCTTGGGGTGTAGGTTCCCTCTGATGGTAGGTTGGTTCTTGGGGTGTAGGTTCCCTCTGATGTCGCTGGTCACTACCATGATTACCGTGATGTCCGCCATGGTTGTGCTGGGAAAAGATTATACCTCTGTCTCCTATTCTTTCATACGAGGAACCATGCTCGCCTACCCTCCTTTGGTTTATAGCTTGATTTTCCTGAGGGCGAGGTCTCCTGTACTCCTGTGTTCCCTGATTTGTACGTTCGCCCCTATAGATAGTTTGAATCGGATCTATTATCATAACATCGTCATCAGACTGGGAATTTCTAGGACGATCTCTCACTTGATCGTCTGCTCTCACCCACGGTGGAGAGTGTCGCTCTCCACCATATCTTGCTCGGTAGATCTCTATCCTCCTATGTGGGTCATCAGGTGAAACTGGTCTAGAGCGTCGCCTGTATGGTTCGATTCTTAATTCACCTGGATCTTGACTTCTTGGAGTAGGAGGTCTTGAGGGGTTTCTGGGACGATCAGGGGGGAACTCCACGTACGGGGTAAGATTATCTTCATAGGTCAATTCCCTTGGGGTCACAGCTTGAAATCTTCGGTTCCGATGGGTTTCCTCAACTGTGCGGATTTCTCTCTCGGGAGGAGTATCCTTCCTTGAAGATCGCCTATGGTCAGTGATAGGTTCTTTTCCGGGGCGATGAAGCCTTCTGGCTGTATACTGATGTCGGCTGTTGGTACGTGGGGGACGCCTGTCCCTAACAGAGGTACGTCGTCTATCTGGGCTTCGACGGGCCCGCTCAGGTAGCCTTCTTTCTCTTTCAAGTGACTCCATACGTTCTGCCATTCTATTCACCGTGTTTCCCATGTGAGCAATCTGGCTCAACAACTCAGTATTGCTCATCAAGACAGGAGGATCCCCTCCGAGGCGAGGAGTCGGGTTTGCCTGGTTTGGTGTGGGAGTCCCTCTTTGATTTGATGGTCGTGGTGGTGGTGGTGGTAGATCTGTTGTATGGATCTCAACCTCTCTTGCGTCATTGCCTACATTAGCTGGTTCTTCGGTATGAAGCGACATCCTTCCTCCAGAGATGTCAAGGCCCCTCCTTCTAGCGCCAATTGTTAACGGAGGAATTTGGTGATAACCAATTCGGGGAGGGTTGCTGGAATTGTGGTAGAAACCGAGGATGATATGTAGTGTAGGTTACAGGGATTAGGGTTTATGATTTGGGGATGGCTGAGATTGTATGTGAGAATAGGTCGCAATTGAGATTGAATATTGAATTCTCTCTTGTTTGCAAGTTTGCATCGTACCATACAATGTGTCTACGTACCCTATTTATAGGGATCAAGCCAAACGTAGTTCTTGGAGAGTAAGTGACCCATGGGCCGAGTTTCCTTCTTTAAAGAGCGAAAATACCGGGATCACCGCCTTTGATATGTCATTATGAGCTGTCATGATTTCACTATTTTCTTGAGACTTATCAGATAATTCATTGACCCGGATTTATCGGAGCCAACGCTTATCTCAATCCATGGAAAATAAGGAAAGACAGGCTCTTATGAATCTCAAAAGGGCGAGGCTTCTCACAAGGCGAAGTTTCTCAGCGTTAATAGGTTAATTTTCAATAAATCAATAAAAGTTAAGGAACCTTCATCTTTTAGAAGACGAGGTTCCTATATTTAAGTGATGAGGTAAATAAGGTAGTTTATACTTCAGAATAAGCCAAAAATGGCACATTCCTTACTTACACTAGTCATCCATTTTTATCTGTAACCTAGGTTTCCAAGAAGGCGAGGCTTCGTATGAACCTAGGTTAGACCCGATACCTTGATTGTCACCCAATGGGCTAGGCTTCATATGAACCTAGGATATGCCCAACATCAGTAATGGGCCAGTAACTTCGTCAACTATTG
Source organism: Heracleum sosnowskyi (assembly GCA_030848705.1). NCBI lineage: Eukaryota > Viridiplantae > Streptophyta > Magnoliopsida > Apiales > Apiaceae > Heracleum > Heracleum sosnowskyi. Next base: position 61,843,156 of record CM061237.1, on the reverse strand, counting down.
GGCTAGGCTTCGTATGAGCGTAGGCTAGACCCAATAAATAGTAAACGGGTATACTTCTAGAATCCACCATATGATAACGTCATTACTGAAGGCGAGGTTTATTTTTGGCCATAACAGAGTGTATAAGAAAGCGATGTTACTTTTCCCTTTTCTTAAACTCTGCTTTGCATGAGTGTATAAGAAGGCGAGGTAATTATCTAATTCTCAATCTCCTACACTTACAAAGTTACTCGTACATATGTTCTTCTCACATCTCGCATTTTGTCTCTCTCGCAAGCACATGCATATTACGGGCACATCATGTTGTCTCTCTCGATTTTACAGGCATATTACGGGTAATTATCTTCTTCATATTATCTGCTAATCTTCTACTCCTAGTTGTTTCATTGACTCAGGAAATTCGGAAGATCAAAGCACACTTAGTTCTCCAGTCCATCAAGCTGCACTGAAGAACTGGGGGGGTAGTTGTTACGCCATAATTTCGGTTGCCTCAATTATCTCCTAATTTCCCAATATTGATCTAATCATGATTAATTGCTTAACCACTTAGTAATATCCTCTCTCTGAAACGAGGAAACAATCAATCTAAATCAATCAATTACTAAAAAATATCTCCAAACGATTCTTTCAAATCAGGAAAGAATCACAACGCTAATATAACTCTAAAAAGATAAAATCAACTTATCTCAACATATCTCTTAACAATCACAGGGATTAAAAATACTATCCTGTCACAGAACTGCGTTGGCTTGATCCCTATATATAAACAGGGTACACAAGCATCTTGGAATAGGGTCCGACACATCTAACAAGTCGAGACACCTTTCAAGTCCAGCCCCAAAACATCCAAAAATCTCAAATCCCCCTATTATCATAATTCGTTATTCCAGCAATCCCCGAAATTTGTTATCACCAAATTCCTCCGTTAACATCAGTATTGAGAAGTTAATCAGCAGATGTTTTATTTGATTTCCGATTCATTATGAGTCCGTTTGTGACGAGCCGTATATCATCGGAAAGCTCTTTTCGTTTTCTACAACTTTTATGTTTTGTGTTTTCCAAGAAAACATCGTTTACAGGGTCAGAAAGGTTAAAAAGAGATCTGGGCAGAATCTGAATCATGGAGATGTTAAAGAATTGTGATGCAATATTCGTAGCACATGATTTTATTATTTCACTAGCTCGTGCATGGACAAAAATAAGTGTGGAAGATCCTTATCTGATAAGGGTAATATTGTCGAAAGCTCTCTTTTCCAAGGAGGATTAATATTGAAGACCCTACTCTCGGAGGAGAGTCCATGAATAAAATTGCATTATTGAAGGCCTATTGGTAGATGGATATTTCTTGGTTGGCACGAGACATTCCTACAATCACGGAAAGAAATGCGGAAATGCCACGAGATTGCAGGAAAACGTGTGGGACCAGACGTGATATGGTTAGCACGAGACATTCCTACAATCACGGGAAGAAATGCGGAGATGCCGCAAGATTGCAGGAAAACCTGTGGGACCGGACGTGATATGGTTGGCACGAGACATTCCTACAATCACGGGAAGAAATGCGGAGATGCCGTGAGATTGTAGGAAAACGTGTGTTGGACTGGATGTGATATGGGCTGAAAGCCTGACATTTGAAATTGGGTATCTTATTAAAGCCTTAGCTCGGGGGCTCGCGGATGAACGAAAACACATTCTTATGTGGACAATGACACTTGAAAAGCGTGTACGTCAATTCGGACTATATACAAAACGCCAAGCGACCGAAGAAATTTGGAAGTTCGAAGATTTTTAGTTCTCCACTGAAGCAAGCTACATTGAAGAACCGGGGGATTGTTGTTATGCCACGTTTTGGCATAGTCCAAATTTCTCTGTTTAATAATTATTAATTCAGATTAATAATTAATTGTTTAACCACTAAGTTATATCCTCTCTCTGAAACGAGGAAAGAATCAATCTCAATCAACGAACAAAGGAAAATATCTCCAAACGATATTCTTCAAATCATGGAAAGAAATGCGGAGATGCCGCGAGATTGTAGGAAAACGTGTGAAGACCAAACTATTTATGGGAATGAGATGTGGATGGATAAAACCGGACTATTTATGGGAATGAGATGTGGATGGATAAATCTGGACTATTTATGGGAACGTTGTGTGGATGGATAAACGCTGACTATTTATGGGCTTATCCAATGACTTGTTTTCCAAGAACTATGTGAGGCTTGATCCCTATATAAAAGGGTACGTAGGCACCTTGTATGATACGGCAATTGACACTCGGGAAAGAGGAAGAGAAAGAACCCATTCTCTATATTCAATTTCTGAGGAGTCATCATACGAGCTCAGCCCCCAAACATCCAAAAATCCTAAATCTCTCTATTTTCATATTTCGTTATTCCAACAACCTCCGATTTGTGTTGTTACGAAATTCCTTCAACAACAATCTTATTGTAGAACCAGGAAAATGAAGGTGCAATGGAGAACGTGGGTGACATTAATGGAATGGATTTTGACATTTCGATCCAAATGAAAATTCAAATTGTTCATTTTGTAAAAAGAAGTAGAATGATTTATTCTCATACTCATTTTTTTCATCAAAACAGTTTATTTTCATTCCATATTTTTATTAGAATTGTTGAATATTTTTTTGCGCAACTTTTTCCGAAAAAAATATTTTCGTAAAAGTTTTTTAGAGAAAAATGTTTTGGAGAATTATTTTTAAAAAATATTTTTAAAAATATGTTTCCAGGAAACCATAAAAAGTTTTACCGGGAAAAATGTTCTTGGGAAAGTGATTTCGAAAAAAATGTTCTCGGTAAATATTTTCCGGGAAAAGTTTTTGAGAAAATGTTCGCAGGAATGTTTTTTCGATAAATGTTTTCCCAAAAAAAATTTGTGGAAAGTTTTTTTAAGATAAACTTTCTAGAGAAAAATTTGGAAAAGTTTTTTCAAGAAAGGAAGAGAATAAAAATTTGTACATCTAATTATAATTTTAGATGGCTAAATCGTAAATTCTCTTAAGTTTACTCTTAAATTGATCTCTAATTGAAAAGTTATACCTTCAAAATTTTATTTATTACAATTAGATAACATTTTTAACATATTTGCATAAATATATGATAATAACATATGTTTAGTTGAAATAACGAAACAATTTTATAATTGTATATAAAAAATATTATTAAATTTATTCCGATTAATGATCCGATTAATCCCCGATTACCCGATTAATCCCTAGACGGTGCCTTTACCGATTAACTCCGATTCCCGTTTTTTACAACACTGAGTTCCAGAGATTATCAGTTCTGTTTTCTTTTGTTTTTCCTTTTTCTATTCCTTTCCATTGTAGGCCCTGGCCGCCAGGCTCTCGCATTTGCATCAGCAGTTGTATCTCATGTCTCACCTTTTGTACTTAGGCCCGTTGGGTTTCTAGACTCATGTCTTGAAATGTTACCAACCTTTGCAATGAAAATATTAATTATAAAAAAAATTCAAAACATTAATCAAACGAGGGTACGTTATTTAGTCTAGAAAAGGTTTGATATAAATTAGTGTTGTTAGATCAATTTGTTCTTTTTTTTTCTCACTATTTTAATGCTAAAATTTTGTTATTTTAAGCGGGCAAAACTTGAAATCCATGATATATAGTTTCTACAAAAATAATAAATTACAAAAGAAATCTATATTATAGAAATTACTGTACTCTATTGACGGTGAAACATGTCTAATCATGTCCATAGTTTTTAAGTTTTCCGGATTTATATGATTCGTTAGGAAGTTGAGACTGCAAAGTAGGATTGTAACAAGGTTAACATAGAAAGATGACGAGAATGAAAGGAGATTAATAAGAGCCTAACTCAACGATCTATCAATGTACTGCTGTATATATATTTACTCAGCCAAACATAAAGTTGTTTCATAAAAAATGACAATTTTTTTACTGCATTTCAGCCACCAATTAAACGAAGTACTTGAACAGTGGAGACACAATAAAAGCTGGCAATGAAACTCCGCAATTGCTTCGACCGCAGTATTGACATTCAGGTCTTTCAGGTTTTCAGATGGTTTATCACTGCCTGCAAGGCCTGAATCACGTCGCTGCATGTAATCGCAGCTTCTAAAGTTTGCGATAGCAAGTGATTGAGCACAGGCAGAAGATTTAAAGATTTCATGCTTGAACCCTACGATAATTCAAAATAAAATCCACTTTATTATTTATCAATATCTTGTTAATACTACTACTTCTACTCAGTCCAGTACAACCAAGTGACAGGAGCCCAATCCTCAAGCTAATGTGGCATTAGCACACAGTCAATATATGTGAGTTCACTATATAAGGACACAAGAGTTCACTATATAAGGAGTTCACTATATGTGAGTTCACTATATAAGAAGTTTACTATATAAGGACACAAGTTAGTTATAGAATGCCAAGTCAGCATGTACTGACTTAGAGTTTGTTATGTTTGTTATGTTCTATATATAGCAAGTTAGAGTGTTTTGTATAGATTAGATTCAAGAATATAGATACAGAAAATGATGTACGTACTTCACCTTCTTCTTCTCCTTTCCTAAGAATCTTGTACGTACAATTACACAATAAGCTTTAGATGAAGAAAATGGAGTTTTACTCCATAAACGAAGACTAGTTTCCACATTTTGTTTCTGTTTTTTACATGGTATCAGAGCAAGAACAACGATTCTACGGTGAAATTGCATCGATTTCTATGGTGACATCAATCTTGCTTTCTCATTTTTTTTAATCAACCAGGTTTTCTCGATACTCACTCATTCAATCTATATACTTTTGTGATTCTTGCAATCATAATTATGTAGAATCAGTATCAAATTGATAATCGTTGATTAATTTGCTAAATCTGAAGAATTGATACTATATCATTTCTTGTTTTGTCATTTCTTATTTTGAAATCGATGCTTGATTAATACTCAAAATTGTTTGATTTATGCAATTATCTCATCATTTTTGTTCGAATTTTTTTGTTTGTGATCAAGAATCAACAATTTGATCTGTAATTCTTTATTCATATCGTAAACTGAGAATTGTACGATATGGCTACTGTCTCAACTAATAACAATCCGTCTAGTGCATATTATATTCATCCTTCAGATGCGACAACATCTCAATTAGTTTCAGTCAAGTTTAATGGAAATGGATTTACAAGTTGGAAAAGGTCTATGATGTTGACTCTCTTTGCAAAAAATAACTTAGGTTTTGTTAACGGAACTATAACAAAACCTGATGCTGCTTCCCTGAATCTTGTGGCTTAGGAGAGATGCAATGATTTGGTTATATCCTGGCTGCTTTTCAATCTAGATGAAAATATTGCTAAAAGTGTGTTGTTTCTCCACACTGCAAGAGAAATTTGGAAAGACCTAGAGGATAGGTTTGGTTTTGCATCTGTTACTGAGGTATATGGACTTGAACAGAAGTTGTCTGATGTTACTCAAGGAAATCAAAGTATTTCTGAATTCTATACTCATATAAAGTCAATTTGGGATAATATTGATGATGTGAGTCCAATGATCTATTGCAATTGTGGTAAATGTACTTGTGATGTTAATTCTAAGCACTTAAAGAAGCAACAGGAGCAGAGATTGCTTCAGTTCTTAATGAAGATCAATGATCAATTTTCTGTTGTTCGAGGGCACATTTTGATGATGCATCCATTGCCTATAGTATCTCAAGCTTTCAGATTGATTATGCAAGAGGAAAATCACAAGGATTTTTCGAACTCTACATAAACAGATGTTATGGCATTTTTCGCTGATAAGAAGAATTTTACTAGGAGTAATTCTGGAAATTTCAGACCTAACTACAAATCTGCTGCAGGACAGTCCTCTAGATCATTTGGTGGTATTGGCAATGCCAGTAACACAAATAACAACAATATCAAGAGAAATGTCAAGCCCGGCTCAAATTACTACTATACACATTGCAAGATTGCAGGTCATAGTAATGAAAGGTGTTTTAAATTGCATGGTTATCCTGCTGGTTTCAAGGCTACAAATAATATAAAAGTTGCAGCTATTTCACCAGTTAATTCTGATTCTCCAGCTGATACTAAAGACTCTCCATCAATATCAGTTGAAAAATATAATCATCGCATTGAGTTGCTCAGTGTTCAGAAATTGCAGACTGGCATTGAAGATCCATCTAAACATGATATACTTGCAGTAAAACTTGCTTGCTATATGTTTTCTCTTCCTCACAATGGCTTCTTGACAGTGGAGCAACAGATCATATATGTCCTGACATTGATGTTTTCAGTACCTATAAGGCAATTGCAAATATTGGTAGCAATATTACTATACCTGATAGCAGACAAATACAAGCATTACATGTAGGATCTGTTACATTGTATGGTAACATGATTCTTCAAGATGTTCTTCATGTTCCAGAGTTTCAATTCAAGCTTATCTCAGTTCACAAGTTATGTCAAGATCTTCACTGCACATTACTATTTTCTGATGGCAAATGCTTTCTACAGGACCTTTCTCAGAAAGAGCAGCCAATTCTTCTTGGTAGCCTAAGAAATGGATTGTATTTTGTTGATCATAAAGATTTGGTTGCTACTGCATCTAATTTCTCCAAATTTTGCTTCTCAGTTATCACAGAAGCTCAGCTTTGGCATATTAGATTTGGCCATATGCCTTTTGCTCAGATGAAACTTCTATTTCCTGATATTGGTGTTAAAGAAACTATTTCAGATACAATTTGTCAAGTTTGTCCTCTTGCAAAACAGACAAGGAATTCATTTCCTCATAGTACTATCAAATCGTCAGCAGTGTTAGAATTGTTACATGTTGATGTTTGGGGTCCATACAAGACCAAAACTTATTCTGGTTGTTCAATGTTTGTAACTATAGTGGATAATTTCAGCAGATTCACTTGGATACATTTAATCAAATACAAATCTGAGGTTCCTTCTATATTGGAACAATTTGTTGCCTATGCTGAAACTCAGTTTGCAGAGAAAGTCTTATGTATTAGGACTGATAATGCTCTAGAATTTTGTGAAGGTAAATCTAAACTTTTCTATCAGCACAAGGGCATTATACATCAAACAAGCTGTGTACATACACCTCAACAGAACGGTGTTGTTAAAAGAAAACATAGACACCTCCTTGATACTACAAGAACACTCCTTTTTCAATCTAAAGTTCCTGATAAGTTTTGGGGAGATTGCATTCTGTGTGCCTCTTATCTGATCAACAGAATGCCACTAGCTAGTATTAATAACAATACACCATACAAGCTTTTGTATAAGGATTCACCTGATATGTCTTTGCTAAAACCTTTTGGTTGTTTATGCTTTGTGACTACAGTCAAGCATCAGAGATCTAAATTCCAGCCAAGAGCTATAACTTGTGTTTTCCTTGGTTATTATGATTCACAAAAGGGATTTAAGGTACTTGATTTGCAAACTCAAGCTTTATCTGTTTCCAGAGATGTAAAGTTTCATGAATTTCATTTTCCTTATCATAATATGTCAAATAAACCAGACATCTTTATAATTTTGACATTTTTCTACCAACCTTTACATCTCTTGATGATTTTGTCGTTCCTCATTCTTCAGAATCATCTCTCATTAATACTACTACTAATAGTCCAGTTATCCATTCTAATCATACATCTATTGATACTAGAAATACTATTAGTACTGATCATACTGAATTCATTAATCCTGATGTTAGCATGTCTGCTTCTGATAATATAGTTGACATCAGTATACCTATTAGAACTTCTACTAGAACTAAATCTAAACCTCAGTACTTGTCCGATTATCATTGTCTTACCAGTTCAACATCTCATTGGTGTAATTTGGTCACATCTGATTTTTACATAACCAAACACAAAGCCTTTTTGTCCCACCTGTCTAATATCATAGAGCCACTTAATTACCAAGAGGCTAGTCAGAATCCTATTTGGGTAGAGGCTATGAGAAAGGAGTTAAATTATTTAGCAAATAATCAGACATGGCATATTGTGGATTTACCACCTGGAAAGAAGCCAATAGGCTGTAAATGGGTGTTTAAAGTTAAACTAAAGGCTGATGGGAGTCTTGAAAGATGCAAGGCTCGGTTGGTTTCAAAAAGGGTTCAATCAACGGTATGGCATCGATTTTGAGGAGACTTTTTCTCCAGTAATCAAAATGAATAAAAGCATTGTTCTTGCTGCAAGCAGAAAATGGCCTATATATCAGTTGGATGTCAATAACGCATTTCTGCATGGTGATTTAAACGAAGAAGTATATATGAAGATTCCTGAAGGTCTATCTCATTTATATCATGCTGGTAAGGTGTGTCGGTTAGTTAAATCTCTATATGGTTTAAGGCAAGCCTCTCGTCAGTGATCTGCAAAACTTGTGGAGGAACTTATTCTTTAGGGCTATGTTCAGTCAAAGTATGATTACAGTTTATTTCTCAAGAAAACTGAGTCTCATATCACTATAGTTGCAGTATATGTCGATGACATAATCATGACTGGATCTGATTACAATACCATATCGTCTCTTAAAAAACATCTTAATGATGTTTTTAGCATCAAGGATCTTGGATTTCTGAATTATTTTTTAGGCATTGAAGTTGGTTATACAGATTCTGGAATTGTTCTCAATCAACATAAATTTACTACTGAGTTGCTTCATGGTTGTCCGTTTGATTTGTGTCTTCGTGTTGTAACTCATTTACCTCTGGCTCTCAAGTTACAATCTGATGAGGGTGACTTATTATTTGATCCAGAGATTTATCGTTCACTCGTTGGAAAACTTAATTACCTGACTAATACTCGTCCTGATCTGAGCTACGCTGTACAGGTTCTTAGTCAATTTATGCAAGCTCCTCGTTTACCTTATGATCAACAAGCTCTTATTCATACCTTACGATATGTTGCCAACAGTGTAGGCCAGGGTATATTACTTAAAGCTTCGAATGAACTTACACTACAAGCGTTTTCTGACTCGGATTGGGCTGCATGCCCTGAATCTCGACGATCAATTACTGGATATATCTTACTGTTTGGTAACTCTCCTGTTGCCTGGAAATCGAAGAAACAAAGTACCGTGTCCCGTTCTTCTTCTGAATCTGAGTATCGAGCAATGGCCTCTACAGCCAGTGAGGTAACTTGGACTGTTCGTTTGCTAGAAGAACTGGGTGTTCAAGGTTTAAAACCAATCACTCTTCACTGTGACAACCAATCTGCGATTCATATTGCTAAGAACCCTTTGTTTCATGAAAGCACGAAGCATATCGAGATCGATTGTCACTTCACACGAGATAAGGTTCTCGAAGGTCTTTTGCAACTTACATTTCTTCCTACACACAGTCAACTAGCTGATGTCTTTACAAAAATCTTACCATCACAACAGTTTAATCTCTTGCTTTCCAAGTTGGGAATGGTCGAATCCTCCCATTCCAACTTGAGGAGGGATGTTAATACTACTACTTCTACTCAGTCCAGTACAACCAAGTGGCAGGAGCCCAATCCTCAAGCTAATGTGGCATTAACACACAGTCAATATATGTGAGTTCACTATATAAAGAGTTCACTATACGTGAGTTCACTATATAAGGAGTTCACTATATAAGGACACAAGAGTTCACTATATAAGGAGTTCACTGTACGTGAGTTCACTATATAAGGAGTTCACTGTACGTGAGTTCACTATATAAGGACACAAGTTAGTTATAGAATGCCAAGTCAGCATGTACTGAGTTTATTATGTTTGTTATTTTCTATATATAGCAAGTTAGAGTGTTTTGTATAGATTAGATTCAAGAATATAGATATAGAAAATGATGTACGTACTTCACCTTCTTCTTCTCCTTTCCTAAGAATCTTGTACATACAATTACACAGTAAGTTTTAGATGAAGAAAATGGAGTTTTACTCCACAAACGAAGACTAGTTTCCGCATTTTGTTTCTGTTTTTTACAGATCTAAAGTATACTATTATCACTCGTGTTGTTAAAACTAAAATATAGTTACATTTTCAACTATATGTAGATCAGGGTAAATCCCAAGTTTAAAAGAAATGGATTAAAAGGAATGTAACTGTATTTTTTGCCCTTTATTAATAACTTGCATAGAAATAAATCATTTCTGATTCAACAAGTGTTTCTTTGCATACTGTAGTAGTGGAAACCAATCAACCTCATTAACTTCTCAGATTATTTTCAACCATTTTTGGTTTTACGTGTTAAATTTTTATTTCTTTGCATATATGTGATCTGTGTATATCTGTAGTTTAAGATGAAGCTGTAACTGCATGGTTTGTAGGTTAAGATGAAGCTGTTGCATTGCTTAATAGTGTTGATTTTCTTGTTTTTCGTGCCATGCAATTCTGCTGTGAGGATTTCTCTCAAGAAGAAACTTGGAGTAAAGAACCTTTTGAAGCGTTTGAATAAACCACGACACAAATCCATCAAGGTTTGAATATCACCTCTAAGTACATGTATGTTTCTGTGTTTAAGTTACTAATTATGTCCAAAAACAGAGCCCTGATGGGGATATCATTGACTGCATTCCCATCTCTCATCAACCTGCTTTTCATCACCCACTCCTTCAAAATCACAAAATTCAGGTCTCTCTCTCTCTCTCTCTCTCTCTCCTCCCTGTGTGTTTGTGTTTAACATCCAAACATGTTCTAGATTTTTATCTGTTTTGTTATGTTTTTATGTTTTTTTGAAAGTTGGCGCCTAGTTACTATCCAGAAGGGCGATTTGATGATAAAAAAGTGAAGTCCTTAAAGTCCAGTAGAGGGTTAAAGCCAATTAGACAATTGTGGCATTTAAACGGAAACTGTGGTGAAGGAACAATCCCAATGAGAAGAACAAAGAAAGGGGAGCTTCTTAGAGCTGAATCAATCAAAACTTTTGGTAAAAAGAAAAAGAATATTAACATTCTTGGCCCAAATTCAACTGAACATCAATTTGACCTCGACATGCAAAAGCATCAGGTAATATCTATCACGGATATGTGTGTGCGCCCGCATGTTTGTGTGACTCTTTTCAATTTTGAGTCGCGTGTTTAACTTAAAAGGCTAAAGTCTGGAGATCAAAGTCACGAGGAGTAAAATTTGATATACTCTTTGTGGCCGTGTATCATCTCAGCATGCAATTGCTTATGTTGACGGGGACAAGTATTTTGGAGCACAGGCAAAAATAAATGTTTGGCAACCAAAAGTTCAGGAACCAACTGAATTTAGCCTCTCTCAGATATGGGTTACAGCAGGTTCGTTTGATGCTGGAGATCTTAACAGCGTTGAAGCTGGTTGGATGGTAAATTCTAAAAATGTATTTCAGTACAAATTTTTGCAAGGCGTTTTTACAAATGTTTGCAAGGTTTTTACAATTTTTACAGGTCAGTCAAGATCTGTATGGGAACAATAACACCAGACTCTTCACTTTCTGGACTGTAAGTCATTAGGATTGTTGGTGCACAATTTTTTTTAATTAAATTTACAAGTCTATTATGTATGTTCTCTTTTCATATCATTTTTGTCTTTTAAAAACTATCTTCATTCCGGTATACAAGAAATGGATCTTTGTTACAGGACAAAGTTTACTTTTATATGTCGTGAGTTGAATTTGGAACCCGAAAAAGAGTGTATTTTATTTCATAATTTCAGTTTGGACCAATCACAAACTCAGTGATATGGTATTCCTTTTAGTCTGTTGTTAAAAAGATGGCTTTTATGTTTTTGGACATGTCTAGAAAAATGTCACTCAGATTTGAACAAGTTTGGTACTCAAAGGTATCTCTGTGTATGTTAAAATGTGTCATGAGGTTCTGAAAACATTAAAATTAATGACAGAGGGACGCTTATAAATCCACGGGATGCTACAATTTGCTCTGCTCAGGTTTTATTCAAATCAACCAGCAGATAGCTTTGGGGGCTGCCATATCCCCAATTTCGAGCTATAATGCTGCTCAATTTGATATCAGTATACTACTTTGGAAGGTAATGCTACTCCAATCCAATAATCGGAATCTTTTTTTTTGGTCCCGTTATTCAGTACGTATGAACCATCAAGTATTGTACTGATAAGCTTTGATATCATAACATATTTACTGATGTTGTTAAAAATTCCTGGCAGGATCCTAATGGGGGTGATTGGTGGTTGAAATATGGGAATGATAATGAGGTCATAGGTTACTGGCCAGCCTCTTTATTTACAAATTTAGCGGATGGCGCAGATATGATCCAATGGGGAGGGGAAGTTGTAAACTTGGCATCAGATGGACAGCACACCACTACTGAAATGGGAAGTGGTCATTTCTCTGGAGAAGGATTTAGTAAGGCTAGTTTTTTCAAAAACATTCAAGTAGTTGACGGATCCAACCAACTAAAGGATCCGAAAGATGTTAATACTTATTCCGAGCAGTCTAGCTGCTATGACATCCAAACTGGGAAGAGTAAGAAAGGGGGTGTCTTCTTTTACTATGGTGGACCAGGAAGAAACCCAAAGTGTCCATGACCAGAATGTATATTGGTTTTAATCCATGTCGGCTCTAGTATTTATACTTAGCAGTGTGGACGAATCTAATAAAGGAGTTCAAATTTTGAATACAACGGACTTCAAAATATGTTGATTAATAAAATGATTAATTTATGTGATTTGTCAACAAAAAAAAAGATAGCATTAGTGAATAGTTTCAGCATGCATGTTCAAAGTTCGTGTAACAAGAGTCTTCCTTTTTTTAGCAAGAAACTTTTAGAGATTGGAATGTATATGAGATTGCTTAAAATTGGCAATCTGGCTAATATAAGGGTTGATGGTAAAGTAGCAAATAACAAAATTTCTGTCCTAATAACAAACTGTTGAGTCACAACCCGGGTCAAATCCCGAGCGTGACAACCCGGGTCAAGTCTCAATTCCGAGTCCGAATAAGACGAAGTATACTGGCTCAAATGCAGCCAACTCGGGTAGTCCACAAGCCCAACACAGACCCCCGAAAAGATCATGATTTATTGGTGCTAATTAGTAGTAGGACTTTGTCTTATAAACTGAACAGAAGTCTCAAATCTCCTCGATGTGAGACAGGATGCTACATACATACCTTCATTACACTCGTATCATACAACAGTATGTATCATTTGATAACTTTGTAGATACTGCATGGTTAGGGATGGTATAATTTGATCTTGAAAAAAAATTGTCAGGAAGATAAAAGGGTTCGATTACTCAAACTTCACTTGACTGCTATATAGCCTCTCTGTTTCAATCTCCAAGAAGCCATGGACGACTGTCTTGAAGCAACTTTGAGGAGACATGTGCAATATTTGTTGCATAAAAAACCTACAATAACCAACGGGGGGAATACATTTGTTGCCTTCTTAGGTAATAATGTATGGTACAACTTAGATTTGTGAAAAAATGAATAAGATTCTTGAATTTGGATCATTTCACAATCTACACACGTCTTTCTTGCGCATTGCAACCTTTCTCTGCCTTTGGACAGGCGACAGCAATTGCCTACTTAGATTTCAGAGCAATTGGGGGGAACATATTTGTTGGCTTCTTAGGTAATAATGTAGGGTACAACTTAGATTTGTTAAAAATGAATTCAAATTTGGATCATTTCACAATCTACACATGTCTTTCTTGTGCATTGCAACCTTTGTCTGCCTTTGAACAGCAATTGCCTACTGTAGGTAAATTATTCCAATGTGCTTGTAAATTGTATTGGTTAATTTGGTTTAGGACAAAGTATCACTTTGAAACTTTTTAAATTTCTCCCACAATTGATGTTTCAACCTTTAATTTACTTGCATGGTGGAAGAGAAGGATATCCGCTATGCTAGGATTAAGAGATTCACCTTTTTTTCTCAAAATAATGTCCCTAAACGCTATTTGCCCTATCGTTGCCTACTCCGGCACTAGACATACTCATGATCCAATTTTGTTCTTTGATTAGGCAAGATGTCATTTTATCTTATTTTACCAAGAACACATGGTGCAATGATGTAAATATATGTGATCTTAAACTTGACTACGATGTTAGAACAGGACACATCGAAACTGAATGCAAAAAATATAATTTTATTCGTAATACAAGGAAATTAAGGTTTCTCCCACATTAAACAAACGTAAAACTCTTCCTGAGATGGTGAAATTCCTGAAACAACAGTTACTTAATCCAAAACAAACAACTAAATATGGATCAGAGCAAAGCTAGATGACCCGTAAACCAAATAGTACAAGAAAATATGGGTAAATCCCAAGTTTATTGATATATAAACGAGTCAAGTTCCATCCAGACTCCAGAGTATGCAGATCTCTCAGGCCTCAGCTTCGTATTCAGGTAATCCTGTACAGAAGATGGAAAAAGAATGAGACAAATATTAACGTTGTTCGTAAATACTAAACTTTTATTTACTGTATAATTTCAGCCACCAATTAATGTAATCAGAAAGTTAGGTGGTAAAGAAGTACTTGGAACAGTCGACGGTAGGAGAGACTGTAAAAGGCAAAGAAACTCCACAATTGCTTGGAAGCGCTTGTGCTAGTGCAGTATTGACATTCAGATTTTTCGATACATTTTTAATGCAGTTACAAGCAGTCTGTTTGTCAGCAGTAGTAGTTGCAGATGTTGAGAGACTTGAGACTCCAGCGCAGCATGGAGAAGGCGGTTTCCCGCTGCCACTTGTCAAGTAACTAATGCAAGGCCTGAGGTCGCCAATCACGTCGCTGCATGTAATTGCAGCTTCTGAAGATGCCGATAGCAAGAAAATAAGCACAAGGAGAAGAGTAAAAGATTTCATGATTTACAAGAAGAGGGATCAAGAGGAAGTTAATAAGGTTTTTCTAGGCTGTGTTTTGAATATGGGATTTTAGTGTGTTATATAGGAGATTTTGGGAAGCTCTCTAGTACAAGAAATAATTTGGAAAATATTTTTCGAGAGGTAGAGTGCAAGATAAAAGATGTTGTTCTGCATTTCATTGTCTTTTCTAAATTTGTTTAAGATACATTGAACAAGCAATTTTCATATATTTTGTAATTGAACAAGTGATAATTTAGCATACATATAAAATTTATGTGATTTATGCTGATGCGAGAGTTTTGTGTAGACTGTCCTCTGTCCTCTACCTTATTGTGTAATCTATTCGAAAGAAGAAAAATGAAAAATGCATTTTAGAATTCATTTTCCATGTCTTGCAGCAGAGGAGAAGGTGATTAATTGGATGATCAGGAGATGCTGGCATTGCTTGTTTGAAAATCAGCCTGTAGAAATGGACCTTTTAACTACTTTTATATAAGTAAGTTGATATATTTGGATGGGTAAAGAAAGTTGATGAATCAAATGTATAGACTATCAATTTGGTGCAGCCATGTGCCATCTGTTAATCAGATAATTAAAATTAACTTGAACGACTTAAGTTCAGTTGTTAAAATTTGTGTAAGTTTACAAGTTAATCTATCTTATGTTTGTAAGTTCTCTTAACAAATACGACTCAAATTTGCCAGCCTTTTGCATATTGGATGTATGTTTTGACCAAAGATATGTTTGACGACACGATATTCAAGTGTCTACTTATTATTTGTCGGATTATACTTGAAGGACAAACATTTCTACAAAAATGGAGCTTAAGGATTAATTCTTTGAACAGTGAGCAAAAAGAAAGAATATAGATATCATTTGTTCACAATAGATAAATTGTTATCTTTAAATAAAATCCAAACAAAAACACACTTTAATTTTAGTACAAAAAACCAACAAACAAAACAAGTTACACTCAACCTTGAACAGCATTACACATGCCAGGATGCCTAACACACCAAAGTGGCTGAATTGGTTCAGCACCAATCCCCCTGTTCACCATCCTGTACCTCCACTCATTCAACCTATCCGTCGCGAATCCATATCGCTTCATCCCATGATCATCCGTATTTCCTGACCATAAGGACTCAGCCATGGCTGAGGATCTTGGCCAAATTCGAGGATCCAATACCGTTGGATCAGCTTGCTCTGTCCACAATGCCACTTCTCCACCTATAACAAGCTTAGCTTCTTCCGCAGTTAATCCATAAGTTATATCGTAATTATATATAGTTTGCCATGTTTTAAATGGTCCACACCATGACCCGGACTCATTAGCTTTTATTGTACCTGGTGGTTTGTCATATAAACTGTTATTACCAACAAAATCACCGTGTCCACAGTCCAAATAATATAAATCAGCTGTCGACACAATTGCCCTGTATCCAGCTGATACAACCCGTTTAACGTTACCCGGACTAGTCCATATTTGTAAAATGGTATTTTCTTTAGGAAGAAAAGAGGCATCCACATGAATTTCCGCGTCCAATAAAACATCTTCCCAGTAGACCACTGTACGATTTCTGGATGCAATGTAAGGGTAAGTTTTGCTGATAAAAATCTCAAGTATTCGACTAAGTGTACCATTGTTTGCTAAAAAGTTTTGTATTGTCGAATCTTGTTTCCAACAATTTGGGACAACTTCATCAGCTCCTCCATGATAAAATGGTTCTGGAAACATTGATATAACATCCTGAATAAGATTTTCAACAACTTCGTATGTTTTGGGAATTAAGGGGTTGAGATGACCGGTTCCTGGTTCTGCTGCTAAGCGATCAGGCCAGTCGGCTCCTGCAGGTAACCAGAACATGTTTGCACATGTTACGATTTCTGGGTATACTTCGGCCAGTGTTGCTGTGTGAGCTGCAAGCATACACAATGTAAAATGTATTATTGATCCGCAACATATAATCCAGTAATTCAACAAGTAATCTCTAATATTTAGCATGTTTAGCCTATATAACTAGTCGTCTAGGCCATAAATTATGTCAAAATAAATTTAAAATCTTGTTTTGATATAGGTTCGATGGACTGGTTAATTGATAATAAAAAAATAAAATCTAACTGTGAGTTGCAAGATTAACCTGGCATATCGACTTCTGGCACAACCCTAACTCCGTATTCCATTCCAAACTCCACCACCATCTTAATATCCTCTGGTGTGTACACCATTTCAGGTCCATAAGCTCCCTTTTCTGAAAGACTAGGCAATGAAGGCAAAACCAATGGAAAAGAATGTGAATCCGTAATATGCCAATGAAAAACATTCAGTTTATTCATACTCATAGCACCAATTGTTCTCAACAAATCATCAACTCCAAAATAGTTTCTTGATGTATCCAACATGACTCCTCTATGTTGATACAATGGCTCATCCCAGATGTAAATGTCCGAAGCTACCCTTGACGGATATCCCCACACGAGCTGTGAAAAGCTCTCCAAGCCTCTCATGGCACCCCATGCAGTCTCCGCAGCCAAGTAGGCCACAGGGCCTGACGCAGGAATGCTCAGAACATAAGACTCATTGACACCGTGATGTAATGGTGCAACGAGGTCATTTACCGATATGCTTAATGTTAGTAGAGGTAACGCTGAGGTTAGATTGATGGCAGGAGTGACAAGAGGGCGATGGTGCTCCGTGAGGACTTGGTTGAGATAACGTTTAACTGCCGGAGTTAAGTACTGATGATCCGGAGAAGTGATGGCAAAGATTGGAGAAAGAGGTATTGCTTGAGGTTTAGGCCAAGAAAATGTTCTTGGCTTGGGCCACACATTAATCGGATAGTCGTGATCAGCTGATGAAGCCAAATGCATAGACTGACATAATATCTGAAAAATCAGAAGGGAACGAGAGAGATATTTGATGTAACTAGCCATCTTGTTGTGGGGTAATTCGAGTTCTTGAGGATCAAGAAGTGAGATATTTATATGTATGGAGATGCAAGCATAACATATGCTTTGTTTCCTCTGTTTTGTTTTGTTTCAATATGCCAAATGTTGGCTGCATTTATAAAATCAAAACAACAGTTAAAACAATACTAGACAGGAGTCTATTCTTAATAATAATTTCTTGAATTTATGAGGTGATTTCAGTTGAGATTTTCACCACATTTTCGTACTCTAGTTCAGAACCATGCATGATAAGTTTGATTTTTGGTAAAAGAATGGTCACATGCATGCTTTCAAACGAATAATTTACAGACTTTCCAAATGTCAGCTCATAAGAACATTATTGTGAACAATACAGTTACAATGTAAATATCTGTCAATTTGAAAATTGAAAATTCTTTTGAAATGGCACGAACTGGTTGATAAATTGACAAGTGTGATACGCATTGTCGTGCAGGCCTGCTGCCGTCTCAAATGGACCTTTTCAAGGAGAGGTCTGACTTTGTTTGAGACCGTCTTTCATCTTCTTCCACGTTTACATCCTCAGCTGCTCGACTTTTCTGAAGATTTTGGACAAGTATTAAAATGGCTTCTACTATTATAGGTAGGGTTGTAATTCCGGTCAAGCCTAACCGGATATTTGCTATATCAGATTGAGTTGTCAAATAAACGAGCTGAGCCGAGTCGAGCCACTCGATTCAAAACTCTGAGCGAACTTGAATCGTTTAATGAATGAGTGGAGCTGGGTATACTCGTCAGCCAAACAAGTCGAGTTTAAACGAGCCGAGTATACTCGCAATCTCAACAATTAAAAACATTAAAAATATTAAAAAAATAACTAATTTTCATTTTTTAAATAAAAAAATATATTTTAATAATTTTTTATTTAAAATTATAAACGAGCTTGAGCCGAGTCGGGTTTTCGAGTTTCGAGCCGGCTTAGCCAATATTCTCCTACTTGCTTGTAAGCTGCTTCTCTTTTTTTTTTTGACAAAACTTGGAAGCTGCTTCTCATTCAATCCCATGTGGTCCGCAATACCCATCAGGACCAAGCAAACTTTGACTGACTCGATTCCGTGAGCTCTCAACATCCCCTCATGAAGTAACCAAGTCAGCCAACTTTGATAGTTTGTCTTACTTTCTAGTCATATCACTTATTTTTTAAACTTCATCCGGTCTAATAAATATGACTTGACATAAAAATGTAATATATAAGCGGTTAAACTTTCTTTCTTTTTCAATCATACAAGCTTATAACCCGTGTCAAGCACGGACCGAGGATAAATCTACATTAAAATATTAGTATTAATAAATTATTAATAAGTATTATTTAAAAATGTATTTCTCCAGAATTGAATGATAAAAATATATAATAAATAAATAACTATTTAATTATGTAGTTATAGACAATCGAACTGTGCATAAAGCTAAAAAAATTAAAGTAAATAAATAAATCTTGTATAATTACGTAGTTGTAAGTATTCGAACCCTGGATGAAGTTAAAGAATTTAAAGTAAATAAATTTTGTATATGTAGTTGCGAGAAATCGAACTCGGGTTAAGTGATAACCAAATTTGATATTTTCATACTTTAGTACCGCGCGTCATTTTCAAATTATTTTATTTATTAATAAAGAGTATAGATGTGTTAAATTAGTACAGAGTCCGGATTTAGGTACTGATGATACGGAGAAGTGATGGCGAAGATTGGAGAAAGAGGTGCCTGAGGATTAGGCGAAGAAAATGTTCTTGGCTTGGGCCACAGGGATAATCATGATCAGCTGATGAAACCAAGTACATAGACTGACATAATAAATGAACAAAGAGAAAGGAACACGAGAGATAATTGATGTGACTAGCCATCCTGTTGTGGGGTAATTCGACTTCTTGATGATCAACAAGTGAGATTTTCATAAGTATGGAGATGCAAGCATAACATTTGCTCTGTTTACTCTGTTTTGTAAATCGATAATATCTAGTAATGGGGTTAAATATCAAAGTGGTAATTTAAATGAAAATCATATATTATTTTTATCACTAATCTCAACGGGTTATCGTTTCAATCACTAAAGTCATCATAAACATCAAACAAATAACTCTAAATATGTGTTCGAAAAGTAAAAATAACTTCTCTCGAGTTGTGCACATATTTGTTCAATACTACTGCAATCAAATGAAAAGTTGTGAATTCTAGTATTTCAGATAATTTATTTAGATTTTAAAAAATTCATTTACTATTTATTTTTTATTAAATCAAAGTAAATAACTATAAAATTAAAAATAAATAGTAAATAATTTTTTTAAAATCTAAATATAATATCATAAATACTAGAGTTCATAACTTTTTATTTGGTTGCGGCAGCATTCAATAAATATGTGTAGAACTCGAAATAAATTATTTTTACTTTTTGAACACATATATAGAGGTATTCGTTTGATATTTATGACGATTTTAGTGATTAAAGTGATACCTCGTTGAGATCAGTGATGAAAGTGATATCTGGTATTCACTTCAGTGACCACTTTGATATTTAACCCTCTAGTAATGTAACTTCATTTACTTATCAAATATGTGATCCCTTTTCTTGTGAGGAATATTTAGACTTCTCAAATTTACTTCACGCATATACTTAAACATAAACACTACTAACGCATTACTACCACTTTATGATTAATTAACTACTCACTTTTATATCATTTTTCAACTCATTTATTTCCTATCTTGATTTCAAGTAATTTAGTAGAAATTGATTAAAAAATTTAATAGATAATTGCTCATAAAGTGATGGTAGTGTGTTAGTAATGTTTAAGTATGTGCGTGAATATTTACTCAACATAATAAAATAATCCCAGTTTTCCTTCTCTTAATACCAATACCAAGAGATCCTGAAATCAAATTCACTTCTCTCGTTATATCTGATTTAGATTAATGTGCAAGACACACATATACTAAAGATATAAACAAGTAACGGCTTTAACAAAGAACATGAAGTAAAAGATAAGTTATCAACTTGCCTTGATCCTGCTAAAAACAATTACAACAAGATTCATATAAATAAAGTGCATTCATAAGATAAGCTTAGAACCAATTTTTAGATACCTTGCACGATATGTTCTTCAGTGGTATTATTATTCTCAGTATCTCTTTGCTTTTTCCCTCTAGTTTTTGTCAAATTTTTATATCTTACATCTATGTATATAATAAAACAGATCATTATCTTATCATTCCTTCTCATTGCTTGCACTTCTACGTTTTTAGTCTGCTAAAAGAAAAAGATTCGAAAAACGCTCAAAATTATATCTTATATATATTTACATGTCATGTAGTCTTATCATCCCCTTTTTATTGCTTGTACTTCTAAGTTTTAAGTTTGTTAGAGGAAAAAATTCGAAAATTACAGTTCTTAAATTTGTCAAAAACACGAAGATTGGGGAATTTCTGATCGACTTCTGCGTTTATTTTCAAGAAACATAAGAAGCCTTTGCCCATTGAATCCACGTTTACTCTACCTTCTCCGATCCCCACATGGTCTCTAGGTAATTTCTTATTTCTTGCATGGATTGATATTTGGTTATGTTGTATCAAATACTATCTAGACATGTTTAGAAATATGCTCGCTAGCGTTGTAGCATAGTGAATACCCTTTAATTTAAAGATTAATTATAGTTTATGTGTCAATGGAAATATATATATATATATATATATATATATATATATATATATATATATATATATATAAGCTCTAACGACGACAGTGATAATTCAATTAATCAATTCAAAAAACTAAGTTTTAACCAACCAAATCCCACAACACAAACAAAAAATTGGTATCCTAGACCAACTCCCCCAGATTTACAGTTTGAGGAAAGAAATTTAGATAATCAATTTTCTGTTTCAGCTAAAAAGATTTACGAATGGAATATTGATGGTCTTAGTGAACAAGAAATATTAAACAAATTAAACCATATGTCAATGGTAGCCAACTGCTATATAACAACAAATAATCATTTAAACCAAAGTGAAATTGTTGAAATATTAGCTAGTGGTTTCACAGGAACCTTAAGGTCTTGGTGGGAAAAACATCTCACTGGAGATACTAGGCATGACATAATCACTGCTTATCAACTAGATAATGATGGTCAACCAATATTCAATGAAGCAACAGGATTCCAACCAGATGAAGTAAATACTTTAATATATACAATAATAAAACATTTTATTGGTACTCCTAGTAATATTACTGAAAGAATTCATGACCAACTCAGTAACTTAACTTGTCCAACTCTAAGTGATTTTAGATGGTATAAAGACGTCTTTATGTCTAGAGTTATGATGAGAGAAGATAGTAATAAACCTTTCTGGAAAGAAAAGTTCGTTAATGGATTACCTAATTTATTTGCCCATAAGATTCGTGAAGAATTAAGTAAAAATTCAGAATTCATAAATTACGACGAATTAACTTATGGTGAAATAATAAGTGTTATACAAAAGATAGGATTAAAAATGTGTATTGACCACAAAATTAGTAAACAAGTTAATAAAGATAAAGACAAAGCTAAATATGAGTTAGGAACTTTCTGTGAGCAATATGGTTTACCTCTCATAGCCCCTTCCAGAAATAAACCTAAACATCATAAGTATAAGAAATTTAATAAATATTAAAAAAGAAAGCAAGGAAGAATACTACAAAAAACCCCAAAAGTTTAAAAATAAAACTTTTAACAAAAACAAAAATTTTACCAAAAAATTTGATAAGAGCAAAGTTATTTGTCACAGTTGTGGCAAAGCAGGTCATTATAAAAACTAATGTAGAGTTAAAGATAAACTTAATCAGTTACAAATATCTAATGAAGATACAGAATCTATCCTTCAATTAATGAGAATTGATAACGAGTCTAGTGACCATTATACGGATATACCTTCTCAAACAACTAGTACTAGTAATACAGATAGTGATAATAGTAAACCAAACATTACTATAGGATGTACAGATAATTGTAACAAAAATTGTTGTACTAAAACACTAAATGTACTATCAAAAAATCAAGAAGAAGAAACCCATTTACTAATAGAATTAATTAGTAAAATAACTGATCCTCAGTTAAAAACACAATATGGTAACAAATTAAAAACCTTACTTACACAAGATAATAAGACCAAGATAGATAAGAAAATTGAAAACCCTAAAATAAGTCTTAATTAAACACTTGAAAGATTTAAGAACCCAGTTAAAGAAATACCTTTAATAGACTTAAATCAAGAGGTAAATAGTTTAAAGAAAGAAATTTCTAATTTAAAACAAGAAATTCCAAAATTAAAAGAAGAAATCGAAAAGATTAAAACTGATTCAAAATTATTAATTCATGATTCTTCTGAAGATGAAGATAATAATAATGAATCTAAAAATATTGAACAACAAGGACTTTCATTAAAAATGTTAAAAGATATTACCATCCAAAAGTGGTATACTAAAGTTAAAATAGTTATTAATAAAACTTTTATTATTGAAACATCTGCCCTTATTGATACAGGCGCTGATTTAAATTGTATACAGGAAGGACTAGTTCCAACAACTTATTATGAAATAACTAATGAAGGGTTAAGCTCAGCTAATGGTAGCCAAATGAATATAAAATATAAATTACCTAATGTTCATATCTGTCAAGATAATATTTGTTTTAATACTTCTTTTGTCTTAATAACAAATATGACTGATAAAATCATATTAGGTCTACCCTTTATTTACCTACTTTATCCTTTTACAACTTCAACTAAAGGATTAGTCAGTAAACATTTAGGACAAACAGTAACATTTAATTTTATTCTAGAACCAGAAGAAAAAGACTTAAAAACTATTCAAGAACAGTCAGTTACTAAAACTCTTACAATACTAAATAATAAAAAGAACCACTTAAAGCATTTAAAAAATGAAATTAAATATAAAAGAATCGAAGAACAATTAATAGATAATAAACTCCAAAATAAAATTGAACAATTCAATAAAACTTTAATAAAAGAAGTATGTTCAGACGTTCCCCATGCTTTTTGGCATAGAAAGAAACATATAGTTAAATTACCTTATGCAAAGGAATTTAAAGAATATTTAATTCCTACAAAAGCTAGACCTATTCAAATGAACCATGAACAATTAGAATATTGTAAAAAAGAAATTAATGAACTACTTAGTAAAGGATTAATCAGAAATAGTAAATCACCTTGGTCATGTGCAGCTTTTTATGTTAATAAAAACGCTGAGAAAGAAAGAGGAGCACCAAGACTAGTAATTAACTATAAACCATTAAATGAAGTACTTGAATGGATTAGATATCATTTACCTAATAAAAAAGATTTAATAAATAGATTAAACCAAGCAGTTATATTTAGTAAATTTGACCTAAAAAGTGGATTTTGGCAAATCCAAATTAGTAATGAAGATAGATATAAAACTGCCTTTACTACTCCCTTTGGGCATTATGAGTGGAACGTATTTCCGTTTGGACTTAAGAATGACCCTAGTGAATTTCAAAATGTTATGAACAATATATTCAACCCATTTAGTCATTTCACAATTGTATATATTGACGACATTCTTGTTTATTCCAATTCAATTGAAGAACATTGGAAACATTTAAATTCTTTTTTCAAAACAGTCAAAACCAATGGATTAGTACTTTCACCAAGTAAATGTTCACTATTCCAAACCAAAGTAAGATTTCTAGGTCATACCATCCAATATGGTAAAATCAAACCAATAGATAGAGCCATTGAGTTTGCCAGTAAATTTTCTGATGAAATACTTGATAAAACTCAACTCCAAAGATTTTTAGGTTCCCTTAACTATATAGGAGAATTCTATAAAGATCTCAGGAAACAATGTAAATCATTATTTGAACGGTTACAAAGTAATCCCCCACCTTGGACTTCTATTCATACTTCTATCGTCCAAGATATTAAAAAATATGTCAAAACACTTCCTTGCCTTGGCATAGCCAATCCTTCTGCATTCAAAATTGTAGAAACAGATGCCTCTGAAATCGGATTCGGAGGAATCCTCAAACAAAAGTTAGATCCCTCTTCTCACGAAGAAATTGTTTGTTTCCATTCAGGTGCGTGGGATGCCACGCAACAAAACTATTCAACCATCAAAAAGGAAATTTTAAGCCTAGTTCTATGCATTAACAAATTTCAGCATGAACTTTTAAACCAAAATTTTTTAGTTAGAATTGATTGTCAGTCAGCAAAATTTATTTTAGAAAAAGATGTTCAAAACATTGCATCAAAACAGATTTTTGCTAGATGGCAAGCTTTATTAAGCATATTTGATTTTGATATACAATATATTAAAGGAAGTGAAAACTCTATTCCAGATTTTCTAACTAGGGAATTTCTTCAAACAGGAGTGAGAAATGAGTGTTAGAAATAATCCACATGGTAGAGGAGGGGGCAACAGCTCTCGAGGAGGCAACAGCTCTCGCAGTCAAGAAAAGACAAGTCAAGATAGTAAACTAAAGGGAATCATAATTCCCCATCCAGTTATTCCAGCTCAACCAATTGACGTAGTAAACAGGTACCAAGTTTTGGGACAAATCCCAAAACCATATAGCAGTGTTCTTGCCAGTAAACCACCAATTATTGACCCTTTTGCAAACACAAGTAAACCAATTGTTACTTCCAGTAAACCATTTATTCCATTTGATATATGTGGAAAAGCAGTCAATGAATATACTCAAAGGTATGAGTATAATTTATTTTTCATAGAAAACTTTATGAAGCCTAGTAACGACCCAGTCAAATTAGCAGCTCAATACTTTCCACCAGGATGGCATTTTGCTCCTTTAGCACCATACAAATCTCTTTCATATTACAAAGATATCTTGTTCGAAACAGATTCAGTAACCATTAAACCAATTATGGATCGAAGGGACGAATCCAAGGTCCTTTACCATTCCATCTACATCAAACAGATAATTGCCCAAGATAAATGGCATAGTCACCCATCCGATCTTCAACTACTAACCAATAGTAACCAACCCCAACATTTTTGTTACTATGATTATATTGAAGCTTGGGATAAAGTATTCCTTTATCAAAACCAGTCATTCAGTCACTCTTGGTTCATTCAATTTGATAAATATTTTAAAAGCCCAATACCACTATGGTTCACAGATTGGTGGAATATGTATGGTCCTTTGAAAGCTATCATTCCAGACATACTCCTAGAACAGATAGAGTATTTTGGTAAAGTAAGAACAAGTAAAAACCCAGATTACGCAGGATACGAAATCCTACATTTCTTTAGTAAATACAAGGTCCCTTGGATTTCAAAATGGCAATACAAAATTGCTACCGCTATTCAAGACACCACCACTATTCACGAAACAGGAAGCCACGGGGCTTTAGTAACCCAGCACGATGGTCATCATTGTGTAGCTAGAATTCACTATGTCAAATGGTGGGATAAATTTGACATTAACAGAATAATCAGTCAAGTACAAAAGGAATTTCCTTCAGTAAAATCCAAACCAGTAACTCAGGAAAAGAAAATATCTGAAGGATCTTCGTCCTCGTTAGATATTTCCAATATCAACAGGTTATCAGCTAGTGAATTAACTAATCTTTTGCGAGCTATCCAGGATAGGGCTAGTAGTGTAACAGCCCGACTTTTCGGACTATTATTTCTAAATCAAAACTTAAATAAAACATAATACTTTATTTGATAAACCAAAATTTACGAAAGTCAAACGCAGCAGTCAAACTTAACGGTAATCCAAAATCACAAAAACGGAGACGCAGCTCCATAACCAATATCCAATGTATATCAAATAATCAAATTTATTTCTTAACGAAACAATAAGTTTTTAAGCAAAATCTAAAAGCAGGAAATCCACAAGTCCACATCCTTATTCTTACTTAGCTTCCACAATGAACCTAAAATATAGGGAAAGGGATGAGCTACACAGCTCAGCAAGTACAATTGACAAACAGATATTCTTAAAATTCAATGGGCGGTTTTAATAAAACAGATTTGGTCAAAATATAATAAGTTGCAAAACCTTTGCAAAATTGACCCGGCCCAAAGTTTACATTTTAAAATTTCAGAATTTAAAACGGATACAGAAGCAGAAACAGAAATAGAACGAAAATCGAAATACCACAGTCTTGCTCTACGGCCACACTTTCCCAGTAGCCGGGATCTTATTCTTATTCTTATACGTCACACTTTGCCAGTGACCGGCATCTAAAGTTCAATAATTACGCGCCCTTAATAGGTATCTAAATTTGCACACTTGTGCGCCTACTAAGGGTATCTAAGGCTAGTTCCGGAACTATAGCGTAAATTACGAACGGGTTCGAAACGTAGAGACTGTGTTCTAAAATCAAATACTTATATCTTATAAAATTCGAAACACAATTCTTATATCTTATACGAAAATCTGAAGATCACAATATAAATATATTTTTCAAAAACGAAAAGTAAGTCAAAAGTACTTACCTCAAAGTCGACACTTAAAATCTGAAATTAATGATACGAACAAATCCTATAATTAAATTAACAACAAGAGACAATTAATCATTTATTCAAAACATGCTTCTGTTCATGCAAAGCAATTCAATAGTCATTTAAAAGCAATTAACAGCAGCTAGAAAGTGAAATGCATGCTCACTACTTTAACCGAAAACAATATTGTTTTAACCGAAAACAATTTTGTTCAACAACTACTAATCTGCATGTGTACAACAATGCAACCATTTAAATTATATAAAATTTGGAATAGCCAGTTAACCACTGTAATCATACGAAGCACATAGATGAAATATAACACACACATGACCTGCGCACATTCTCGTGAAAAATTACAGAAGGTTCCCACACCTTTTACAACTAATGCATGCATGAAGTCAGCTAATATCGCCTAACTAACATGAATACCAACTAATACTCAAATTGGCCACATTATTTAAACGTACTTAACATGATCAAATAATTAATAACAATCATTAATGTATTTAAGTAAGTCTTATGCAACAAACTCAAGGACAAAGAAATAAAATAATAAACCTTTATTTTGGAATAAATCAATTTGGCAGCTAATATATATCCGCATTAATCATATAAATGCCATATAATTTAGTATTTTTAAAATCATAATTTTACATTTTTTTAATGTGCACACATTTAAACAATGAATCAGTAGCAATTAACAATTATAATTATCATGAAAGCATGACACCTAAATGTGCAGAATATAATATATTCATTATCAATTACAAGATAAGTTATTGAGATATGCAACAAAGCTAAACAAGAAGACTACCTCAAGTTCTACCATATCAAAATGATAAAATACAAACATGTACGCATGTGGACAGTGATCAATTTCATGGCACTTTTCTAATTAATTAAGTCATGGCAAACTAACAATCACGATAATATATATTTTTATGTTCCTCCGGTTGTGTAGGCATGATAACAAAACTGATTAACATATTATGATGATTTATTAATCAAGACAAGTTCACACATATAACCAGGTAATTAAACTTTCTTTTGGCAATGCACGAGAATCAAAATTCGACATAAATACGTAACACTGAAATCACATGTATTAAATATCTTGTTAGTGTAATCCTTCAAACAGCATATCGGCGTTCTTAAACAATTTAATACAACATACAGGCAGGGGTAAAAAGAATGCATAAATCACATAAAATTGGCATGCACGGATTACTGGTTACCACATAATACACGATAAACACTTAAGATCAAAATAATTAAAGCAGGACAAAAAGTCGTACCTGCAGGCGATGAGATGAGAGTCTGTACGAGTCTTCTATGTGTCTTAAGGGTCTCTTAAATAGACATCTAAACCCTAAAATCAATTTAGACAAGGCTGAAATCTTCTCCTAAAAATTGTTCAATCTCACTAAATAATATCTAATTTAAGAATATTCTAATTTACACAATTATCTCAATTTAACAGATATCGATTTTCTAAAATATTCTAACTGATCTCATCCTTAACACAAAATCTTATCTTTTATTCAAAATAATTAGTACAACAAATTTCTAACTTTTCTAACTAAAATAATTATCTAATTAACTAGTTACTCTTATATCTAATAAAAATAAAAATCACGGATTTTACATTCTTCCCTCCTTAGAAGAATTTGGTCCCCAAATTCTCAAAATTTAAAAGAAAATAAGTCACACGTGAAAGAAAAAAAAATGGTACCTTAGTTATGATTATTGGTGTGACTTCCCGTGAGCATAAATACACGTTGAGGACCGGTGTTTTTATCTGCTCCCTTCCTTGGTGGTGGATTATGTGGGCACTCAGAAATCTTGTGTCCTACTTCTCCGCAGTGAAAGCAGGCACCTGTGTTCCATCGGCAGTCCTTGTCTGGATGGTTCTTACCGCACCTCGAACACTTCTCTTGATCACCCTGTCCTCCAATTCGATCGTACTCGTTTTGCTTCTTGAAAGGTCCTCTTTGAGACGAAAATCCACTACTTGGAGCGAACCTCTTCTTGTTCCAATTGTCCGTTGCTTTCTCAGATTCTGCCAAGCCCCTCTCGATCACTAGAGCCTTGTTGAGGACAGCCTCGTACGTCTGAAGTTCAAACGACGCTACAGCATTCCTGATATCGCTCCGAAGTCCCTCTTCCAATCTCCTTGCTTTGCTGGTTTCATCCGAGATCAAAGTCGGTGCATACTTTGAAAGTTTCGCGAATTCTGCTTCATATTCGATGACAGTCTTCCTACCTTGCTCAAGCCGAATGAAGTCCCTCTCTTTCTGCAGACGAATGGTTCTAGGAAAGTACTTGTCTTCTAGCGCCTTCTTGAACTTTGCCCATGTATACGGTTCGGGTTCTTCTTCAGTGGTTGCATTATCGTTCTTTCTCTTCTCCATGAGCCACCAGTCGTAAGCGCTTCCTTGTAGTTGATACACCGCTAAGGTAACCTTTTGCTTTTCATTGCTGCCGAGAAGTCCGAAAGCTTTTTCCATCTCCTGTATCCACATCTCGACTATGGCCGGATCAGTTGCTCCATCGAAAGTTGGTGGGTTCAAACGCTTAAACCGAGAGACGATATTTTGCTGCCTTGGCTGCTGATTTACGAGCACCGCTAGAGTTTCAGCTAGTTGATCAAAGATGTTTCCATCTTCATTGTTGTTGCCACCTCCATTGTTATTGCCACCATGATCGCCCGAGTTTCCATTGTTGTTCTGATTGTTGTTCTCTCCGTCCATATTTTCTAAAACAATAAAATAATTCTTCTTACACTCAAATACTAAACTTAAAACGATATCTAAAGAGGTAAAACACAATCTTAAATCATATAAATACTTAATTTATTCCAACAAAATCCAAATATCAAAATAAAACCAAATCACAAGGTTTCTCATAGCTAAGTATTCATAGTAGCTAAGGTCTTATTCAAAAAACTATCTCTCACGCTCTCGTAACTAACGATATTGTAATAAAATCAAGCATAGAAGCGTTCTAGCTTCTTCTCCACGTCCTTCTGCGTCTTCTTGACCCATCTTCGAGTCTCCATAAAAACACTCTTAATTGCTTTTTCTTGTCCTGGACGACACCACCTCCTCAATGATATTCTGCAGACCTTGTGGACAACCCTTTCCACCGTTGCTGTTCGAGCTTGCAGCGTATCTAATGCGTCATTTATATTTTTATCATCGAGTGCCATCCTATCCTCGTAGAGCTCGATCAGCTTCCTCAAATATTGAATTTCGGCGTCTCTTGGATCTTCCTCTAAGGACTCATCAACGGCTTCATCGGGGTGAGGTCGGTTCACAGAATTGTCACTCTCGTAGCCATGCTCGCTAGAGTCCTCCTCGGTACTATAAGATACCTTCTTGCTAAACGAATCGTTTCCTGACATCTACAAAATTTCGAGATAACAAAATAACATTATATCATAAAACATAAGGCCAAGCTCACAGGTCAAACTTAATTCACTAATCCAAAGGTCAAATCCTATATGACAGTCTAAAGGATCGCACCCTAGGGAATACACTAGTCCCATACCTAGTACATTCCGAAGGAAAGCCTGCTCTTGATACCAACTGTAACAGCCCGACTTTTCGGACTATTATTTCTAAATCAAAACTTAAATAAAACATAATACTTTATTTGATAAACCAAAATTTACGAAAGTCAAACGCAGCAGTCAAACTTAACGGTAATCCAAAATCACAAAAACGGAGACGCAGCTCCATAACCAATATCCAATGTATATCAAATAATCAAATTTATTTCTTAACGAAACAATAAGTTTTTAAGCAAAATCTAAAAGTAGGAAATCCACAAGTCCACATCCTTATTCTTACTTAGCTTCCACAATGAACCTGAAATATAGGGAAAGGGATGAGCTACACAGCTCAGCAAGTACAATTGACAAACAGATATTCTTAAAATTCAATGGGCGGTTTTAATAAAACAGATTTGGTCAAAATATAATAAGTTGCAAAACCTTTGCAAAATTGACCCGACCCAAAGTTTACATTTTAAAATTTCAGAATTTAAAACGGATACAGAAGCAGAAACAGAAATAGAACGAAAATCGAAATACCACAGTCTTGCTCTACGGCCACACTTTCCCAGTAGCCGGGATCTTATTCTTATTCTTATACGTCACACTTTGCCAGTGACCGGCATCTAAAGTTCAATAATTACGCGCCCTTAATAGGTATCTAAATTTGCACACTTGTGCGCCTACTAAGGGTATCTAAGGCTAGTTCCGGAACTATAGCGTAAATTACGAACGGGTTCGAAACGTAGAGACTGTGTTCTAAAATCAAATACTTATATCTTATAAAATTCGAAACACAATTCTTATATCTTATACGAAAATCTGAAGATCACAATATAAATATATTTTTCAAAAACGAAAAGTAAGTCAAAAGTACTTACCTCAAAGTCGACACTTAAAATCTGAAATTAATGATACGAACAAATCCTATAATTAAATTAACAACAAGAGACAATTAATCATTTATTCAAAACATGCTTCTGTTCATGCAAAGCAATTCAATAGTCATTTAAAAGCAATTAACAGCAGCTAGAAAGTGAAATGCATGCTCACTACTTTAACCGAAAACAATATTGTTTTAACCGAAAACAATTTTGTTCAACAACTACTAATCTGCATGTGTACAACAATGCAACCATTTAAATTATATAAAATTTGGAATAGCCAGTTAACCACTGTAATCATACGAAGCACATAGATGAAATATAACACACACATGACCTGCGCACATTCTCGTGAAAAATTACAGAAGGTTCCCACACCTTTTACAACTAATGCATGCATGAAGTTAGCTAATATCGCCTAACTAACATGAATACCAACTAATACTCAAATTGGCCACATTATTTAAACGTACTTAACATGATCAAATAATTAATAACAATCATTAATGTATTTAAGTAAGTCTTATGCAACAAACTCAAGGACAAAGAAATAAAATAATAAACCTTTATTTTGGAATAAATCAATTTGGCAGCTAATATATATCCGCATTAATCATATAAATGCCATATAATTTAGTATTTTTAAAACCATAATTTTACATTTTTTTAATGTGCACACATTTAAACAATGAATCAGTAGCAATTAACAATTATAATTATCATGAAAGCATGACACCTAAATGTGCAGAATATAATATATTCATTATCAATTACAAGATAAGTTATTGAGATATGCAACAAAGCTAAACAAGAAGACTACCTCAAGTTCTACCATATCAAAATGATAAAATACAAACATGTACGCATGTGGACAGTGATCAATTTCATGGCACTTTTCTAATTAATTAAGTCATGGCAAACTAACAATCACGATAATATATATTTTTATGTTCCTCCGGTTGTGTAGGCATGATAACAAAACTGATTAACATATTATGATGATTTATTAATCAAGACAAGTTCACACATATAACCAGGTAATTAAACTTTCTTTTGGCAATGCACGAGAATCAAAATTCGACATAAATACGTAACACTGAAATCACATGTATTAAATATCTTGTTAGTGTAATCCTTCAAACAGCATATCGGCGTTCTTAAACAATTTAATACAACAGACAGGCAGGGGTAAAAAGAATGCATAAATCACATAAAATTGGCATGCACGGATTACTGGTTACCACATAATACACGATAAACACTTAAGATCAAAATAATTAAAGCAGGACAAAAAGTCGTACCTGCAGGCGATGAGATGAGAGTCTGTACGAGTCTTCTATGTGTCTTAAGGGTCTCTTAAATAGACATCTAAACCCTAAAATCAATTTAGACTCTTCTCCTAAAAATTGTTCAATCTCACTAAATAATATCTAATTTAAGAATATTCTAATTTACACAATTATCTCAATTTAACAGATATCGATTTTCTAAAATATTCTAACTGATCTCATCCTTAACACAAAATCTTATCTTTTATTCAAAATAATTAGTACAGCAAATTTCTAACTTTTCTAACTAAAATAATTATCTAATTAACTAGTTACTCTTATATCTAATAAAAATAAAAATCACGGATTTTACAAGTAGCCTCAAAGAAGAAGCTTCCCAGGAGGATGATTCCCCGGAAAACAGTCAAAATTCCAGTCAAAATTCAGTCACTAATGCTTATGGATGCGCAGATTTACAGGATGCCCAGGACCCGTATGCATGAATTAGAATCTTTTATACATGATCAGTGAAATTCATCAGTCAACGGTCAGTCCCAACGGTCAGCCGACAAATTACCCAAGTAAAATGCTTTTACCTATACCAACCGACAAGTTACTCGAGTAAAATACTTTTGCTTTTACTTTTTGCTTTAACATAAGTGAATCACTTTCACTTGAGTAAAATGTTTTTTACTTTTGCTTTAATAATTGAAAGGTTATTCCTTTCCGCTCTATAAATATGAGCCTTCTTTGTATGTTTTCAGCAGGATGCAAACTGCTTTGTAAGTAGGATTCTCTCTCGTTCTCTCTTCTTTCTTTTCTCTCTAGTTCCCTAGTTTTTATGCTTCATTTGTAAATAGAAAAGTAACTTTCCGATAAGTAATATATATATATATATATATATATATATATATATTCAAGTAACTATCTGCATACCGGCTATTTGCCTGATTTTCCGATTATTTAATCTGCATACTTTCTGCATACCGGCTATTTGCCTGGTTTTCCGATTATTCATCTGCATTCCGATCACCATATCTACTATTCCGATCACACATCCACTGTTCCGATCATCCCTGGTTAGTAAATTATATATATATATATATGTTACTTTTCTGTTAAAGATAAGTGCAAAGTGGATTGAAGAGCAATAATGTTTCACTCAAGTATCATAACAGTCTTAGACATAGAGTTGCAGGTGCTCAGCTGTATATAGGCAGCTTACAAACATAAGACAAACAAAAGGGAATCCTATGGATAACAAACTAGTAGTGAGTAAAGACTTAGATAGCCCTGGTCATTAATGTTGCTAGCTATTACAGTTTTGGACTGTTAGATGCTCTGTCTTGACACTCCCCCTCTAGCTTGGAAGTGGGTGACGACTGAACTCCAAGCTTGGACATGAGATAGAAGTGTTGCTTAGCTGAAAGTCCCTTGGTGAGCAGGTCTGCCATCTGAGACTGAGTTGGGACATGTTTCGTGACTAAGGTGCCCACGTTAAGCTTCTCACGAATGAAGTGACAATCAATATCCACGTGTTTTGTTTTCTCATGTAGGACTGGGTTCACTGCTATTGCAATGGCAGCTTTGTTGTCACAATGAATGATAGTAGGTGGGAGTTCTGCAATGCCCAGATCACGTAGCAGTGCTTGGAGCCAAGTCACTTCGCAAGACGTTAGTGCCATGGCACGGTACTTTGTTTCGGCTTGTTTCTTAGTTTTCCAGGAACTAGGACTTGCACCAAGTAGTATGCAGAACCCAGTGGTGGATCTTCGTGTCATGGGGCATGTTGTCCAATCACTATCGCAGTAAGCGTGCAATTCCACAACAGAATCAGAGGCCAGGAGGATGCCTTGAGTTTGTGTACCCACCAGATATCTCAAGAGTTGAGTTGCGGCTTTCATGTGGGATGTACAGGGATGTTACATAAATTGTGTGAGGATGTGGACAGTATACACAATGTCAGGACGTGTAACCGTCAAATAGATCAACTTGCCTAATAGCATTTGATAGGGATGAGGATCTACAAGTGGCTCTCCCAATTCCTTTGTTAATCGGAGGTGAACATCTATTGGAATCTTCATTGGTGTAGTGGACTGAACATTGTACTCACACAGTAGGTCAATCAAGTATTTTCATTGTGACACAAAGACTCCTGCAGAGGACCGACCAACTTCCAGTCCCAAGAAGTAACGAAGGTTACCAAGATCCTTCATGTGAAACACAGTAGACAACATGAGTTTGAGTGTGTCAATTTCGGAGGCAGAGTTTCCAGCTATGAGCAAATCGTCCACGTACACTAAAACCAATGTTAATGCATCAGTGGTGGTTTTGATGAACAAGCTGTAGTCAGACTTAGATTGGGTGAATCCAAGATCGATCAGAGTCGTCGACAATTTTGAGAACCACAGACGTGGTGCTTGTTTCAGACCGTAAAGCGATTTTTTCAGTCTGCACACCAGTGTTGTATCAGCTGCAGAGACTACACTCTCCCCCTGAGCCATTTCAATTTGACATCCAACATGTGTATAGCCCAATGGCATCCTCATGTACACAGTATCGTCCAAGTCGCCATGAAGGAATGCGTTCATGACGTCCGTCTGCACCACGATCCAATTGTTGACTACAACCACAACAAGAAGAGCACGTATGGTTGCCATTTTAGCAACTAGTGTGAACGTCTGTTCATAGTCTATCTCGTAGACTTGTCTACAACCCAATACGACTAAGCGAGCTTTGAAACGTTCAATTGTTCCATCTGCCCTGAACTTAGTCTTATATAGCCACTTACATCCAATCGATTTCTTGCCTTGTGGAAGAATGGTGATATCCCATGTGTTGTTTTCTTCTAAGGCTTGCAACTCCACGTTCATAGCATCTATCCAATGTTGATATTTGACAACTTGCTGAAAGGAAGTTGGGTCTGTTGCAGAGGTCAGTGATGACAAAAAACTTTGAAATGATGATTCGATTGGTTGAGGCATGACAACAGCACACATAACAGTTGGCTTTGGGAATGGTTTAGAGATGTAAGCATCCATCCAGAAAGGTGTCTTTGTAACACGAGATGACCTTCGTACTGGCAGTAAAGGTGCTTCTTGTTCAGGTTCAGGTTCTTCGGCTTGGTTGTCATCTGGTTGTAGTTCAACAAGCTGTGACGGTGTGGTTGTGTTCATTTCTGGTGAGACTTGAGGTTCGGTTTCAGTTTTAGTAAACAGCTCTTCACATAGGTCATCAATTGGAGGTGATAAATGCTGTAGATTAATTGGTAGAGGTTGCAGATAGGACTTGGAGGCTCCATCTAATAAGGGGAATATGTGTTCATGAAATTTCACATCTCTTGATATCACAGATATCATAGAATTCAGAGTTAGGAGCTTGTATCCTCTTTTAGTAGCAGGGTATCCCACAAACACATGTGGCAATGCTCTTGGTTTGAGTTTGTCAGTTGTCACACCAGGTGGAGATGCCATGACCAAACAACCAAATACTTTGAGCTCATTATAGTCGGGTGTTTTTCCAAATAGAACCTCATATGGGCTGTTAGGAATATGTTGTTTTTGATGATAATTATAAAACACTTAGTAGATTTTGTATTAAGTCTATTTTGTAACTGTCAACGGAATGGTATGCTTTGCAGCTTCCATTGACAGGTAGCTCATCAACGAAATGAGTAATGTAGCAATTGCACTGTACAATACTTCACAAGTTGATATGCATTTTGTTGTAGGTATTAGATAGGTTCTCTAAGTCATGTTGACTAAGTATTAGATAGGCAAAATAGGTTGGTTACGTGTAAATATATTGTGCCTTGTAATTTTGCCTAAGTGAAGATTACTCTATCAACGGAATGAAGATTACTCATTAACGGATTGAAGATTACTCATCAACGAAATGAAGAATAAAGCTATCAACGAAACACATCTTCCTGCTATCAACGAATCATTATCACTTTTCTGAATAGTTGACAAAGTGATAGTGACAGTTTTCTGACAGATCAAAAGGAGATGTGGAAGTGTACTTTGCATTGGAAGCCATCAAAATGGTCACTGGAAATAAGAAAACATTCCAATTCCCAATTAGGTTCTTGAGTGTGATCATAATAAGCATGAAGACAAAAGCCAAGATCTTCAAGGACCATTGGACAAAAGGGATGAAAAGCAAGCTACTGAAGGTTACCTTTAGATTAATTTAGAGTAGCCAAAAATAGCATTGTAAACTTGGGTTATATAACCAAGTGTAGCAATTCATTTTAAGATAAGCGAGTGAGATAAAAATAGTTTGTATTAGCTTCTTTAAAAGAGCACTCTCACTCCATATCAGGAACTGAGCAGCTGTGATACTTTTGTAACACAGATTATTTCCGAAATAAAATCATCTCAGTTGGATCCTCAAAACATCCAACTGAAATTTTATATTTGCTTGAGTTTTTATTTTTCAGTATTGTTTTATTTGTAATTTGTTTAAGTTCAGAAAATATCTAGAATTGTATTCAACCCCCCCCCCCTTCTACAATTCTGTTAGGTCATTTGGGATTAACAATTGGTATCAAAGCAAGCTTCTAACTTACAAGAAGTTTAAAGATCTAGGCCAAAACAGTAACCATGGTGAAGAAGGATGCAGGTGTAAAGATACCAGTAAGGACAATTACTTTTACTGGAAAGTAAAAATGCATCTACATCTCATGTCTATGGATGAGAGATATGTAGACTGCATTGAGAAAGGTCCACACGTTCCCATGAAGTTTGCATCTAGAGTGGGACTGCCAGATGATGCTGAAGATGTAGAAATTCCAAAACTTGTCTCAGAATGGACTGTTGAAGATGTTGCAGAAGTCCATAAAGATAAGAGAACCATGAACATTCTGTTTAATGGTTTGGAGCAACAGATGTTTGACAATGTCATAAACTGTACAACTTATAAAGAAGTATGGGACACTGTTAGAACACTCTGTGAAGGAACTGAGCAAGTTAGGGAGAACAAAATGCAACTCCTCATACAACAATATGAGCACTTTCATTTCAAAGCTGGTGAAACCCTAAATGACACGTTTAGTAGGTTTCAAAAGCTTTTGAATGGATTAAAGTTGTATGTGAGGATCTATCAAACCAAGGATTCAAACCTCAAATTTCTAAGAGCTCTTCCAAAAGAGTGGAAGCCTATGACTGTTTCTCTGAGAAACACTCAAGAGTACAAAGACTACACTCTTGAAAGGCTTTATGGAACCTTAAAGACATATGAGCTGGAAATGGAGTAAGATGAAGAAATTCAGAAGGTACAAAAGAAAGGTGGATCTATTGCATTGATTGCATCTGTGAACCAACTGGAAGATGACAATGATGAAACTCCAAAAGCCACAACTAGTCGAGCTAGTTGTAGGAGTGATGTTAGCAAGGGTAAAGGCAAGATGACAGAAGAAGAACAAGAACCAGCCAACTTGGATGACTTAGATGAAATTGATGAACACATTTCTTTTCTTTCAAGGAAATTCTCTAAGTTCAAATTCAAGAGAAACTAAGAATCAAGGCCACCAAGGAGAGACTTTCAACCTAGCAAAAATAATTGGATTGAAAAGTCTAAGTCTAAATGTTTCAACTTTGGAATGATTGGTCACTTTGCTGGAGATTGTAGAAAGCCCAAAGTTGAGAAGAGCAACAGGAAATTTGAGCCTGTTGATTATAAAAAGAAATACTTTGAACTTCTCAAGCAGAAAGAAAAGGCTTTCATGTCTCAGGAGTATGATTGGGCTGGTAATGGTGAAGATTCAGATGATGATGTTGAGTATGTCAACTTGGCTCTAATGGCTAACAATCATTAGCAGGAAGCAAGTTCCTTTAGCAACCAGGTAACAATTACTAATCTTTCTGAGCTTTCTAAAGAGGAATGCGATAGTGCAGTGAATGAAATGTCTACTATATTGTATAATTTACGTGTTACTCTTAAATCACTTACCAAAGAGAACTCAAGAATTAAAGAGACCAATTTGCTCTTAAGTGATAGAAATGCCATGTTAGAAGCACAACTCATTGAGTTTGAGAAAATGAGGTGTGTTAGTAGGGATGCCAAGCAGGAACTTGAGAAAGTGTTAAAAAGGGAAGAAATTCTTAAAACACAACTAGAAATAGAACAGAAAGTGATTGCCAAGTGGAAAGATTCTAGGAATGTTGCTAGCAACATCATTAATGTTCAAGGTATGGAGTCTTTCTGTGAGCAGTCATGAAAAAGAACAAAGAGAAGCTAGGGTATGCTGGTGAAACCTTAGAATCAGAAACAGAATCAACAAACAACAATGATCATATGTTGAAGGTTGATACGTCAACGGAATGCAAGGTTTCGTTGACAGATGAACCATCAACCGATCAGGCTGTTTCGTTGACAGAGAAAAAGAAAGAAGAACTCACTAGACTTAATAACAAGTATGGTCCTGTCACCAAGAACTTTGTTCAAGGTGAGTCTAGTAAATCAAAGAAAGTTGAGAAGCCTGTTGAAAGAGTGAATGTAGGTCACTTGTCCAACAAGCAATTGAAAGACAAGTTAGAGAAAATTCAAGTTGAGGTTAAAGGCAATAAAAAGAATAACATAAATGGGAAAGTAGGGATTAACAAACATAACAATTACACACCTGATACGTATGCTCCTAGAAATACATGTGTTAATTGTGGTAGTGTTAGTCATTATCTGCTAACTGCAAATCTGTTAAGAAGACTGCTAATGTGAAAATGCCTAAGCCTGCAATGAATGTTTCTATGCCTACAATGCCTGTTATGCCTAACATGTTTGCTCCATATGCATAATTTCAAAATCCATATGCCAGCATGTCATTTGTGCCTAATCCATACATGAACATGATTAATATGCCACAAATGCCATGGAATTTGAATAACATGTTTGTTCCTCCAACTATGCATGCTGTGAATGAAAATGTGAGCAATCCTCAGAAATCAACACCAAAGGTAAAGGTTAATTTAAATCAATCTGAGCCCAAGGTGAAAAATGATATAAAAGGAAAATCAAAGGCTAACAAAACAGGACCCAAGGTAACTTGGGTACCAAAATCAACTTGATTTGGTTTTATTGTGTGTAGGGAGACAAAAGGAATCTTTGGTACTTGGATAGTGGTTTTTCAAGACACATGACTGGTGATTCTACCCTGCTCACAGAGTTTCAGGAAAGAGTTGGCCCTTGTATTGCTTTTGGAGATGACAGCAAAGGCTACACTAAGGGATATGGCTTGATTTCAAAAGAGAATGTCATCATAGATGAGGTTGCATTGGTGGATGGTCTTAAGCACAATTTGCTTAGTATCAGCCAACTTTGTGACAAAGGATTTTTAGTTACTTTTTCGAAAGAAGCCTGTGTTGTTTCTAAAGTAGGAGACAACAATGTGGTAATGACTGGATTCAGAAGAGGGAATGTGTACATTGCTGACTTTAGTAGCACAAGTCTAGACACCATCACTTGTCTTTTCAGCAAGGCAAGCAAGGATGAAAGTTGGCTATGGCACAAGAAATTGTCTCATTTGAATTTTAAGGTTATGAATGATTTGGTGAGGAAAGATCTTGCTAGAGGAATTCCACAGGTGGAATTCTCCAAGGATGGTTTATGTGATGCCTGTCAGAAAGGGAAACAAAAGAAGGCATCATTCAAAAGCAAGACAGAGTCATCAATAGTCCAACAGCCTGAGTTGCTTCATATGGATCTATTTGGCCCTGTAAATGTCATGTCCATTTCAAAGAAGAAATACTGTCTTGTGATTGTTGATGATTTTTCTAGATTTACATGGACTTTCTTTTTGCACTCCAAAGATGAGGCAAGTGAAATCATTATCAATCACATCAAGATGGTAAACAATCATCCTGATTTCAATGTAAGAAGGATTAGAAGTGACAATGGGACATAATTCAAGAATTCAAATATGAAGATGTTCTGTGAAGAAAATGGTATTTTGCATGAATTTTCAGCAGCAAGGACACCACAGCAAAATGGTGTAGTTGAAAGGAAAAACAGAACACTTATTGAAGCTGCAAGGACAGTGCTAGATGAATCAAAGTTACCAACTTATTTCTGGGCTGAGGCAGTTAACACAGCTTGCTTCACTCAAAATATTTCTTTGATTAATCAAGCCAAAGGAATGACCCCTTATCAACTACTCAAAAGAAAGAAGCCACTATTGGATTTTATTCATGTCTTTGGATGCAAGTGTTTTGTTCAGAGAAATCAAGCTGAGCATTTGGGGAAATTTGAAGCAAAGGCAGATGAATCAATATTTGTGGGATATGCAGCAGGTAAAGCTTAAAGAGTCTATAATCTCAGAACCAACATTGTTATGGAATCTATACATGTTGTTTTTGATGATCTCAAAATTCAAGGTCTCTGTGATGAAGGTTTCCATGAAAGTCTTTCTTTTGAGAATGAGGAAGGAGATTAAGTGAATCATGTTAAGGCTATTGAGACACAGCCTAAAGTTGTTGTGTCTAGCACAGATGAAAGCAGTAGTGAAGATGAAATTGATGCATTAAGATTGAAAAGAATAGCTGCTAGCAGACCAAATGGTCATTTCGTTGACAGTCATGATGAAGGATTCGTTGACAGTCAGAATGAGCGTTTCGTTGACAGTCTAAATGGGCTTTCCGTTGACAGTCACAGAAATGCCTCTAGGAGTGATCAATTAGGGACAACAAACTCAGGGGGAGTTTCTCAAGGACAAATATCTAATCAAGGCAATCATGATCACGAAGCTACATCTTCTAGAGCTAATCTACTTACCTCAAGGAAATGGACTAAAGATCATCCCTTTGAACTTATTATAGGTGATGTTTCTTCAAAAGTCCAAACTAGAAGAGCAACTCAAGAGGAATGTCTATATAGTAGCTTTCTGTCTCAAGATGAGCCAAAGAAAGTTGAGGATGCACTTCTAGATCTAGATTGGATTTTAGCTATGCAAGAGGAGCTAAACCAATTTGAGAGAAACAAAGTTTGGAAGCTGGTGCCCAAGCCTAAGGACAGAAGTGTTATAGGCACAAAATGGGTGTTCAGAAACAAGATGGATGAAAATGGCATAGTCACAAGGAACAAAGCTAGATTGGTTGCAAAAGGCTATTCACAGGGAGAAGGAATTGATTTTGATGAAACCTCTGCTCCTGTTGCAAGACTAGAAGCAATAAGGATATTCCTAGCCTATGCAGCCCATGCCAATTTCAAAGTCTATCAAATGGATGTGAAGAGTGCTTTTCTGAATGGGGAATTGGAAGAGGAGGTATATGTGAGTCAACCTCCTGGTTTTGAAGATGATGATTTTCCACAATATGTGTACTTCCTCCTCAAAGCACTCTATGGTTTGAAACAAGCACCTAGAGCCTGGTATGACACACTTTCACAGTTCCTCCTTGAGAATCACTTCACTAGAGGTACTGTAGATAAAACTCGTTTTCATAGGATTGTGAATGGCTCTACTATACTTGTTCAAATTTATGTAGATGACATAATTTTTGGGTCTACAGATGAAAAACTTTGTCAAAAGTTTGCCAAGCTTATGCAAAGTAAATATGAAATGAGCATGATGGGAGAATTAACTTATTTTCTTGGTCTCCAAGTGAAGCAAGTTAATGAAGGCATTTTCATTAGTCAAACAAAATATATTCATGATTTGTTAAAGAAATTTAACTTAATGGAATGCTCTCCTGCCAAAACTCCCATGCCTACTGCCACCAAACTTGAATTGAATACTAAGAAAAAATCTGTGGACATTTCAAGTTATAGAGGCATGGTAGGCTCACTTTAATATTTAATAGCTAGTAGACCTGATATTATGTTTGCTACATGTCTATGTGCTAGATTTTAGGCTGATCCTAGGGAATCCCATTTAGTTGCTATTAAAATAATTTTCAGATATTTCAAAGGAACACCAAACCTTGGCATTTGGTATCCTAGAGAATCTGGCTTTGAACTAATTGGTTATTCAGATACAGATTATGCAGGATGTAAAATTGATAGGAAAAGCACAACTGGCACCTTTCAATTCCTAGGAAACAAGCTTGTGTCATGGTTCAGCAAGAAACAAAACTCAGTTTCTACCTCCACAGCTGAGGCTGAGTATATTGCAGCTGGAAGTTGTTGTGCACAGATTTTATGGATGAAAAATCAACTACTTGATTATGGATTAAGAGTTGAGAAAATTCCTATCTTCTGTGACAACACTAGTGCCATTGCCATTACTAAGAATCCAGTACAGCATTCAAGGACCAAGCACATTGACATCAAGTATCATTTCATTAGAGAACATGTTATGAATGGTACTGTGGAGTTACATTTTGTTCCAAGTGAACAACAACTTGCAGACATCTTTACCAAGCCACTTGATGAATCAACATTCTCAAGATTAGTAAGTGAGCTAGGTATGCTAAATTTCTCTTAATTATTTTTGTGATTTTTGCAAGTAATAATGCAGCCAGAAATTTGCTATGATTTTCTGTGAAATAATTTTCTCAGGAAAAAAGTGAAATTTTTTCTAAGTCAAAATTACTATGTCAACGAATGCTTCATTCCGTTGA
Organism: Heracleum sosnowskyi; assembly: GCA_030848705.1. Lineage (NCBI taxonomy): Eukaryota > Viridiplantae > Streptophyta > Magnoliopsida > Apiales > Apiaceae > Heracleum > Heracleum sosnowskyi. The sequence continues at coordinate 61,799,665 of CM061237.1, read as the reverse complement.
CAGACTTAGTATTTTTCTGGGTGTTTCGTTGATAGCTCTTTTATGTCAACGAAACGCAGCTTTATCAACGAAATAGACGGGACCTAAACCGCCCAATTCTGATTCGTTGATACAGTGTAGTTAATCTGAACCGTTGAATTTGCACGTCTCTTCACCACGATCTATGCATACTGAAGGAATTTACGGATGAGCGGAAGCGTGATATAACATTTATTCCGTAAAAAGCATGTATCGCACATATAGAAAAATATATAAAATGAAAGAGCGGAGGAATCATAACCATACCTTGAAAATCGAAGCTTTATAAAATGGATTCTAGCAGTTGCTCCTCAGAGTGTGAAGCACTCTACCGGTATCCACCAAGAATAATCCTTCGATGAAGCTTTTTATAAAACTAAGCTTTTATAAAAATGGAGTTTTTCTTCTTTTGAGAGAGAGAGAGAGAGATGAAGAAGAAGAGGGTGGCAACTAGGTTTTCACAAAAACTCAAGTCCTTTAGAATGAACTATCTCATTCTATTTATAGGGCTCTCCTAGGGTTTTTTAATATATCTTTATATATATATATTAACCCCACATTTTATCATATAAAATGCTTTAATAATAATTAAAACTATTTTAATCATTATTTCCTTTTCTAAACTATTTAGAAAATAACTTGCTCTCTCAAAATACCTTCATCAATAAATTAATCTTTTATGGTGTGACCCTGTAGGTTCAATATTAAGCCGGTAGTAGAAATAAATAATAATAAACTTTTATTTATTATTTATATGAATTCTAATAATTCATTAAATATAATTAACTGATTAATTATATTTATTCTACATCGTGAGTGATGCTGCTCAACATATCGCGACTATCCGGATAATATGAATTCACTGCTTAGAATACCAAGAACCTGTCAGTGACTAGTTTCAGTACAATCAATTCCTTCTACCCTACAATATCCCGATTAAATATAAGGCATGGATCTCGTGTCAGACCTTATCAAATTTAATCATATGATTTTTTATTCATAATGCTAAGTTCATATTAATGCAAATTAGAAACTCCTTTCTAATTTCATACACTCTGGCCAGAGATTCCAGAACTCGCATACTAAGAATAACATAGGATATTCTCTTCCTATACTGGAAGGGGTAGATCCTCTATTGACGTTAACTATCTCCATACACAAATCCATATGCCCAGAATAGACCTAATGGATGTCCTTGAGACTAAGGACTAATCCAAAGCATAGTTCATTATATACAAGATAACTCTAACGATCTCAAGTCTAAGGACACTTGTACAACTATCACTCAGTGAATAACTATTGACACGTGAGTAAACTCCATTAGCTATTCAACTTATCGAGTCATGTTCAGTGAACTTATTCCTTAACAAGCACCTACATACTAGCTATAGTGTCACCACACAAATGCCTATGAGAACAGACATCCTCCTGACGGGAGCAAGCATAGTATGTACCAATCTTTGCGGATTCACCAACTTCCGATTAGTTATCCTATGATCAGGAACTGTTTAAGTCTAGAGTTATAATCTTCTATATCTCACTATTAGAATCTCATTATAATTCTAGAAGCTTTACTCTAAACTATGGAACATCTTATTTAATACACTTTAAATAGATAAAGCCCGTAATAAAAACAAAACAAGTCTTTTGTTAACATTAATGAAATCAAATAAGAATACAAGAAAGTTCTTCCTAACTCATCATACATGATTGGATTTAGGACAAACACTTTCAATCTCCCACTTGAACTAAAGCCAATCACACTGGTATCTAATACCCATCTTCTCTTTATGACGATCAAAGTGAATCTGAGACAATGTCTTTGTGAGTGGGTCTGCTACGTTGTAATGTGTGTCAACTCTCTCAATTTTGACATATCCTCTTTCAATGATCTCCCTAATCAAATGAAAGCGCCGCAAAACATGTTTGGTATTTTTTATGAGACCTAGGTTCATTGGCTTGTGCTATTGCTGCGTTGTTATCACAATACAACACAATAGGCTCCTCAATGCTAGGAACAACTCCCAACTCAGAAACAAATTTCCTCATCCAAACGGCCTCTTTTGCAGCCTCACTTTCAGCTATATACTCTGCTTCCGCTGTGGAGTCAGCCGTTGTAGACTGTTTGGAACTCTTCCAACTAATCGCTCCACCATTCAGAGTAAACACGTACCCTGACATGGATGTGCTATCATCACTTTCTAATTGAAAACTAGAGTCAGTATAACCCTCTATTTTCAACTCAGATCCACCAAAAACAAGAAAAATATCCTTAGTCCTTCGCAAATACTTAAGGATGTTCTTCACTGCTTTCCAGTGGTCTTCACCTGGATTGGACTGATATCTGCTCGTCACACTAATTGAATGAGCAACATCAGGCCTAGTACACAACATCGCGTACATGATAGATCCTATTGCCGAAGCATAAGGAATCTTACTCATACGCTCCCTTTCTTCCGGTGTCTTAGGAGACATCTTCTTCGAAAGGGATACTCCATGGCTCATTGGTATGAGACCTCTCTTGGAGTTTTCCATGCTGAACCTTTTAAGCACTTTCTCGATGTATGTACCCTGGGTAAGACCAATCATTCTTCTAGATCTATCTCTATAGATCTTCATACCGAGAATGTAGGATGTTTCTCCCATGTCCTTCATAGTGAAGTTCTTTGATAGCCACACTTTGACTGATTGTAGCATCGGTATATCATTTCCTATAAGAAGTATGTCATCCACATACAACACAAGAAATGTTACCACGCTCCCTCTAACCTTCTTGTAGACACATGGTTCATCTATGTTTTTGATAAAATCAAACTCTTTGATTGTCTCATCAAAATGGATGTTCCATCTATGAGAAGCTTGCCTTAATCCATATATGGTCCGTAGCAGCTTACACACTAGGTGTTCATTCCCTTTGGAAACAAAACCCTCTGGCTGTGTCATATACACTTCCTCTTCAAGTTTCCCATTGAGGAAGGCTGTTTTCACGTCCATTTGCCAGATCTCATAGTCGTAGTAAGCAGCAATGGCAAGAAAAATCCGAATCGATTTTAACAGGGCTACAGGCGAAAAAGTTTCATCAAAGTCAATCCCTTGCCTTTGTCTGAATCCTTTTGCCATGAGCCTGGACTTATAGGTCTCCACCTCGCCATCTGCTCCAATCTTTCTCTTGTATACCCATTTGCACCAAATAGGCTTCACATCCTTGGGTGCTTCAACCAAAGTCCATACTTGGTTGGTATACATAGAATCCATTTCGGATTTCATGGCACTCTGCCATTTCTCTGAGTTAATACTACTCATAGCCTCAATATAGGTCATAGGGTCGTCATCATCAATGATTGACAACTCATTGTCATTCTCAATGACAAGGCCATAATACCTCTCAGGTTGGCGAGACACTCTCTCTGACCTACGAATGGGCTGTTCCACAGAAGGTTGTTCAGTCTGAACAGATGTTTCCTCTTGAACCGTGGTAGTTTGTGCTTCTTGAACTTCATTAAGTTCTATTTTGCTCCCACTGTTCCCTTCAAGGATAAACTGTTTTTCCAAGAAGGTAGCATGTCTGGAGACAAATACCCTATGATCGGTGTAAAAGTAATACCCTAAAGTCTCTTTAGGATATCCCACAAACTTACATTTAACGGATCGAGATTCCAGCTTATCAGGGTCAACTTTCTTGACATAAGCTGGACATCCCCAAATCTTAACGTGTTTAAGACTCGGTTTCCTTTCTTTCCATATCTCATATGGAGTTTGAGGAACAGATTTGGAAGACACCTTATTCAGTAAATATGCTGAGGTTTCCAATGCATAACCCCAAAGGAATAATGGAAGATATGTATAGCTCATCATGGATCGAACCATGTCTAACAAAGTTCGATTTCTCCTTTCAGATACCCCATTCAACTGTGGAGTATATGGAGGAGTCCACTGAGAGACTATACCATTTTTTTGAGATAATCTAGAAACTCACCATTCAAGTATTCACCACCTCGATCTGATCGAAGGGTTTTAATACTATGTTTGGTTTGTTTCTCCACTTCATTCTTGTATTCTTTGAACTTTTCAAAGGCTTCAGACTTGTGTTTCATCAAATACACATATCCGAATCTAGATCGATCATCTGTGAAAGTAATGAAGTATGAAAATCCACCCATGGCTTGCGTAGACATCGGTCCACATACATCTGTGTGTACCAATCCTAGCAAATCTGCAGCCCTCTCTCCATGTCCACTAAATGGAGATTTGGTCATTTTACCCAATAGACAAGACTCGCATGTAGGATATGATTCAAAATCAAAGGGTTCAAGTAACCCTTCCTTATGCAATGTACGAAGTCTATTTTCACTAATATGACCAAGTCTGCAGTGCCACAAATAGGTGAGATTTTCATCATCCCTTTTCCTTTTATTAGTACGTTCAATTTGTAGTAAATTATGCTCTACGTCACATACATACAGACCATTATTTAAAATACCACTACCATAAAGAACATTATCTCTAAGAATTGAACATTTATTATTCTGAATAACAAACGAAAATCCAGCCAAGTCTAACATGGGAATAGAAATAATATTCCTCACAATCGAGGGAACAAAATAACAATTATTTAAAACAATAGTCTTGCTCGTAGGCATATGTAAATCAAATGATCCTACAGCTTCAGCAGCAACTCTTGCTCCATTTCCCATCCGTAGAATCACCTCCTCTTCCTCAAGAGTCCTACTTCTCCTTAGTCCCTGCAATGAATTGCAAATGTGAGAACCACAGGCAGTATCTAATACCCAACTAGAAATTTGATTTAATGACATATTCACTTCAATCATGAACATACCTGAATCATAAGCGGCAGTCTCACTACCCTTCTTCTTCTTCAATTCTGCAAGGTAAACCTTGCAGTTCCTCTTCTAGTGCCCCACCTTGTTACAGTGGAAGCAAACAACTTTGCTTTTGGGGTCTTCAGCTTTTGGTGGAACCGGCCTTTTTTCACCTACTTTCTTCTTCTTGGGAGGGTTCTTCTTCCTTTTCTTAGGATTGGAACCTTCACCAATTAGAAGAACAGAACTTTTCTTAGAGGGAAAATTCGATTCCGCAGTCTTCAACATGTTGTGGAGTTCAGCCAGGCTGGCGTCCAACTTATTCATGTGAAAGTTCACAACAAACTGCGAAAACGAACCCGGAAGTGATTGCAAGACCAAGTCTTGACTCAGCTCCCCATCCATGTTGAAACCAAGTTGTCCAAGACGTTCAATAAAATTGATCATCTTAAGTACATGGTCATTCACAGACGATCCCTCAAACATCCTACAGCGGAACAACTCCTTCGATATATCATATCGAGCTGTCCTCCCTTCCACATCATACAACTCTTGTAGATGCGTTAGGATAGTGTGAGCATCCATATGCTCATGCTGCTTCTGTAGCTCAATGTTCATGGAAGCTAGCATGATACATTGAGCAACATTTGCATCATCTATCCACTTACGATACACAACATGTTCATCATTATGTGCATCGTCAGCAGGTTCAGCAGGCTTAGGTGAGTTAAGCACATATTCCAGCTTCTCAACCCTGAGAACAATTTTCAGGTTTCGAAGCCAGTCAGCAAAATTAGGACCAGTCAATTTGTGAGCATCCAGTATGCTTCGGAGTGATAGTGCAGAAGACATAATGTATATAGTAAATCTGTAAATGATAAACACATAACAACACTTAGCAAATATTCAATTTCATTTTAAAACACTATATGAATCGGGTCTTTATTCATAAGTGGCTCCCACTAGTTTATCTAATTTATACAACCCCTTAAATGGAAAAATTAAGCATTCATAATGCTATTGGGAATAGGGATCCTACATTCCATCACACAACCTCGTTTGTGGCACGAAACGCCATGTGATGTTCAGTAGGCAGACAACTCTTGTCAATTACATCTCATGTTATTCCTTAATAAAACTTTAGCCTCTTGAATAATTGAGTCACGGCTGTAGCACGACAAACTCAATATTCTAAGTCAAGTCTAACCCAACATTTCATACAATTGAATCAGTCTCCAACAGCCCACGGCTGTAGCACGTAACGACCATTAGATTCTAATTCATTGTACACATCTCTATGTTATAGACAAGTATTTCTTATTTCGAAATCAAAGCCCTCGGCTGTAGCACGAAACGACAATGATTCAAAAATAAGAACTACTTTCTACCATGTTGGAAGGCTATGACCGACACAAGCCCGTTGTGTCATTGGCCAATTACTACTTGATATTATTTAATTTTAGAGGGATTATATTATGTTACAACCATAATCATATTACTAGGAGATTTTCTTTTTCTTGAACAAAATACAATTATGATATTTAAATGAAAAATTCCCAGTGTGTTGGAGGGGTCACATCGGTCTCGCTTAAAACCCAACGGCCTAGACAGAAATTTTCATTTTCAACATCAAAAGAGTATTTCACTCTATGTTTCATAAACATAAGAATCTCATGGTTGTACTCATAATATTATTGTTAAGGCAAGAAACGATTCATATTCTAGATTTTCTAGAGCACGCCTTATATTGATTTAAGTTCACCTAAATCTATCATCGCATGGTAAATATAGGCATATATCTCATATATAAAATAAATAAACAAGTAAGCATGCAAGTAATATCATGTCATACAATGATATAATGATGTATGGATTTATTATAGTATTTAAAAGCAATTAAAACAATTAATACATGCTTTAAAACACATCCGGGAATATAAACAGTTCCAAACTTTTATATAAAAAATATTTGACCACTCCATTAGATCCGTCTCGGAAAAACGAATCCAACGGTATATTGCACGCCCAAAACGGAGTTACCAAACTCCCAAAAAATCAAATTTAATGTGGATAGATGGGCTGTAACGCATTACTGGAATGCGTTACAGGCCTTTCCCAGCGGTTGCACGCCACGCGCGCGCACCAGCAGCAGTTTTTTTTTTTTTTTATGTTTGTAACTCCTTAGCATTTATAACACTTAAAAAACTGCCTTTGCCATTAAATACATTTATTGTTATTATTATTTTATTTTAATATTAATAAATTAATTAACAATTAATTAATAAATTAATAAAAAATCAAAATAATATGATTTCTGAAATCAAACAAAAGCAAAAATAAGCAAGTATCTATGGGGTTCTTGTACAAATTTTAATTCATATATTTCAACATGTATAATTATTTTATGAATTTTAATTAAAACAATTTTAAAAAATTCATAACAAATAATCTACATATCACAAAATTATGAAAAAAAATACCCAGATCATCCACAACACTTGTAGAACCCAGATCAATGATCAAAATCTCATGCAAATAATATTTCGAATTAATTCTTAATTAAATCTAAATATACTTGCAAAAATCATAATAAATCCATACATGTATAAAAAAATCTGAAATTTTTTATATGAATCTCTATATGCATAACCTAGCTCTGATACCATTGAAGGAATTTACGGATGAGCGGAAGCGTGATATAACATTTATTCAGTAAAAACCATGTATCGCACATATAGAAAAATATATAAAATGAAAGAGCGGAGGAATCATAACCATACCTTGAAAATCGAAGCTTTATAAAATGGATTCTAGCAGTTGCTCCTCAGAGTGTGAAGCACTCTACCGGTATCCACCAAGAATAATCCTTCGATGAAGCTTTTTATAAAACTAAGCTTTTATAAAAATGGAGTTTTTCTTCTTTTGAGAGAGAGAGAGAGAGATGAAGAAGAAGAGGGTGGCAACTAGGTTTTCACAAAAACTCAAGTCCTTTAGAATGAACTATCTCATTCTATTTATAGGGCTCTCCTAGGGTTTTTTAATATATCTTTATATATATATATATATTAACCCCACATTTTATCTTATAAAATGCTTTAATAATAATTAAAACTATTTTAATCATTATTTCCTTTTCTAAACTATTTAGAAAATAACTTCCTCTCTCAAAATACCTTCATCAATAAATTAATCTTTTATGGTGTGACCCTGTAGGTTCAATATTAAGCCGGTAGTAGAAATAAATAATAATAAACTTTTATTTATTATTTATATGAATTCTAATAATTCATTAAATATAATTAACTGATTAATTATATTTATTCTACATCATGAGTGATGCTTCTCAACATATCGCGACTATCCGGATAATATGAATTCACTGCTTAGAATACCAAGAACCTGTCAGTGACTAGTTTCAGTACAATCAATTCCTTCTACCCTACAATATCCCGATTAAATATAAGGCATGGATCTCGTGTCAGACCTTATCAAATTTAATCATATGATTTCTTATTCATAATGCTAAGTTCATATTAATGCAAATTAGAAACTCCTTTCTAATTTCATACACTCTGGCCAGAGATTCCAGAACTCGCATACTAAGAATAACATAGGATATTCTCTTCCTATATTGGAAGGGGTAGATCCTCTATTGACGTTAACTATCTCCATACACAAATCCCTATGCCCAGAATAGACCTAATGGATGTCCTTGAGACTAAGGACTAATCCAAGGCATAGTTCATCATTATATACAAGATAACTCTAACGATCTCAAGTTTAAGGACACTTGTACAACTATCACTCAGTGAATAACTATTGACACGTGAGTAAACTCCATTAGATGTTCAACTTATCGAGTCATGTTCAGTGAACTTATTCCTTAACAAGCACCTACATACTAGCTATAGTGTCACCACACAAATGCCTATGAGAACAGACATCCTCCTGACGGGAGCAAGCATAGTATGTACCAATCTTTGCGGATTCACCAACTTCCGATTAGTTATCCTATGATCAGGAACTGTTTAAGTCTAGAGTTATAATCTTCTATATCTCACTATTAGAATCTCATTATAATTCTAGAAGCTTTACTCTAAACTATGGAACATCTTATTTAATACACTTTAAATAGATAAAGCCCGTAATAAAAACAAAACAAGTCTTTTGTTAACATTAATGAAATCAAATAAGAATACAAGAAAGTTCTTCCTAACTCATCATACATGATTGGATTTAGGACAAACACTTTCACATACACCCCTGTAAGTATAAATAATGGTAACATTTTAATTGTAACAGTTAGATTTTTAAGCCAATCCAGTAATTTATATTTATTATTGGACTTAATTTTTGAGAAATTTTGGGGGAGTATTTAAGAAATTTTGTTTTCTTTAATTCTTTTCTACCTTGCTCTCAAAATTTCCATAGGCTTTCTTACTTCTTCTTCTCTCAAAGCAAAACAAAGTTCGAGCTTTTCTTCACTCAACAATGGCACCCATAGTCAAACTCATGTCAGCTGGAGGGTTCATTTACGAGAAGAACAACTTGTTAGGTCCAAAGTATCGTAGAGGGGGGGGGGTTGAATACGATACTCACAAATAATTTAATTTCGTTCGCGGATTAATCTTTCAGTTCTATAACAAAATCAAACACACCAAACCAAACCAAGTTTCGGGGAATATATCTTTTTATAAATATAAACCTCGAGGGGTGCTACAATTTCTAATCCGTAGATTAGCTTCAATGAGTTTAAGGTTACACAAATACAAAACAATGATCAAGTTCTGAGCACTATTAATTTCTCTGATAATTTTCTCCGGCTCTTCTCTCTCTCAGTAATGTCTCTGTGTTGAATGCCTTAACTGAAGAAGACACTATCTTCTCTCGAGTTAATTGTAGACTTGAATTGAAAAACCATCGAACCATTTAGAATAGAATATTCTTGGCCGTTGGATCTTCATCAACCTGTCAGACAAGCACAACTTTTCACCTGCTCCATGAATTGAAAAACCATCGAATGGATTAAAAAACCATCGAATGGATTAAATCAATTTGCCATTCGATAGTTTTTAAATCAAAACTATCGGATGCCAAATTAATTTACATTGTTTTTCAATGAATCACTTCAACCACCATTCGATAGTTTTTTCAATTGAAAAACTATCGAATTCTTTTTCTTGTCTTTTGTCCTTTAGTAATTACTCCTGAGCTCCTGGGTGTTTAAGTTTTAGACTGTATCAATTTCTTCTGAGACGATAAAACAACTTGATCTTTTTAGTGCCGTCACCTAGTGCAACTGGTCTGGTTCACAGATGAATAACACTTGATCAATTCTTCTTTTATGTCTTCAATATAGTGCTGCTGATAAGTCCCTTGTCGTTCTGGTTGCTTCATCACTGGAATCCCGTGGTACTGAACCCTAAATCATTCACATACTTCTGTCGTCTTGAAAGTCTTGTTTCTTTTGCTGTCACTGAGGCTTGAACATTTTCATGAACTTCTTTCCGTGACCTGTTTACGGACTTCAAGAATACATAACGTATTTTGATTTTTTGAGTTTACCTTTTCTTCTTTGATTCTGGATTCCTGTGCTTCTGTTAATATTATTGTCTGTCTTGTCCTTTGTTGAGTTGTAGTTATCTCTTTTACATCTTATGTTACATTATGCTTTACAATCTCCCCCTATTTGATTGGATAGAGTTCGACAAGCAAATACTTCGAGGATAACTCAACTAACTAAGGAAACATTAAACTACTTAAAGTAAGACAGCGTAATAATATTAATGCATTCTGGATTAGATATATATACATTTCCAGATTTCATAAATCAAAGAACAATTAAACTTTATACAATGAAGTTGCTCATCTAGTCTGAGCTGATAGTTCTTTTGTTCTTTGCTTCAATCTTCAGTCCATTCCAATCTCACCTTCTTCAATCATTGGATCGGAGTTAGCAGCTTGATAATCAATCACAGATAGATAGTGCAGTGGTTCTCCAGGTTTAAGGATTGCTCCTTGGATGTGTCTTCCAATATATTCAACCTCTTGACCCACTCCAGCCCATAACCATGCAATGTTAACATCTTTCTTGTTTAGCTTTGGCATATTTGGCAGTCTGGTATGCACTTCCAATCCTCTTTCCACTCTTTTCCTATAGTCTGTGAAGACTTTACCTCAGTTGACTTGTCAATAGTAATTGATTCATCGTCACCGAGTTGCCGATCTGCACCTACGTTAGACCCTTTACCCGCAGGATCCAGATATGTTCCATCTGGGGAGGTAGACAATGACCTTTTAGATTGTGCATTTAGGTCAAAGCCTTCTCTCGACGTCTGTGAAGACCCTTGGTTCTTAGAACCTTCAACCAGTAAACCTGACCGTAATATGGTCGGAACACCAGTTGCTTCCGTCAATTCTTCCTTACTTGATTGAGCTATTAGTTCAGATATTGCTTTCGTTAGCGTAGCCCAATCAGCATCATAAAAATCAGTAAAGGGCACTTTGGATGAGAGAAATGAAGTATCAACAGTTGCCTCGGTTTCTGTTCTTCTCCTTTTAGAGGAAGGCAGAGCTGCTGTTGAAGGGTGTATCTCCTTATGTGGTGCTGCTTTGGCACTATCTCCCTCGATACTCAGGGATGTCTGTATACTGGGTATAGTAGGGGAAGGAGGTGTGTTTGTGGTTTCATTTGGCTCGTCCAAAGGCTCTTCGACCGTGGTTAGAGGTTGTGGGTTTGCAACCTCCTGGTCAGGAATGGCCACTAAGGGCTCTGGATCAACATCCATGGGTTGTGGTTCAGGAGCCAGTTCAGGTTCAGGAATGTTACCTTGAATTACCTGTTCCCCTGGGGGTAGAAGTGGTAGGGGCACCGTTCTTAGATATTCAGTGAGAACAGTGGGTACCCCTGGAAGATAGTTGTTCTTCCTTATCAGAGCGGTTATGGCATTGCTCTTCATCTTCATACACTCCTGGTTCTCCTCACCATCAAATGTCTCCCGTTCATCATCTGTTAAGACATCATTGAGAATTAGATGTAGGAACCTAGGATAGAAACATAGCACATCATCTATGCATGTTCTTTCATCCAGTGGTCCCATGCATATGATTACTTGATCAATCAGTAACCGTCCAATGTTAATATGCCTATTGTTGGCAATGGCAAACTCTATCTTTTGAAGGAATAAGGGAATACCATGCAGATTTGTTAGCTTGGCAGTAAAAACATGGATTAGGGTATGAAAGAAAAAGTTCCATGCTTTTGGCAAGTAATGCTTAAGGAACTCTCCCACAAAGAAGTTAGGTTGTTGACTTCTAATGAGATTGAAGAAAGCATGTATCTCCTCAGTTGTGGGATCCGGAACAAGGTTTTCTGTAGGAAAATGTAAGATTCGATTAAAATCATGTTCCATCACCCTTATTGTTCTGCCCCCTGGCACAACAAAACTGAAGGACCTTACGTTATTCTCACTTGTATCCGTGGCGGTTGTGTACAACGCAGTCAATTGATCGATGCAAAGGACCACGGGAGTACTCACAGCATATGCCACTAATGAACGTGTGTTCAAAAACTCTGCCCATGCACGAAACTGTAAGTTCGTTATGGATTGCAAGTTTTGAAACGAGACATGATTAGTTTTGGTTACGATAAATTCTCCGGCCATTTTAAATTTCCAGAAAATTAAATAAACCAAAACTATTTTTCCTTTTAAATTTAATTAATTATTTCTAATTAATCAAACCCTTAACAAAATTAGCCTAGAAACCAAATAACCCCTTTTTAACACTAGCACAGAAAATTCGAACACCTGTGAACTTTAGAACCCTTGAATACTAACCAATATTCAATTCAAAAGTCTACTTCGATGGTTTCTTACCCAGAAAGTGCCAAAAACTCAAAAAAGATTAACTTTTCACGGTTAGAAATCAATCAACAGTGACAAACAGTAATTTTTTTAAGGTTTTCTTGATTAAACTTGAAGAAACTATCGAATAGAGTTCTTTTATCTGTGTGTATATCTTTGTAAGTATTGAAATCGACAAAAGAACTTCTCTCAGATCTTGGAAAATGAAAAGAAAAGAGCTAAGGCACGGTTAAATACTTTTGAAACTGACAGGGGCAAAATAGTCTTTTCAGGTTCGATAGTTTTTAAAAAGAACTATCGATGGTTTTCTTGTAGGGGTAAAAAGGTCAATTTTCTTCGATAGATTTTGAAAAACTATCGAATTATTTAAATATCAGAATTTAAACCAACCTTTTTGAAAAACCATCGAAAGTTTTGTTTTGAAAAACCAAAAACTATCGAGGGGTCATTTGTGAGAAAAACTATCGAGAATTTGATTATTGAATTAATAAATTCACTTCGATATATTTTTCTGTAATTTATCAAAAACTATCGAGAATTGTTTTCGACAGATTTTCTTTTCCTTTTCAAAAACTATCGAAAATTAATTTCTATAGATTTATCTATGTACTTGAAAAACTATCGAATTTCCTAAATTCGATATTTTTTGCTTCTGTCTTCATTTTAAAACCTGTTCATGTTTTAAAAATCAGAATTTTTATTTCCTGTCAAGTTTTAATTCTACTAAATCTTTTCAAATTTACCAAAATCAATTCTTAACAGAAAATTCACAATTTTCTTAGAATAAAATCAATTAAATATCATTGAGTGATATTAACCAATTAAAATCTAATCAATTATGCTGCATTAATCTACAATGTTAAAAACAAAGTAAATTAATTTAAATTAAATAAATGCTTGAATATTCAGAACAAATATTAGCACTTAAATAATTTTTAGAATTAATAACCAATTAAATGCCAGAAGATATATCATCCATAATTATAACATAAAATTAGTACAATAATCCTAACTACGAGAATTTCTCCAGAAAATAAATTCACGAGTCCTAAGGATATTGCAATTCTTAAACTCATGTATTCACCAGGACTATCTGCAGTTACTGACTTCTAATCAAAATCAATTAGAAAGATTTAACATCCCAAGTTCACCAACCAGCTTATTGAAAGTGGATTCATCAAGCGGTTTAGTAAAGATGTCTGCAATTTGATCCTCTGTGGGTACAAAATGTAACTCCACAGTTCCATTCATGACATGTTCTCGGATAAAATGATACCTGATGTCGATGTGCTTCGTCCTCGAGTGTTGCACTGGATTGTTAGAGATTGCTATGGCACTTGTGTTGTCGCAAAATATTGGAATCATTGTCAACAAAAGTCCATAGTCACGGAGTTGGTTTCTCATCCACAAGATCTGAGCACAGCAGCTACCAGCAGCAATGTATTCAGCCTCAGCTGTTGATGTGGAAACTGAATGCTGCTTCTTGCTATACCAAGAAACTAATCTTCTTCCAAGAAACTGACAGCTTCCTGAAGTACTCTTCCGATCAATCTTACAACCTGCAAAATCAGAGTCTGTGTATCCAATAAGATCAAAATCCTGTATCTTTAGGGTACCAAATTCCAAGATTTGGAGTCCCCTTAAGATATCTAAATATTCGCTTAACAGCTATTAGATGAGATTCTTTAGGATCAGACTGAAATCTAGCACACAAGCATGTTGCAAACATTATATCTGGTCTACTTGCAGTGAGATAAAGTAATGAGCCTATCATACCTCTGTAGCCTGTGATGTCAACCTTCTTACCAGTTTCATCCTTATCAAGCTTAGTGGCAGTTGGCATAGGAGTCTTTGCTGTAGATGAGTTTTCCATTTGATACTTCTTAAGAAGATCCTTGATGTACTTGGACTGACAAATGAATATACCATCTTGTTTTTGGTATACTTGCAGTCCAAGAAAGAATGACAATTCACCCATCATGCTCATTTCATAACGACTCTGCATTAGCTTAGCAAATCTCTTGCATAGATCATCATTAGTAGAACCAAATATTATGTCATCAACATATACTTGCACCAATATCAAATCATTTTTATGCTTTTTGACAAAGAGAGTTTTGTCTACAACACCTCTTGTAAAATCATTTTCAAGTAAGAATTCAGAGAGAGTGTCATACCATGTCCTCGGAGCTTGTTTGAGTCCATAGAGAGCTTTGAATAGAAAGTACACAAAGTCTGCCAGTTTTGAATCCTCAAAACCTGGAGGTTGTTCCACATACACTTCTTCTTCTAACTCCCCGTTCAGAAAAGCACTCTTCACATCCATTTGATATACCTTGTAATTGGAATGTGCAGCAAATGCCAGAAACATTCTGATGGCCTCAAGTCTTTCTACTGGTGCATAGGTTTCATCATAATCTATACCCTCTTCTTGAGAGTAACCTTTAGCAACCAGTTTGTCTTTGTTTCTCGTTACAATGCCATCTTCGTCCAACTTATTTCTGAATACCCATCGTGTTCCAATAACAGATTTTCCCTTAGGCCTGGGTACCAGCTTCCAAACTTTCTGCCTTTCAAACTGATTGAGTTCTTCTTGCATAGCAATCACCCAATCTGGATCATCTAGAGCATCTTCAACTTTCTTAGGTTCTGTTTCTGAAAGAAACCCAGAATAGTGACATTCATTTTGTGATGTTCTCCTAGTTCTCACTCTTGTGTCCGGATCACCAATGATCAAGTGAAAGGGATGATCTCTATTCCATACCCTTTGTCTTGGCAGATGCGATCTTGATGATTCTCCTTGTTCTAGATGTTGTGGAGTGTGACTAGTTGATCCTTCTCCTGCTCCCCCTGAGTTGTTGACGGTTTGATCTGTTGATTCTGAAGACTGACTAGTGGATCCTGTATGTTTAGGATCTCCACTTTGGTCACCACTTTGTCCAGAATCATTATCAGTATGATTATTATTAATGACTGTAACAACTTCAGGTACTTCTTCATTGTCAGAGAGATCTCCTGATAGATTTTCAAATACCAAGGATTCATAGTTCTCTCCAGTTTGCAGGCCTGGTCTTTTGGTGTCGTCAAATGTTATATTAAAGCTTTCCAACACCTTTTTATCTTCAATCACATATACCCTGAAAGCCTTAGATTCCAGAGAATAGCCCAGAAAAATGCCTTCATCTGCTTTGGCATCAAACTTGCCAAGATGTTCTCCATATTTAAGTACAAAGCACTTTGCACCAAACATATGAAAGTACTTCAGTGTTGGCTTCTTGTTGGCCATTAACTCATACGGAGTCTTTTCATGATCTTTGTTGATCAGGGTTCGATTCTGAGTGTAGCAAGCTGTATTCACTGCTTCAACCCAAAAGTAAGTGGGAAGTTTTGATTCACTCAACATGGTCCTTGCTACTTCAACCAAGGTCCTGTTCTTCCTTTCCACTACTCCATTCTGTTGAGGAGTTCTTGGTGCTGAAAACTGTCTTGATATTCCTTTCTCTGAGCAGAAATCATTTAGAACTGCATTCTTGAATTCAGTTCCATTGTCTGATCTGATTGTCCGCACAGGTAACTTAGCTTCCACTTCTATCTTCTTGATGTGATCAATGATTAGTTGTGTTGCTTCATCCTTTGTCTGTATGAACAACACCCACGTGTACTTGGAGTAGTCATCCACCATCACCAATGCATATCTGTTTCTTGAAAGTGACATAACATTAACTGGACCAAATAAATCCATATGAATCAGCTGTAATGGTTCAGTAATGCTTGTCATTCCTTTTCTTCCATGTGATGCTTTCTTCGACTTCCCCTTTTCACATGCTTCACATAATCCCTCATGATTGAATTCCATCAGGGGCAACCCTCTCACTAACTCTCTCTTTACCAAAGAGTTCATAGTTTTGAAGTTCAGATGTGAGAGCTTCTTGTGCCATAGCCAACTTTGTTCTGAAGATGCCTTTGCATAGAAACATGTAAGTTCTCCTTCACTGGTAGAACTTAAGTCAGCTATAAACAAATTTCCTTTTCTCACTCCCAGTAGAGTAAGCTTCTCATCCTTCCTATTGGTGATCAAGCACTTGTCCTTTCTGAAATCTACATTGTAGCCTTTATCACAGAATTGACTGATACTTAGAAGATTGTGCTTTAATCCTTCAACAAGAGAGATGTTTTCAATGATGACATTTCCAGCTTTCAATGTACCATATCCCGTAGTGTATCCTTTGCTGTCATCTCCAAAGGTTACAATCGGGTCGGTCTTCTTAACCACCTCTGTAAGCAGGGACTCTTCACCTGTCATGTGTCTAGAACAGCCACTATCCAGAATCCACACGACCTTTGAATTTTTAACCTTACCCTGCAAACACAGATTGATTAAGCGGACTTTGGTACCCAAAGTTGTTTGGGTCCTGAAGGTTTAGATACTTTAACATGAGTAACATTCAACTTAGTCTTACCCTGCTTGACATTCATAGTATCTGTGGATTTAACATTACTAGTGTTGTTGCTATTATCATTCATCAACTTAAAATAAGCATGCATGATGTTGTACTTACATAGAAAACACTCTTTCTTCCCACAGGGCTCATGATTATCAGGCATGTCAGACATGTTATGCATTTCAGAAGCATTAGCAGTTTCTACTTTAACCTTTTTACATGCATGTGTAAGGTGTTCAGCAGAGTTACAAATAGTGCACAACTTCCTAGATGCAATGGGAGAAAATGGAACCATTTCCTGATTAACAATCTTCTTCTTCCCATTCCTGTTCTTTTTAACATTACTAACTACGTCACCTACTTCAGTTTTAGGTAAATCAGGTTTAGGTAATTCATTTTTTACTGATTTCCTAGGCAACTTAGTTTTTACCTCTTTTTCCTTCAACAAATCCTCCTCAAACAATTCTTGTCTTATGAAAAGGTCATCCTCATGAAAGAGTGGTGGAAACGGCTTAACAAAAACTGGACAATCAACATTCTTAAGAACATGTGGAGTATTCCTTTTGACAACTGAAGATGTCACAGGGAATTCCACAATCTTCTTACCAGCTTTCTTGTTATAGTCAAATCCTATAGCAGTTTTATTCTCTATGGCCTGAGTATCAATGATTTCCCTAGCCACTAGAGCGGAATTCTTAAAAGCATTCAGCTTCAAATCTAGATCTGAAATCTGCTTCCTGAGGATAGTCTCTATCTCATCATTACACTTGACCTTGTTCTCTAAGTACGCATTCTTTTGCTTAAGATCTTCTAATGTTACAGCTACAAGCTCTAGTTCTTCATTTTTAGATTCTAGCTTTTTAATCTTAAGAACTAGTTTAGCATTTTCCATTTCTGATGCTAGCATGCTTGTGTGTACATTAAACAATTCTACACTAAGATCTTGCACAGTTTTCTTGTACTCAGAATTAGACATATCAATTGTAGTTAAGATAGGTACCTGAGATGATTGTGGTGATTCCTCTGAAGAGTCAGCCATTAGAGCAACATTTACATATTCCTCCTCTTCATCCGAATCAGTATCATCCCAGTGCTTTCCCTCTGCTATATAAGCTTTCCCTTTCTGCTTTCCAGACAATGCCTCCAGTTGCTGTTTAAGCTTGGCATTCTCCTTCTTCAACTCATCATAAGAATCCTTCTTTCCATAGACATCTTTCATGTCTCTTGCTTGACGAGGCTTCCGGCATTCAGTGGCGAAATGCCCTAACTCATTGCAGTTGTAGCATCTTGATTTGCTTCTATCAATCATGCCAGTCTTGTAGCCTCCCTTAAAGCCCGTACTAGGTGTATAATTGCTCTTCTGGAATCTGTTGGTTGAGCCCTTGAACTTGTACTTAGGGTTTCTCTTGAAACGAATATGACTAAACTTTGCAGCTAAGTACGCCATGGTTTTGTCTTCCATTTGCTCAAGCTCTTCTAGGGTGTAGTAATCACTTTCATCAACACCCAGATTCACAGAATCCATTTCTGCTTCTATTATCACCTCCTTTCCAGCTCTAGGGGTTTGAACCTGAATCTCAGAAGTTATTGGTTCATCCACTACAAGTGCTGCTGATCTCACAAGTGCATTGTGCTTGCTGTCCACTGTCCCTGATCCGTAGATTATCACTCTTTGTTCATGTTCCATCTCATAGGTCTTCAACTTCCCATAGATCATCTCTAATGACATCTTTGTGAAGTCAATTCTTTCCCTAATGGATGATGACTTGTGTTCTACATGATGGGGCAGCGTCATCATGAACTTCCTGTTTGATTCTCTCAGTGGATAGGTCTTTCCTTTCATTGCCAATTCATTGAGAAGCTTAGTATATTTCTCAAAGACCTGAGTTATACTTTCTCCTGGAAGAGACCTAAACGCTTCATATTGAGAAGTCAGGATGTCCAATCTGTTTTCCTGAACGTCTTCAGTTCCTTCCATTATCAAGTTAATGGTATCCCACATATGTTTCCCGCTTGTACAGTTCATCAACTGATAGCTCATTTCCTTGTCTGCGGAGTCCGCCAATATCAACATTAAACCGGTGTCCAATCGAATCAGTTCTTTGTCAGAATCTGTATATTCAGTAATATCCTTAGGTTGGGTGCCTTGAGGAATCCTGCTACCATCAGGAGCTGTAGATTCACTAACTGGTTTCATTGGAACAAACGACCCGTTCTCTAATATGCCAATGTATAACGGATTAGATGCCTTGATAAACAACAGCATCTTCATCTTCCACAAACCGAAATCATCTCTAGGAAACGGGGGAACTTTAATACCAGCGGTTGTCTTTGGAGCACTCATGGTTTCTGAAAATTTCAAATTGTTTAAAATTCAAGAAATTCCAATTAAATGAAAAATTTTGAAAGTTAAAAAATTTGCTTCGAATTTTCACGCTACGTTTGATTTTGGTCTCATTCACCGGATCTGATTTGTATATCAATCAAGTAGCTCTGATACCAATTGTTAGGTCCAAAGTATCGTAGAAGGGGGGGGGGGTTGAATACGATACTCACAAATAATTTAATTTCGTTCGCGGATTAATCTTTCAGTTCTATAACGAAATCAAACCCACCAAACCAAACCAAGTTTCGGGGAATATATCTTTTTATAAATATAAACCTCGAGGGGTGCTACAATTTCTAATCCGTAGATTAGCTTCAATGAGTTTAAGGTTACACAAATACAAAACAATGATCAAGTTCTGAGCACTATTAATTTCTCTGATAATTTTCTCCGGCTCTTCTCTCTCTCAGTAATGTCTCTGTGTTGAATGCCTTAACTGAAGAAGACACTATCTTCTCTCGAGTTAATTGTAGACTTGAATTGAAAAACCATCGAACCATTTAGAATAGAATATTCTTGGCCGTTGGATCTTCATCAACCTGTCAGACAAGCACAACTTTTCACCTGCTCCATGAATTGAAAAACCATCAAATGGATTAAAAAACCATCGAATGGATTAAATCAATTTGCCATTCGATAGTTTTTAAATCAAAACTATCGGATGCCAAATTAATTTACTTTGTTTTTCAATGAATCACTTCAACCACCATTCGATAGTTTTTTCAATTGAAAAACTATCGAATTCTTTTTCTTGTCTTTTGTCCTTTAGTAATTACTCCTGAGCTCCTGGGTGTTTAAGTTTTAGACTGTATCAATTTCTTCTGAGACGATAAAACAACTTGATCTTTTTAGTGCCGTCACCTAGTGCAACTGGTCTGGTTCACAGATGAATAACACTTGATCAATTCTTCTTTTATGTCTTCAATATAGTGCTGCTGATAAGTCCCTTGTCGTTCTGGTTGCTTCATCACTGGAATCCCGTGGTACTGAACCCTAAATCATTCACATACTTCTGTCGTCTTGAAAGTCTTGTTTCTTTTGCTGTCACTGAGGCTTGAACATTTTCATGAACTTCTTTCCGTGACCTGTTTACGGACTTCAAGAATACATAACGTATTTTGATTTTTTGAGTTTACCTTTTCTTCTTTGATTCTGGATTCCTGTGCTTCTGTTAATATTATTGTCTGTCTTGTCCTTTGTTGAGTTGTAGTTATCTCTTTTACATCTTATGTTACATTATGCTTTACACAACTCCATTCCATTTGTTGTCAAGGAAAGTCCGAACAGAATCTTTTTCAAGATGATGGATTTCTTGATGAATTGCAAACTGAGCTACGCAATGTTTCACTCAACTCCGCTCTACAATGAAATCATAGAGGAGATTTGGACCTCCTGTGAGTACAGTGGGACAAATTGCACTTTGAAATTCACCATTCAAGGTAAAGAGTATATTGTCAATTCTGATGTATTGCAAGCATGACTTCACATTCCTGAGGATAACTGCTCTGCTTTACCTTCACATACTGAAATGGTTAACATGCTTAATTCTATAAATTACTCTTTTCCTACTGATAATTTGGGTAAGATAATTAGGAGAGGTTTGGTTAGGGAATATAGTTACTTAGCCGATGCATTCATTAAGGTCTTTTCTGGTAAAATCAGTAACTTTGATGCATTAACTAACTCTATTTTGATTCTGTTTACCATGCTCCTAACTGATAGATATTATAACTTTAGCACCCAACTTATGTATGAAATTGGTGCTAAGTTGGGTGATAAGGCTAATAGGAAAAAGAATATTTATTATGCTAGATTTCTAATGATGTTGGCTAACCATGTTAGTCCAGCACCATTGGTTATCTCTAACCCAAATTCCAGGTTTGACTGCTTTGTACAAGAGAAGAGGGTTTTGACAGATATCCTGAGGCTCAACCACAATGGTGATGTCCCAGTGGTGTATCTGCCCACAATTGAGGTAACCTCTACTAACCCTGTTAGTTTAATTGTTACTTCTACTGTTTCACCCACCTCTGTTGCTATGGAGTCTGTAGTTGTGACCCAACAGGCTCCTGCCCCTGCAACAAAACCAAAATCTAAGAAATCCTCCAAGCCAACCTCAGGTGCTTCTCAAAAGGCACCTGTTGTAAAATCCACTACACAATCCAAAGGGAGTGGTGCAGGTGTTGTGAGAGGTGAGGGAAGGGGTGAACATCAAAGAAACCCTAAGGATAAGGTGGGAGAGATGAGTGTTTCCCAGACTAGCCCCATTGTGTCTTCCCAACAAGGCACAATGAGTAAAATGGATATAAGCACAAGTCTAATTGCATCCTCCCAAAAGGATGTAGTTATTGAAACAAGCTCTCCTCCAAGAGCACACTCCAAAAGGGTAAGGGACACTTTAAGCCCCCATTCAGAAATTTCCCAATACCAAAGGAGAGTGAAACAAAAATCCCAGGTCACACATGGTGCACACACACTGGAAGCAACACTTCCAGTCTCTCAAATTCAGTTTGATGTAACCCCTATTATAACTCTGGGGTTACAGTCCCATTCTCTAAACATAAATCTTGAACCAACTCCACAAAATTCACCAACACAGTCATTAGATGTGGATATGATCCATTTATCTATTCCTGATTCTCCAACCTTGTTCTTGGAGAAGCCCCATTCTGAAATTGGTGGTCATCACTTGTTAAGTGATTTGTTGGGCCACCAATCATCTTTTTCTGAAGCTACAAGAGGATCTGTGGAAACATCTCTAAAATCAATTACCACATATTCTACTGTAATTTCACTTTCTCAGAATGCTTTCTTGACTTCATCAACGAAACAGTCTCTTTCGTTGACAAGTGTTTCTCCATCAACGGTATCCATACCGTTGACAGTTCAAACTACCATTTCGTTGATAGTTCATTCTGCACCTCTTATTGAAAATCAAGTTGTTCACACAACTAGTGCAGATGATCTAGTAGTACTCGAGACACTTCTAGGATTGAGAGGGAGTGAATCTGAGAGGCTGGCTTGCAGCCAGGCAAAAGGAGAGGTTGAGAGTGAGAGGCTGACTATTTCTTCCAGTCAGGCAAAAGGAGAGGCTGAGTGTTCCACCTTAGTAGGTGAAGGTGAGGGTGTGAGAGGTGTGAGCCATGGGGAGCCCATGATGCAAGAATATAGTGGAGAGAGAGAAGGGACTACAGGAGCCACAAGGGAGGAAGCAACCATTGCAAGTGAGTTAATGGAGGTTCATGAGGGTGAAAGGGAACTTACTTTCAAAGAGCATTATCAACAAACTCTGGATAGTATTTCCTGGATCCTGAGACCTTTACTCATCCTGTGCCAGCCTATCAAATTATGGCTCAACAGGGCAATGTGGAGGCAGAAAGGTCACTCAACCTAATCCATACAACTGCATCTATGCAAAGAGAAAATGATGCATTGACCAATTTGTCTCCAGGAGCTGCAGCAAGTGGTGAGTTTGATTTCTCTGATAATGATGACAGTTTTGGTGACAATCTACAGGTGGCCATCACTTCATAGACTGGGACTTATGTGGTGCCCCCTACACCAAACTGGCTTTATCAGGATATGCATGGAAGAATCAGCCTGGATGCTGCAATTTCAAGGCAGTATAAGGAGGCCTATCTGGCTCATGAGTCTGCAAATGCCAATGACAAGAAATTCTACAAAGCCATCATGTATTTACTGGAAATTCAAAGGCTACAGATGTTGCAGACAAGGATTGAAGCTAGGGACATCAAGGACTCTATTGAGAACCTGAAGGATGCTACAGACAGGAGGCTTGATGAAAAACTTCCTCTTCTGACTGTTTCCAAGATGAACAGATTCTTCAACAAAGAACCTGAAGTGGCAACTACTTTGAAGACTCTTACTTCTAGGGTGGACAAAGTGGAAGCTACACTTACTAAAATGCAAAAGGAACAGGAGAAGCAAAAAAAACTCTTAGCCCAGCTAGTGGCAGCTCAGGGACTCCCTATCATCTCTCTTGATGATAACAAAAAGGGGGAGAAATCTAAGGAGCTAGACATTCAAATCACAAAGGTTATGGTCTCAGCCATTTCCCTACCACAGGAGCCATTAGCAATGGGGGAGTCAATGAAGGATAAAATAGATGGCATTGACCTGATTCAGCAAGCATCTATGTGGCTACAACTTGCAGAACAGATAAAAGACCAATGGTCTAGCATAGATGCCAGAATCAAGAAGATAGCTGAAACTGCAAAGACCAAACATCCATCAACGGATCAAGCTACTTCTATAGCGCCATCAACGAATGGCATGGTTTTAGTGTCAACGGAATGGGAGCCACATACAAATTCTTCCTATGATCTAAAGTCCCTTCTACATGGAGTTACTCAAGGTCCAAGGAAAGAAAAGGGACAAACTTCATGCATTAGGGATGTGGAACAAGCTACACTTCAAGGAAGCCTATCTCCAAAATCCCCTGCTAAACTAAAGGGCAAAAAAATTGCAAGGACTTTTTATCCTTCACCTTATCCAGATGAGCTCAAGATTCTAGGACAGCTTATCACCAAATGCAAAGAGAGCAATGATCCTGAGGTAAGGAAACAGAGAGCAATTGTCTACAGAAATGGACAAGAAATCTGTATTTGGGCTGGTCACCCAAATTTTGTTGAGGCTAAGGCTGAGGAGTCAGAAAGAGCAGCTATGCAAGCTCTTGCAGTTGCTCAATCTCTTGATGAAGAAGAAAGACAACAAGAAGAAAAAGCCAATGAAGCAAAGGAGAAAAGGAAAAGTACAAGGCAGCCTAAACAGACAGCTAAAAGGAATCTGCCCTTTGACAAAGAGGACTCTCAAAGCACAGCAACAGATTCCTCTACAAAAGCTGCACCTCCAACTTTCCCTGATCTAATCTTCAAAGATAAGTTAGCCTGTGATCCTGAACATCCAGTGAATTTTCATGATCAGCCAATTCAGCCAAAGGAAGAGCAAATTGAGCTAGATGAGGCTAACTTCCCAAAGTTTCTATTTGAAATGGATGCAAAGAAGAAAGCAAGGCAAAGGACTGTTAAGGCTAAGCCATTATTTGTGAGAAGACAACAAGTTGAGAAACCTCCCATCAATCCAGAAGACTTCATGTACATTGCTGACATCAGGGAGGAGTCTAGCCTAAATATTAATCTTGATGACTTGGTGGAAGTGAGAGGTATTACAGCTTCTCATAGACTGCCAGAGAGATTGGTATTTGTCTACAAAGGTGGAAGGGAACAAACTTGGCCTCTCTACAGGATTTTAGGAGAAGACTACCAAACACTGCTCTCAGTGTTCAAATGCTTGAAGAAAGACTTTGGCTTTACCAAAACTGCCAAGTCTGAGGTTGTCTCCAAAATCTGTCAAATCAAGGCAAGCTGGAACAAGCCTGGTGCACTTCCCAGGGTTCTCAAAGTCCCTCAATCTGGAAAGAAGATCCATCTCCAACCCTATTGGATGATGGAGTTTAGAGACAAAGACAACTGTAGAAGATTCTTCAGAATAGAAGACCAACTGGAAAAGGCATCCAATGAAACTCTGAGATCAATGCAATCCAAGTTGGGGAATCAAGATGAAGAAGAGAAGATTTTCTATAGAAGACTTCAAGCTCAGATTGAGGAGAACAATGCAAGAAAAGGGAAGAAAACAAGGCCATAGAGGCAAAGATGAAAATCTGCTCAGTCTAGAGGAGCAACTCTGTGCACTTGTTTTGTAAGTTTTTCTACTTTTTATTTCAATAAAATTCAAAAACAATATGAAGCTCAATGCAATTTCTGCTTTTATCATTTGTAATATGTCTGAGTGTTTTTGTTATCATCAAGGCTCTTGATTTATGGTTGTTATTCTATCAGTCATAAATTGGGGGAGATTGTTAGGAATATGTTGTTTTTGATGATAATTATAAAACACTTAGTAGATTTTGTATTAATTCTATTTTGTAACTGTCAACGGAATGGTATGCTTTGCAGCTTCCGTTGACAGGTAGCTCATCAACGAAATGAGTAATGTATCAATTGCACTGTACAATACTTCACAGGTTGATATGCATTTTGTTGTAGGTATTAGATAGGTTCTCTAAGTCATGTTGACTAAGTATTAGATAGGCAAAATAGGTTGGTTAAGTGTAAATATATTGTGCCTTGTAATTTTGCCTAAGTGAAGATTACTCTATCAACGGAATGAAGATTACTCATCAACGGAATGAAGATTACTCATCAACGAAATGAAGAATAAAGCTATCAACGAAACACATCTTCCTGCTATCAACGAATCATTATCACTTTTCTGAATAGTTGACAAAGTGATAGTGACAGTTTTCTGACAGATCAAAAGGAGATATGGAAGTGTACTTTGCATTGGAAGCCATCAAAATGGTCACTGGAAATAAGAAAACATTCCAATTCCCAATTAGGTTCTTGAGTGTGATCATAATAAGCATGAAGACAAAAGCCAAGATCTTCAAGGACCAATGGACAAAAGGGATGAAAAGCAAGCTACTGAAGGTTACCTTTAGATTAATTTAGAGTAGCCAAAAATAGCATTGTAAACTTGGGTTATATAACCAAGTGTAGCAGTTCATTTTAAGATAAGCGAGTGAGATAAAAATAGTTTGTATTAGCTTCTTTAAAAGAGCACTCTCACTCCATAGCAGGAACTTAGCAGCTGTGATACTTTTGTAACACAGATTATTTCCGAAATAAAATCATCTCAGTTGGATCCTCAAAACATCCAACTAGAATTTTATATTTGCTTGAGTTTTTATTTTTCAGTATTGTTTTATTTGTAAGTTGTTTTAAGTTCAGAAAATATCTAGAATTGTATTCAACCCCCCTTCTACAATTCTGTTAGGTCATTTGGGATTAACATGGGCTCACATTGTTCAATATAGTAGAGGGGATTCTATTGATGATGTAAGTTGAGGCGAGAACACAATCACCCCAATACGAATCAGACAGTCCAGATTGCAATTTGAGAGCTCTGGCTACTTCCAACACATGTCGATGTTTCCTCTCAACTCGTGCGTTTTGCTGTGGCATGTGACTGCAAGTCGTTTGATGCACAATTCCGTGCTCTTTCATAAATTTCCTGCATAACTGATCACTGAATTCTGGGGCGTTATCAGTTCTTATGATCTTGATAGAATCGTGGAAATGGGTAACCACATAGTTATAGAAGGTGTGCAATATAGACCCATAATCTGACTTATTTTGAATGAGATATATCCATGTCATCCTTGAGTTGTTATCAACTAAGGTTAGAAAATATCTATACTTTTGCTTTGTGCATACTTTATACGAACCACAAGTATCGATATGAATCAATTCGAATGGTTGAGAGGCATGTGAATTACTCAAAGTATAAGTGTTAGGTCCAAAGTATCGTAGAAGGGGGGGGGGGGTTGAATACGATACTCACAAATAATTCAATTTCGTTCGTGGATTAATCATTCAGTTCTATAACGAAATCAAACACACCAAACCAAACCAAACCAAGATTCGGGGAATATATCTTTTTATAAATATAAACCTCGAGGGGTGCTACAATTTCTAATCCGTAGATTAGCTTCAATGAGTTTAAGGTTACACAAATTCAATACAATGATCAAATTCTGAGCACTATTAATTTCTCTGATTTTCTCCGGCTCAAACTTCTCTCTCAGTAATGTCTCTGTGTAAAATGCCTTAACTGAAGTAGACATATTCTTCACTCTGTATTAACTGCAGTCTTTGGTTTGAAAACTATCGAACCACAATTGAAGAATCAATCCTGGCCGTCCAATTTTCAATCAACCAATCACAACAAATACTTTTCACCTGCTCCTTTGAATTGAAAACCATCGAATGATTAAAAAGAATTTATCATTTGATAGTTTTTAAATAAAAACTATCGAAAGCTAAATCCTTTTAACTTGAATTCTGATGGACTTCTTTTATCTCATTCGATAGTTTTTAGAAAGTAAAAACTATCGAGCCATTTTCTTTTGCTTGACCTTTTAATAATTCTTCTGAGCTTCAGGGTGTTCCAGTTTTAGACTGTATCAATTTCTTCTGAGACAATAAAACAACTTGATCTTTTTAGTGTCGTCACCTAGTGCAACTGGTCTGGTTCACAGATGAATAACATTTGATCAATTCTTCTTTTATGTCTTCAATTCAATGCTTCTGATAAGTCCTTTGTCGTTCTGGTTGCTTCGTTTAAATCACTGGAATCCCGTGGTACTTAACCCTAAATCATTCACATACTTCTGTTGTCTTGAAAGTCTTGTTTCTTTTGCTGTCACTGAGGCTTGAACATTTTCATGAACTTCTTTCCGTGACCTATTTACGGACTTCAAGAATACATAACGTATTTTGATTTTTTGAGTTTACCTTTTCTTCTTTGATTCTGGATTCATATGCTTCTGTTAATACTATTGTTTGTCTTGTCCTTTGTTGAGTTGTAGTTATCTCTTTTACATCTTATGTTACATTATGCTTTACAATCTCCCCCTATTTGATTGGATAGAGTTCGACAAGAAAATACTTCGAGGATAACTCAACTAACTAAGGAAACATTAAACTAATTAAAGTAAGACAGCGTAATAATATTAAATGCATTCTGGATAAGATATATATACATTTCCAGATTTCATAAATCAAAAAACAATAAAACTTTATACAATGAAGTTGTTCCTCTAGTCTGAGCTCATAGTTCTTTTGTTCTTTGCTTCAATCTTCAGTCCATTCCAATCTCACCTTCTTCAATCATTGGATCGGAGTTAGCAGCTTGATAATCAATCACTGATAGATAGTGCAGTGGTTCTCCAGGTTTAAGGATTGCTCCTTGGATGTGTCTTCCAATATATTCAACCTTTTGACCCACTCCAGCCCATAACCATGCAATGTTAACATCTTCCTTGTTTAGCTTTGGCATGTTTGGTAATCTGGTATGCACTTCCAATCCTCTTTCCACTCTTTTCCTATAGTAAGGAACATTCTCCATTAGAAATCTTTTAAGAGTGTCTGCTGCTTTGTCCTTCTCCGTTGATGTGAATACAGTGGATCTAAGATACTTCTCAACTGAGATTAGATAATTGCTTGGGTAGTCCCTCAGTTTGTCCTCAGCCAAATAGCAGATTCTGAACAAGTCATTCGTCATGAATCTAACCATTGGAGGATCTTCAGTAATCTCTGGACCGACTTTCATCAAGATCTCCTTAACATGCTCACGGAGCAGTTCATTTAGCCTTGTCGTCCTTTGAATCTTGACGAGAATTGCCTGCAACTCTGTGTATGTCCTCTATTCTAAAAACTTAGTGGAAATCACAAATGTACCTTTCTCCAGAAAATTTATCAATAGGCTCCAGGCACCATTTGCTTTAACCCCAGCTTTCAGAAAGATCATAGAGTTTCTCAATGCTTTGAAGTAAGTCTGATCTTCAAGATTGGCACTTCTGATGTCCTGAATGATAACTTCCACCTCAGCATTGTCGTTGACTTATAATCTGTCTTCAACTCCGCAAAAGGTTTTATAAGCCATCTCCCATTCATTACCTTCTTTCTTTGCCAGATCTATCATCTTCTTCCTCCTCACATCATTATACACCATGAATCTCTTCAGTTTTTCACTCCTCAGAATTGCTTGTTGTTTCTCTTTCTCAGCTTGCCTGGCATCTATTGCAGCTCTCTGAGCTCTTATTGCTTCCAAGGCAGCTTCTTCTTCTGGTGATAGAGAATTTGCTTCTTCTTCCATAATATCCTCCCAGATTGGATGTTCAACGGGCTCTGGATAATATGGCTCATGCTCCTCCTCAATTGGTTGCTCTTGCATGACCTCAAATTCCACTTCACTCTTCTCTTCTTCCTGTACAAGTTCTTCTATCCAGTACTGTCTGATTGGAATAGCTTCAACCGTTTCCCAAACTCCCCAT
This sequence comes from Heracleum sosnowskyi, assembly GCA_030848705.1. Classification (NCBI taxonomy): domain Eukaryota; kingdom Viridiplantae; phylum Streptophyta; class Magnoliopsida; order Apiales; family Apiaceae; genus Heracleum; species Heracleum sosnowskyi. Next base: position 61,770,218 of record CM061237.1, on the reverse strand, counting down.
CCATCCTTAGGCTTCTCTTTCTCCCCTTCTCCAACTTTCTCCCCCTTAGTTGAGGAATCCTCGACGAAAGCATCCTCAGCATAAAAGGTAGTAGAAGGATCAGGTTGCTGATTTGAAGGACCAGGTTGGCCAGTTTGTTGGTTCTTCAGCATAGTCCATATTGACTGTACTCCATCACTTTGATTTTCCATGAAATCCAATAGATCCTTATTCATCTCTTGCATAGAAGCCATCTTCAGGTCAATGTCATCCAATCTGGAGTTGGTAGTCTTCTCAATCTTGTCCAGTCTCTGGTTCAGCTTAGACTCCACTCTAGAAAGGGTGTTCATTGCATCTTTTACCCTAGCTTGACCATCCCGGATAACCAAAACGTCTTCTCTCAAAGCTTCTTGTCCTTGCGACAAAGCATCTACTTCATTCACGAATCCATCTTTAAGTTCCTTGACGTCCATCCTCAACTCGATCAGTTCGTCCATAGCTTCCTTCTTTAAGGAGTCCATTGCCTGCTTCGTGCCTGTTATAGTGCCAGATGCACTGCCAATGACCCTGAATGTTCTTCTGGAATCAGCTGTAGCTAAGTCAACCTTCTCTTGAATAGTCTTTAAAGAAGCATTGGCTTGACTAGAGGAGATCCCTTGGTCAAAGGAAGGTCGCAGTGGAACCTTGAATAGTGGATTTCCTTCTTTATCACGAACTGTCATCTCCTTGAGGGTAGATTGAACTTGTAACTCTCGTTCTGTAGGCAGTAGCTGATCATCTATATTTGGAAGGGTTAGGGTGTCACTCCTCACGTTTAGCTCTGGGTGAAGACTCAACGTTTCTGTCGGTGTTTCACTCATTTTTCCTTTCCCACTCAGGCCAGGTGTAAGTGTTTGTGTTTCACTCAATCCCTTTGTGCTAGTTGTACATGCAGAAGAAAACACCATAGCCGTCCTTAAGGAGGTCACCGGTGGTGCAATGGGGCTTTGCAAGTCCCCGTCCTTGGATAAACCAAGTTGCTGATCATCCGTAGATGATATATCCTTTGAAGGATCTAGAGTTTGAATCTCTAGGGGGTTAGAAAGAGGCTCTATTAACAGCAGAGATCCCGAATCTTCCCCAATAGTCTGTGAAGACTTTACCTCAGTTGACTCCTCAATAGTAATTGATTCATTGTGTAAAGCATAATGTAACATAAGATGTAAAAGAGATAACTACAACTCAACAAAGGACAAGACAGACAATAGTATTAACAGAAGCACAGGAATCCAGAATCAAAGAAGAAAAGGTAAACTCAAAAAATCAAAATATGTTATGTATTCTTGAAGTCCGTAAACAGGTCACGGAAAGAAGTTATGAAAATGTTCAAGCCTCAGTGACAGTAAAAGAAACAAGACTTTCAAGATGACAGAAGTATGTGAATGATTTAGGGTTAAGTACCACGGGATTCCAGTGATTTAATTGAAGCAACCAGAACGACAAGGGACGTATCAGCAGCATTGAATTGAAGACATAAAATAAGAAATGATCAAGTGTTATTCATCTGTGAACCAGACTAGTTGCACTAGGTGACGGCACTGAAAAGATCAGGTTGTTTTATCGTCTCAGAAGAAAGTGATACAATCTATTACTTAAACACCCAGGAGCTCAGTGGAATCATTAAATGAGATAAAAGAAAAGAAAAGGATTCGATAGTTTTTCATTTCAGAAAACTATCGAATGGAATGAAAAGTGATTCGAAGAAAACCAAAGTAAATCAATTTAGCATTCGATAGTTTTGTTTAAAAAAACTATCGAATGGTAAAATGATTTATTCATTCGATGGTTTTTAATTTGAGGAGCAGGTGAAAAGTGTGACTTGTTGTCAGGTTGATTTTGAAGATGGACGACCAAGATTGTTCCTACAAACTTGGTTCGATAGTTTTCAAATCCAAGTCTACAATTACTATCAGAGGAAGTGTGTCTTCTTCAGTCGGAGTTATTTTTCACAGAAGCAATAACTGAGAGAGAGTTTGAGCCAAAGAGAAAATACAGAGAAATTATTCTGCTAGAATTCTATCAAAGTTTTGATTGTGTATAACTTAGAACTCATTGAAGCTAATCTACGGATTAGAAATTGTAGCACCCCTCGAGGTTTATATTTATAAAAAGATATATTCCCCGAAACTTGATTTGGTTTGGTGTGTTTGATTTCATTATAGAACTGAATGATTTATCCGCGAACGAAATTGAATTATTTGTGAGTATTGTATTCAACCCCCCCTTCTACGATACTTTGGACCTAACAATTGGTATCAGAGCTTGTTGATTGATATACAAATCAGATTCGGTGAATGAGACCAAAATCAAACGTAGCGTGAAAATTCGAAGCAAATTTTTTAACTTTCAAAATTTTTCATTTAATTGGAATTTCTTGAATTTTAAACAATTTGAAATTTTCAGAAACCATGAGTGCTCCAAAGACAACCGCTGGTATTAAAGTTCCCCCGTTTACTAGAGATGATTTCGGTTTGTGGAAGATGAAGATGCTGTTATTTATCAAGGCATCTAATCCGTTGTATATGGGCATATTAGAAAACAGACCATATGTACCAATGAAATCAGTTGATGAATCCACAGCCCCTGATGGTAGCAGGATTCCTTCAGGCACCCAACCTAAGGATATTACTGAGTATACAGATTCTGACAAAGAACTGATTCGATTGGACACAGGTTTAATGTTGATATTGGCAGACTCTGCAGACAAGGAAATGAGCTATCAGTTGATGAACTGTATAAGCGGGAAACATATGTGGGATACCATTAACTTGATAATGGAAGGAACTGAAGACGTGCAGGAAAACAGATTGGACATCCTGACTTCTCAATACGAAGCGTTTAGGTCTCTGCCAGGAGAAAGTATAACTCAGGTCTTTAAGAAATATACTAAACTCCTCAATGAATTGGCAATGAAAGGAAAGACCTATCCACTGAGAGAATCAAACAGGAAGTTCATGATGACGCTGCCCCATCATGTAGAACACAAGTCATCATCCATAAGGGAAAGAATTGACTTCACAAAGATGTCATTAGAGATGATCTATGGGAAGTTGAAGACCTATGAGATGGAACATGAACAAAGAGTGATAATCTACGGATCAGGGACAGTGGACAGCAAGCACAATGCACTTGTGAGATCAGCAGCACTTGTAGTGGATGAACCAATAACTTCTGAGATTCAGGTTCAAACCCCTAGAGCTGGAAAGGAGGTGATAATAGAAGCAGAAATGGATTCTGTGAATCTGGGTGTTGATGAAAATGATTACTACACCCTAGAAGAGCTTGAGCAAATGGAAGACAAAACCATGGCGTACTTAGCTGCAAAGTTTAGTCACATTCGTTTCAAGAGAAACCCTAAGTACAAGTTCAAGGGTTCAACCAACAGATTCCAGAAGAGCAATTATACACCTAGTACAGGCTTTAAGGGAGGCTACAAGACTGGCATGATTGATAGAAGCAAATCAAGATGCTACAACTGCAATGAGTTAGGGCATTTCGCCACTGAATGCCGGAAGCCTCGTCAAGCGAGAGACATGAAAGATGTCTATGGAAAGAAGGATTCTTATGATGAGTTGAAGAAAGAGAATGCCAAGCTTAAACAGCAATTGGAGGCATTCTCTGGAAAGCAGAAAGGGAAAGCTTATATAGCAGAGGGAAAGCACTGGGATGATACTGATTCAGATGAAGAGGAGGAATATGTAAATGTTGCCCTAATGGATGACTCTTCAGAGGAATCACCACAATCATCTCAGGTACCTATCTTAATTACAATTGATATGTCTAACTCTGAGTACAAGAAAACTGTGCAAGATCTTAGTGTAGAATTGTTTAATGTACACACAAGCATGCTAGCATCAGAAATGGAAAATGCTAAACTAATTCTTAAGATTAAAAAGTTAGAATCTAAAAATGAAGAACTAGAGCTTGTAGCTGTAACATTAGAAGATCTTAAACAAAAGAATGCGTACTTAGAGAACAAGGTCAAATGTAATGCTGAGATAGAGACTATCCTCAGGAAGTAGATTTCAGATCTAGATTTGAAGCTGAATGCTTTTAAGAATTCCGCCCTAATTGCTAAGGAGATCATTGATACTCAGGCCATAGGGAATAAAACTGCTATAGGATTTGACTATGACAAGAAAGCTGGTAAGAAGATTGTGGAATTCCCTACGACACCTTCAGTTGTCAAAAGGAATACCCACATGTTCTTAAGAATGTTGATTGTCCAGTTTTTGTTAAGCCTTTTCCACCACTCTTTCATGAGGATGACCTTTTCATAAGACAAGAATTGCTTGAGGAGGATTTGTTGAAGGAAAAAGAGGTAAAAACTAAGTTGCCTAGGAAATCAGTAAAAAATGAATTACCTAAACCTGATTTACCTAAAACTGAAGTAGGTGACGTAGTTAGTAATGTTAAAAAGAACAGGAATGGGAAGAAGAAGTTTGTTAATCAGGAAATGGTTCCATTTTCTCCCATTGCATCTAGGAAGTTGTGCACTATTTGTAATTCTGCTGGACACCTTACACATGCATGTAAAAAGGTTAAAGTAGAAACTGCTAATACTTCTGAAATTCATAACATGTCTGACATGCCTGATCTTCATGAACCCTGTGGAAAGAAAGAGTGTTTGCTATGTAAGTACAACATCATGCATGCTTATTTTAAGTTGATGAATGATAGTAGCAATAGCACTGTTAATGTTAAATCCACATATACTATGAATATCAAACAGGGTAAGACTAAATTGAATGTTACTCCTGTTAAATCATCTAAACCTTCAGGACCCAAACAATTTTGGGTACCAAAGTCCGCTTAATCAATCTGTGATTGCAGGGTAAGGTTAAAAGCTCAAAGGTTGTGTGGATTCTGGATAGTGGCTGTTCTAAACACATGACGGGTGAAGAGTCCCTGCTTACAGAGGTAGTTAAGAAGACCGACCCGATTGTAACCTTTGGAGATGACAGCAAAGGATACACTACGGGATATGGTGAATTGAAAGCTGGAAATGTCATCATTGAAAACATCTCTCTTGTTGAAGGATTAAAGCACAATCTTCTAAGTATCAGTCAGTTCTGTGATAAAGGCTACAATGTAGATTTCATAAAGGACAAGTTCTTGATCACCAACAGGAAGGATGAGAAGCTTACTCTACTGGGAGTGAGAAAAGGAAATTTGTTTATAGTTGACTTAAGTTCTACCAGTGAAGGAGAACTTACATGTTTCTATGCAAAGGCATCTTCAGAACAAAGTTGGCTATGGCCTAAGAAGCTCTCACATCTGAACTTCAAAACTATGAACTCTTTGGTAAAGAGAGAGTTAGTGAGAGGGTTGCCCCTGATGGAATTCAATCAGGAGGGACTATGTGAAGCATGTGAAAAGGGGAAGTCGAAGAAAGCATCACATGGAAGCAAAGGAATGACAAGCATTACTGAACCATTACAACTGATTCATAAGGATTTATTTGGTCCAGTTAATGTTATGTCACTTTCAAGGAATAGATATGCATTGGTGATGGTGGACGACTACTCCAAGTACACGTGGGTGTTGTTCATACAATCAAAGGATGAAGCAACACAACTAATCATTGATCACATCAAGAAGATAGAAGTGGAAGCTAAGCTACCTGTGCGGACAATCAGATCAGACAATGGAACTGAATTCAAGAATGCAGTTCTTAATGATTTTTGCTCAGAGAAAGGAATATTAAGACAGTTTTCAGCACCAAGAACTCCTCAACAGAATGGAGTAGTGGAAAGGAAGAACAGGACCTTGGTTGAAGCAGCAAGGACCATGTTGAGTGAATCAAAACTTCCCACTTACTTTTGGGCTGAAGCAGTGAATACAGCTTGCTACACTCAGAATCGAACCCTGATCAACAAAGATCATGAAAAGACTCCGTATGAGTTAATGGCCAACAAGAAACCAACACTGGAGTACTTTCATGTGTTTGGTGCAAAGTGCTTTGTACTTAAAGATGGAGAACATATTGGCAAGTTTGATGCCAATGCAGATGAAGGCATTTTTCTGGGCTATTCTCTGGAATCTAAGGCTTTCAGGGTATATGTGATTGAAGATAAGAAGGTGTTGGAAAGCTTTAATGTAACATTTGACGACACCAAAAGACCAGGCCTGCAAACTGGAGAGAACTCTGAATCCTTGGTATTTGAAAATCTATCAGGAGATCTCTCTGACAATGAAGAAGTACCTGAAGTTGTTACAGTTATTAATAATAATCATAATGATAATGATTCTGGACAAAGTGGTGACCAAAGTGGAGATCCTCAAAATTCTACAGGATCCACTAGTCAGTCAACAGAATCATCAGATCAAACCGTCAACAACTCAGGGGGAGCAGGAGAAGGATCAACTAGTCACACTCCACAACATCTAGAACAAGGAGAATCATCAAGATCGCATCTGCCAAGACAAAGGGTATGGAATAGAGATCATCCCTTTCACTTGATCATTGGTGATCCCGACACAGGAGTGAGAACTAGGAGAACATCACAAAATGAATGTCACTATTCTGGGTTTCTTGAAAGAAACAGAACCTAAGAAAGTTGAAGATGCTCTAGATGATCCAGATTGGGTGATTGCTATGCAAGAGGAACTCAATCAGTTTGAAAGGCAGAAAGTTTGGAAGCTGGTACCCAGGCCTAAGGGAAAATCTGTTATTGGAACAAGATGGGTATTCAGAAATAAGTTGGACGAAGATGGCATTGTAACGAGAAACAAAGACAGACTGGTTGCTAAAGGTTACTCTCAAGAAGAGGGTATAGATTATGATGAAACCTATGCACCAGTAGCAAGACTTGAGGTCATCAGAATGTTTCTGGCATTTGCTGCACATTCCAATTACAAGGTATATCAAATGGATGTGAAGAGTGCTTTTATGAACGGGGAGTTAGAATAAGAAGTGTATGTGGAACAACCTCCAGGTTTTGAGGATTCAAAACTGGCAGACTTTGTGTACTTTCTATTCAAAGCTCTCTACGGACTCAAACAAGCTCCAAGGACATGGTATGACACTCTCTCTGAATTCTTACTTGAAAATGATTTTACAAGAGGTGTTGTAGACAAAACTCTATTTGTCAAAAAGCATAAAAATGATTTGATATTGGTGCAAGTATATGTTGATGACATAATATTTGGTTCTACTAATGATGATCTATGCAAGAGATTTGCTAAGTTAATGCAGAGTCGTTATGAAATGAGCATGATGGGTGAATTGTCATTCTTTCTTGGACTGCAAGTATACCAAAAACAAGATGGTATATTCATTTGTCAGTCCAAGTACATCAAAGATCTTCTGAAGAAGTATCAAATGGAAGACTCATCTACAGCAAAGACTCCTATGCCAACTGCCACTAAGCTTGATAAGGATGAAACTGGTAAGAAGGTTGACATCACAGGCTACAGAGGTATGATAGGATTATTACTTTATCTCACTGCAAGTAGACCAGATATAATGTTTGCAACAGGCTTGTGTGCTAGGTTTCAGTCTGATCCTAAAGAATCTCATCTAATAGCTGTAAAGCGAATATTTAGATATCTTAAGGGGACCCCAAATCTTGGAATTTGGTACCCTAAAGATACAGGATTTGATCTTATTGGATATACAGACTCTGATTTTGCAGGTTTTAAGATTGATCGGAAGAGTACTTCAGGAAGCTGTCAGTTTCTTGTAAGAAGGTTAGTTTCCTGGTATAGCAAGAAGCAGCATTCAGTTTCCACATCAACAGCTGAGGCTGAATACATTACTGCTGGAAGCTGTTGTGCTCAGATCTTGTGGATGAGAAACCAACTCCGTGACTATGGACTTTTGTTGACAAAGATTCCAATATTTTGCGACAACACAAGTGCCATAGCAATCTCAAACAACCCAGTGCAACACTCGAGGACAAAGCACATCGACATTTGGTATCATTTTATCCGAGAGCATGTCATGAATGGAACTGTGGAGTTACATTTTGTACCCACAGAGGATCAAATTGCAGACATTTTTACTAAACTGCTTGATGAATCCACTTTCAATAAGCTGGTTGGTGAACTTGGGATGTTAAATCTTTCTAATTGATTTTGATTAGAAGTCAGTAACTGCAGATAGTCCTAGTAAATACATGAGTTTAAGAATTTCTATATCCTTAGGACTCGTGAGTTTATTTTCTGGAGCAATTCTCGTAGTTAGGATTATTTTACTAATTGTATGTCATAATTATGGATCATATATCTTCTGGCATTTAATTAGTTATTAATTCTAAAATTATTTAGGTGCTAATATTTGTTCTAAATATTTTAGCATCTATTTAATTTGAATTAATTTGCTTTGTTTTTAACATTGTAGATTAATGCAGCATAATTCATTAGATTTTAATTGGTTAATATCACTCAATGATATTTAATTGATTTTATTCTAAGAAAATTGTGAATTTTCTGTTAAGAATTGATTTTGGTAAATTTGAAAAGATTTATTAGAATTAAAACTAGACAGGAAATAAAAGTTTCTGATTCCTAAAACGAGAACAGGTTTTCGAAATTGGAAAAGAAGCAAAAATTTCGAATTTTTAGGAAATTCGATTGTTTTTCTAAGTACTCGAAGAAAACTATCGAACTCAAGCTTGATAGTTTTTGAAAAGGAAAAGAAAAACCATCGAAAACAATTTTCGATAGTTTTTGAAATTGAATTGAAAAATCTATCGGAAGGGTTTAGTTTTTCAATAATTAAATTCCTTGATTTTTTTTTCAAATATTTGAGAAATTATATCGAAGACAGTTAATGTTCTCGATAGATGTTGGTAACAGCAGTTCGATAGTTTTTGGCATTTATAATGTTAAAGTTTTCGATAGTTTTGTTCAAGGGACTGTTGAAATTCAAAAGAAGTCAACTTCGATAGTTTTTCAAAAACCATCGAAGTCCTTTTTACTCTTTTACCCCTCTGAAAAAACCATCGAAAGCTCTTTAAAAAACCATCGAACACTGTAATACCAAAAATACCCCTGACAATTCAAAAAGTATAAAACACTGCCTTAGGTGTTTTTTTTATTTTTAGATCTAAGCAGTTGTGTTATATACTTACAGAGAGATACACGACAAGAACATCTTAATCGATAGTTTTCTAAAGCTTTTTAACCGATTAAAACTTCATAAAGTTACTGTTCTTTCACTGTTTCTTGTTGATTAACCGTGAAAGTGTGAGTATCTTGAGTTTTTAATTCCTTTCAAGAAGAAACTATCGAAAGTGAATATTCTAAATCCTAAGGACTGTTGACTGTGTTCAAGTTTAGAAAGAAATTGTTTTTCAATTGATTTCTTATTTGTTGATATTGAGGTTACCAGATTAGGGTTCTTGATAATTCTGTTCGAGTTTGTGTACTTAAGGTAAAAAAGGGGTAATTTTTGAAGAAGTTAATTAATTAGAAAATAATTAATTAATTAACTTAAGGTTAATTTTGGTTTTTATTTTAAATTTTCTGGAAAGTGTAAACAAACAATGGCCGGGGAATTTATTATTACCAAGACTAATCATGTCTCGTTTCAAAACTTGCAATCCATAACGAACTTACAGTTTCGTGCATGGGCAGAGTTTTTGAACACACGTTCATTAGTGGCATATGCTGTGAGTACTCTCGTGGTCCTTTGTATCGATCAATTGACTGCGTTGTACACATCCGCCACGGATACAAGTGAGAATAATGTGAGATCCTTCAGTTTTGTTGTGCCAAGGGGAAGAACAATAAGGGTGACGGAACATGACTTTAATAGAATACTTCATTTTCCTATAGAAAACCTTGTTCCAGATCCCACAACTGAGGAGATACATGCTTTCTTTACTCTCATTAGAAGTCAACAACCTAACTTCTTTGTGGGAGAGTTTCTGAAGCATTACTTGCCAAAGGCATGGAACTTTTTCTTTCATACCCTAATCCATGTTTTTACTACCAAGCTAACAAATCTGCATGGTATTCCCTTATTCTTTCAAAAGATAGGGTTTGCCATTGCCAACAATAGGCATATTAACATTGGACGGTTACTGATTGATCAAGTAATCATATGCATGGGAGCACTGGATGAAAGAACAAGCATAGATGACGATGTGCTTTGTTTCTATCCTAGGTTGCTACAGCTAATTCTCAATGATATCTTAACAGATGATGAGCGCGAGACATTCACCGAAGAGGAGACCATGGAGTGCATGAGAATGAAGAGCAATGCCATAACCGCTCTCATAAGGAAGAACAACTATCTTCCAGGGGTACCCACTGTTCTCACTGAATATCTAAGAACGGTGCCCCTACCACTTCTACCCCCAGGGGAACAGGTAAATCAAGGTAACATTCCTGAACCTGAACTGGCTCCTGAACCACAACCAATGGATGTTGATCCAGAGCCCTCAGTGGCCATTCCTGACCAGGAGGTTGCAAACCCACAACGTCTAACCACGGTCGAAGAGCCTTTGGAAGAGCCAAATGAAACAATAAACGAACCTCCTTCCCCTCCTATACCCAATATTCAGACATCCGTGAGTGTAGAAGGAGATAGTGCCTTAGCAGCACCACATAAGGAGATACACCCTTCAACAGCAGCTCTGCCTTCCTCTAAAAGGAGACGAACAGAAACCGAGGCAACTGTTGATACTTTATTTCAAACTTCCAAAGCGCCCTTTATTGATTTTTCTGATGCTGATTGGGCTACGCTAACGAAAGCTATATCTGAACCATTAGCTCAATCAGGTAAGGAAGAATTGACGGAAGCAACTGGTGTTCCGACCATATTACGGTCAGGTTCACTGGTGGAAGGTCCTAAGAACCAAGGGTCTTCACAGACGTCGAGAGAAGGCTTTGACCTAAATGCACAATCTAAAGGGTCATTGTCTACCTTCCCAGATGGAACATATCTGGATCCTGCGGGTAAAGGGTCTGACGTAGGTGCAGATCGGCAACTCGTTGACAATGAATCAATTACTATTGAGGAGTCAACTAAGGTAAAGTCTTCACAGACTATCGGGGAAGATTCGGGATCTCTGCTGTTAATAGAGCCTGTTTCTAACCCCCTAGAGATTCAAACTCTAGATCCTTTAAAGGATACATCATCTACGGATGATCAGCAACTTAGTTTATCCAAGGACGGGGACTTGTGAAGCCCCATTGCACCACCGGTGACCTCTTTAAGGACGGCTACGGTGTTTTCTTCTGCAGGTACAATCAGCACAAAGGATTTGAGTGAAACAAAAACACTTACACCTGGCCTGAGTGGGAAAGGAAAAATGATTCAAACACCGACAGAAACGTTGAGTGTACACCCAGAGTCAAATGTGAGGAGTGACACCCTAACCCTACCAAATATTGATGATTTGCTGTTACCGACAGAAAGAGAGCTACAAGTTCAATCTTCCCTCAAGGAGATGACAGTTCATGACAAAGAAGGAAATCCATTATTCAAGGTTCCACTGCGACCTTCCTTTGACCAAGAGATCTCCTCTAGTCAAGCCAATGCTTCTTTAAAGACTATTCAAGAGAAGGTTGACTTGGCTGCAGCTGATTCCAGAAGAACATTCAGGGTCATTGGCAGTGCATCTGGCACTATAACAGGTACGAAGCAGGCAGTGGACTCCTTAAAGAAGGAAGCTATGGACGAACTGATCGAGTTGAGGACGGACGTCAAGGAACTTAAAGATGGTTTCATGAATGAAGTAGATGCTTTGTCGCAAGGACAAGAAGCTTTGAGAGAAGACGTTCTGGTTATCCGGGATGGTCAAGCTAGGGTAAAAGATGCAATGAACACCCTTTCTAGAGTGGAGTCTAAGCTGAACCAGAGATTGGACAACATTGAGAAGACTACCAACTCCAGATTGGATGACATTGACCTGAAGCTGGCTTCTATGCAAGAGATGAATAAGGATCTATTGGATTTCATGGAAAATCAAAGTGATGGAGTACAGTCGATTTGGACTATGCTGAAGAACCAACAAACTGGCCAACCTGGTCCTTCAAATCAGCAACCTGATCCTTCTACTACCTTTTATGCTGAGGATGCTTTCGTCGAGGATTCCTCAACTAAGGGGGAGAAAGTTGGAGAAGGGGAGAAAGAGAAGCCTAAGGATGGATGGGGAGTTTGGGAAACAGTTGAAGCTATTCCAATCAGACAGTACTGGATAGAAGAACTTGTACACGAAGAAGAGAAGGAGAGTGAAGAGGAATTTGAGGTCATGCATGAGCAACCTATTCTAGAGGAGCATGAGCCATATTATCCAAAGCCCATTGAACATCCAATATGGGAGGATAATATGGAAGAAGAAGCAAATTCTCTATGACCTGAAGAAGAAGCTGCCTTGGAAGCAATAAGAGCTGAGAGAGCTGCAGTAGATGCCAGGCAAGCTGAGAAAGAGAAACAACAAGCAATTCTGAGGAGTGAAAAACTGAAGAGATTCAAGGTGTATAATGAAGTGAGGAGGAAGAAGATGATAGATCTGGAAAAGAAAGAAGGTAATGAATGGGAGATGGCTTATAAAACCTTTTGCGGAGTTGAAGACGGATTAGAAGTCAACGACAATGCTGAGGTGGAAGTTATCATTCAGGACATCAGAAGTGCCAATCTTGAAGATTAGACTTACTTCAAAGCATTGAGAAACTCTATGATCTTTCTGAAAGCCGGGGTTAAAGCAAATGGAGCCTGGAACATCCTGTTCAATTTTCTGGAGAAAGGTACATTTGTGATTTCCACTAAGTTTTTAGAATAGAGGACATACACAGAGTTGCAGGCAATTCTCATCAAGATTCAAAGGACGACAAGGCTAAATGAACTGCTCCGTGAGCATGTTAAGGAGATCTTGATGAAAGTCGGTCCAGAGATTACTGAAGATCCTCCAATGGTTAGATTCATGACGAATTACTTGTTCAGAATCTGCTATTTGGCTGAGGAGAAACTGAGAGACTACCCAAGCAGTTATCTAATCTCAGTTGAGAAGTATCTTAGATCCACTGGATTCACATCAACGGAGAAGGACAAAGCAGCAGACACTCTTAGAAGATTTCTAATGGAGAATGTTCCTTACTATAGGAAAAGAGTGGAAAGAGGATTGGAAGTGCATACCAGATTACCAAACATGCCAAAGCTAAACAAGGAAGATGTTAACATTTGCATGGTTATGGGCTGGAGTGGGTCAAGAGGTTGAATATATTGGAAGACACATCCAAGGAGCAATCCTTAAACCTGGAGAACCACTGCACTATCTATCAGTGATTGATTATCAAGCTGCTAACTCCGATCCAATGATTGAAGAAGGTGAGATTGGAATGGACAGAAGATTGAAGCAAAGAACAAAAGAACTATCAGCTCAGACTAGAGGAGCAACTTCATTGTATAAAGTTTTATTGTTTTTTGATTTATGAAATCTGGAAATGTATATATATCTGATCCAGAATGTATTTAATATTATTACGATGTCTTACTTTAATTAGTTTAATGTTTCTTTAGTTAGTTGAGTTATCCTCGAAGTATTTGCTTGTCGAACTCTATCCAATCAAATAGCGGGAGATTGTAAAGCATAATGTAACATAAGATGTAAAAGAGATAACTACAACTCAACAAAGGACGAGACAGACAATAGTATTAACAGAAGCACAGGAATCCAGAATCAAAGAAGAAAAGGTAAACTCAAAAAATCAAAATACGTTATGTATTCTTGAAGTCCGTAAACTGGTCACGGAAAGAAATTCATGAAAATGTTCAAGCCTCAGTGACAGCAAAAGAAACAAGACTTTCAAGACGACAGAAGTATGTGAATGATTTAGGGTTAAGTACCACGTGATTCCAGTGATTTAATTGAAGCAACCAGAACGACAAGGGACGTATCAGCAGCATTGAATTGAAGACATAAAAGAAGAAATGATCAAGTGTTATTCATATGTGAACCAGACCAGTTGCACAAGGTGATGGCACTGAAAAGATCAGGTTGTTTTATCGTCTCAGAAGAAAGTGATACAGTCTATTACTTAAACACCCAGGAGCTCAGTGGAATCATTAAATGAGATAAAAGACAAGAAAAGGATTCGATAGTTTTTCATTTCAGAAAACTATCGAATGGAATGAAAAGTGATTCAAAGAAAACCAAAGTAAATCAATTTAGCATTCGATAGTTTTGTTTAAAAACCTATCGAATGGTAAAATGATTTATTCATTCGATGGTTTTTAATTTGAGGAGAAGGTGAAAAGTGTGACTTGTTGTCAGGTTGATTTTGAAGATGGACGACCAAGATTGTTCCTACAAACTTGGTTCGATAGTTTTCAAATCCAAGTCTACAATTACTATCAGAGGAAGTGTGTCTTCTTCAGTCGGAGTTATTTTTCACAGAAGCAATAACTGAGAGAGAGTTTGAGCCAGAGAGAAAATACAGAGAAATTAATTCTGCTTGAATTCTATCAAAGTTTTGATTGTGTATAACTTAGAACTCATTGAAGCTAATCTACGGATTAGAAATTGTAGCACCCCTTGAGGTTTATATTTATAAAAAGATATATTCCCCGAAACTTGATTTGGTTTGGTGTGTTTGATTTCGTTATAGAACTGAATGATTTATCCGCGAACGAAATTGAATTATTTGTGAGTATCGTATTCAACCCCCCCCCCCCCCCCCCTTCTACGATACTTTGGACCTAACACATTGTCACCGAGTTGCCGATCTGCACCTACGTCAGACCCTTTACCCGCAGGATCCATATATGTTCCATCTGGGGAGGTAGACAATTACCCTTTAGATTGTGCATTTAGGTCAAAGCCTTCTCTCGACGTCTGTGAAGACCCTTGGTTCTTAGAACCTTCAACCAGTGACCCTGACCGTAATATGGTCGGAACACCAGTTACTTCCGTCAATTCTTCCTTACTTGATTGAGCTATTGGTTCAGATATTGCTTTCGTTAGCGTAGCCCAATCAGCATCAGAAAAATCAATAAAGGGCGCTTTGGAAGTTTGAAATAAAGTATCAACAGTTGCCTCGGTTTCTGTTCTTCTCCTTTTAGAGGTAGGCAGAGCTGCTGTTGAAGGGTGTATTTCCTTATGTGGTGCTGCTAAGGCACTATCTCCCTCTACACTCACGGATGTCTGAATATTGGGTATAGGAGGGGAAGGAGGTTCGTTTTTTGTTTCATTTGTCTCTTCCAAAGGCTCTTCGACCGTGGTTAGAGGTTGTGGGTTTGCAACCTCCTGGTTTGGAATGGCCACTGAGGGCTCTGGATCAACATCCATTGGTTGTGGCTCATGAACCAGTTCAGGTTCATGAATGTTACCTTCATTTACCTGTTGCCCTGGGGGGTAGAAGTGGTAGGGGCACCGTTCTTAGATATTCATTGAGAACAGTGGGTACCCCTGGAAGATGATTCTTTCTTATCAGAGCGGTTATTGCATTGCTCTTCATCCTCATGCACTTCATGGTCTCCTCGCCTTCGAATGTCTTTGTTGTTTAATACAAAAACTATTGAACACCTTTTGTTGAAAAACTATCGAGAATTTGATTATTGAACTAATTAATTCACTTCGATATATTTTTCATTTGATTTCAAAAACTATCGAAAAATGTATTTCGATGGTTTTTCTTTTCTAAATCAAAAACTATCGAAGAGTAAATTCGATGGTTTTTTCTTTGTACTTGAAAAACTATCGAATTTCCTAAAAATTCGAAATTTTTGCTTCTTTCCAATTGATAAGTGGGTTTTATATCTACTTGGAACGCTTCGAATCGGCTTAAATTGACTGTCTTGGCCTCAAGTATGTGGTGTTATGATCCGTTTGGAGTGTTTTGTGCAGGTGTGCTAAATTGGAGCAAGGTGCTTGTTTTTATTGCTAAATGTGGTGGTGTTGATGTTAAGGAAGAAGGAAGCTAGAGATTTTGGAGCTTAATTAGATGGACATTCGGATTTATTGGACTAGGTGGGCTGGCTACACTGTTTGGGCCATATCTTGAGTTCTAGAAGTCCGATTTTGACGATCTTACATTCCACGCGAAGAGAATGAAATTTTCTGTCAGGACAAGTGGGGCGCCCGTGCCACTAGTGGGGCGGCCGCGCCACTTTGGCAGGAGAAATGTGGGGCGCCCGCGCCACTAGTGGGGCGGCCGCGCCACCCCCTCTGGCCCAATTTCTGTTTTGCTCTGATTTTGATATTAGGGCATTGACTGGTCAAACCTGAGGCATCTATCAATACTTGTGGACGTTTTAGGAGGCTACTACCCTAATTCTATTTTTATTATGAAGTATCTATCGAGGAATTATCAAGGAGAACAAGAGGAGGCCAAACCCTAGAAGACCTAGCTTAATTTCATCTTTGTATTCTTCTAAATTAGGCATACTTGGATTCTCTTACGTTGTTTTCTAAACCTTATGACTATTGTTACTATTGGTTTTTGATTTTCAATTCAAGACTTATTTTTAATATCATGTTTTCATTAGAACCCGCGATGATGAACGGTTCATTCATGAACTAATCGTTATAGTGGGATTCTAATAGATTTTCTTATGGAGTTTAGTGGTTAATTGTTTTTATATATTCTGTGTGTGATGGCTAATTGATTTTCTATCATGGTTGTGCTTATTCGTTGTGGATACGTAGCTAACATTCATGATTGTTTGTTAATCTCTATTGATTGCGAAAGTGGATATAGGGATTTAGAACTTGCCATGCTAGCATAAGTTCATGTATAATTGTCATGCATGATTCGTGGATGATTTTAACCATTTCATCTACCTTATGTAATCTGAATAGATAACTTGCTCATTAAACCACTATGTTTTCAATCTCTATAGACATATAGGGACTAAGCATATTTGGTGTCCATTTAACTTCTATCTTTATTGTGGATGTTTAAGTGGTATGGTATACGTATACTGAAAGGTAGCGTATACTAGTTTCGTGTTATCTGATTAGTTGTCACAACCGTCACATGCATTAATTAAGAACAAGAGACTCTAGATGAAATATTTAATGATGTTAGGATCCCATGCTTTATTCATATAAGTAATTTTCCAGTAATTCTCTTTAGTTAATGTAATCTTGTTAAGTGCTAGTTAATTAGTTAAACAAAACCAAATTTGATACTTATCTTAGCAGTGAGTAATAACCATACATTGGTGCATAAGTGCATAGCTATAACAACATAACCAGTCTCTGTGGGAACGAACTTAACTTTATCATATACTACTTGTGACCACGTGCGCTTGTGTGTTGTTGTGTGAACAAGTTTTTGGCGCCGCTGCCGGGGACTCGGTGTTGTTTTATTTTTAGTTTATGTGCTTGTCATCAGTGGTCATTAGAGTTCACTGACTCGGATTGTTTTTCTAACCTATCTTGTTTAGTTCGGTGTGTTTCAGGTACTTGAGTGTTTGAAAATGGCAGGCGAGGAGTTGCCATGGTGGGCATATTCGAGGACATCCATGCCTCAGCAATGTGAGCAATGTTTGGGCGTTCATGAGACCTCACCATATTGTTACTACGAAGGAGTTGATCCATATGTCACTTATGAGGAACAACCATATTCTCAATACCATCCTCAACAGTACCAGCAAGATGTTCCAAAAATGTCATATTTCTTTGGTAGTGAAGAGTTTCAACATCAACAACATACTCCTACTTTTCAGTTAGATGAGGTTGTTGATATGGAGGAGATTAGGATGCTTGTAAAGAGTAATGAGGAGTCTATCAAATCTTTGGAGACACTAGTTGCTCAAGTTTTGAGTGCCTTGGAACAAGAGAAACAACAGTTCATACTAGAGGCAATTCCAGAAAATAACGGTGACTTGGAGCAAGGTACTGCATGCATAATTGAGGAAGACAAATTCCAAGGTGAGGTGAGCGTTCACAAGCCATGTGAGGAATTTGATCATGCTAGTATGGTGGATGATTTGGAAAGGGCACTATACGGGACAGACGCTAATGAGCTACACAAATTTCAAGAATTGGTATGGTATGTGCGTACCAAGAGGCTGATGACCATGGGAAAGATGCAGGTCTTCTACTTGTCTCAGAGTATAAAGATGGAGGTAGCGCATTAGAGCCATTGGAGGAAGTTCTCTTTGAGGAACCAAAGGCTTCAACAACTTACATTTACCCTCCTCCATTATATTCGAGCGGAGCCCGCGAATGTGTGTTGTTCTACAAATTGACAAATTTTGGGTCAACCGATGAAGGCATTGGAATAGGATATAGTTGTTATACGAATAGGCCAAGCGAGGAGAAGGGGCAGAAAGTGTGCCGCCGTGATGACGATGAAGTCTCACGAAGAGATGACCAGGCCAACTATTATCATCCTTAATGGAGACTTGGACATAGTCAAGCTAATTGACTCTAAAGAAGCGCTTCGTGGGAGGCAACCCACGTGTTTCGGTATTTTTAGGTATGTTTCCTACTATCCCTTGTATTTACTTCCATTCAATTGGGACATTGAATATTTTAAGTTTGGGGGTGATGTGTGGGTTGGTAGTGTTAGTGTGTGTCTCATGTAGGATTCATATTGCATATGTAGTTGTAGTTCATTCGTAGTTTTGCATATTTATGTCATATAGAGCATTCTGTTGCATAGTTCTATTTATTATGTTAGTCCATTGTAGTTGCATTTGCATAGCATATTCCATGATCCCTTAAGACTTGACTGTTTCTGTGGTGAGTCGATGTTGATTGGAGTGTAGTTGTGATGAATAGAGGGCTGATTAAGTTCCTAAGTATTAACTTGCATGCCAGGAACAAATCTTTTACATAAGTCTCATGGGTTGCTTTTGCTTTTGATCAGACCATGCTTGTTTAGATGTTTAAGTTTAACCACTTGTTTATATGTAGAATGTTGGCTAGATTCTTGAAAATGAAGGTGCACTTAAGTATAAGTTTGGGGAAACCAGGAATTTCATGCTAGTTGTTAATAAAGGCTAGGCGTCAAATGGCTAGTAGCCGCTCATTGGTAAAAAATGAGTAGTCTAGGGTAGGATGAGAAAAGCAATGGCACTCATTCCGAAATTTGAAAAAAAAAAAAAATTGAAAATTGAAAAAAAGAAAAAAAAAAGAGTTGTGTTTGTTTTGTGTTTATGCAGAATTGATCAGGGTGAGCTCTTTAATACTCGAGTAAGTAAGTTCTTTGGGGACTTTGTGCCTAGTGACCTAAGACTTTTCCGGTTTGGGATCCACTGACCTAAAGCTCGTTAAATGGGTATTATTGTAAAATCCTTTCGAGGTCTCATCCATTGCACGATCAAATAAGCATATGTGTTGTGTATAGTGGTTTGTGTAATAAAGCATGAATTTCTGTCCAACTCGAGTGGTTTATGGAGGTGTGTCCTAAAGGTTCTTGTGTCTAGCGTTCATTTTGTTTATAAACTTGTGGTTGTTTTGGCTAAGGATAGGTATGGTCTTGATTAAGTTTGGGAGTATGTTGGTGAGCATTGCACACACGCACGTTCCTGTGTTTGTATGGTTGATCAAGGGGAGTTTGGTCGAACTCTGTTTGGAAGATTGCATTCTGTGAGATTTTGGCTTATTTATTGGTTATGGTTAGGTTGAGGGGATTGCTTGCATTATCATATTAGTTGCATTCATGCATTGCATTAGTTTCATATAGAGTTGTGTTTATGCTTGAGGACAAGCATCGGTTTAAGTTTGGGGGTGTGATAAGTGGGTTTTATATCTACTTGGAACGCTTCGAATCGGCTTAAATTGACTGTCTTGGCCTCAAGTATGTGGTGTTATGATCCGTTTGGAGTGTTTTGTGCAGGTGTGCTAAATTGGAGCAAGGTGCTTGTTTTTATTGCTAAATGTGGTGGTGTTGATGTTAAGGAAGAAGGAAGCTAGAGATTTTGGAGCTTAATTAGATGGACATTCGGATTTATTGGACTAGGTGGGCTGGCTACACTGTTTGGGCCATATCTTGAGTTCTAGAAGTCCGATTTTGACGATCTTACAGTCCACGCGAAGAGAATGAAATTTTCTGTCAGGACAAGTGGGGCGCCCGCGCCACTAGTGGGGCGGCCGCGCCACTTTGGCAGGAGAAATGTGGGGCGCCCGCGCCACCCCCTCTGGCCCAATTTCTGTTTTGCTCTGATTTTGATATTAGGGCATTGACTGGTCAAACCTGAGGCATCTATCAATACTTGTGGACGTTTTAGGAGGCTACTACCCTAATTCTATTTTTATTATGAAGTATCTATCGAGGAATTATCGAGGAGAACAAGAGGAGGCCAAACCCTAGAAGACCTAGCTTAATTTCATCTTTAAATTCTTCTAAATTAGGCAACTTGGATTCTCTTACGTTGTTTTCTAAACCTTATGACTATTGTTACTATTGGTTTTTGATTTTCAATTCAAGACTTATTTTTAATATCATGTTTTCATTAGAACCCGCGATGATGAACGGTTCATTCATGAACTAATCGTTATAGTGGGATTCTAACGGAGTTTCTTATGGAGTTTAGTGGTTAATTGTTTTTATATATTCTGTGTGTGATGGCTAATTGATTTCCTATCATGGTTGTGCTTATTCGTTGTGGATGCGTAGCTAACATTCATGATTGTTTGTTAATCTCTATTGATTGCGAAAGTGGATATAGGGATTTAGAACTTGCCATGCTAGCATAAGTTCATGTATAATTGTCATGCATGATTCGTGGATGATTTTAACCATTTCATCTACCTTATGTAATCTGAATAGATAACTTGCTCATTAAACCACTATGTTTTCAATCTCTATAGACATATAGGGACTAAGCATATTTGGTGTCCATTTAACTTCTATCTTTATTGTGGATGTTTAAGTGGTATGGTATACGTATACTGAAAGGTAGCGTATACTAGTTTCGTGTTATCTGATTAGTTGTCACAACCGTCACATGCATTAATTAAGAACAAGAGACTCTAGATGAAATATTTAATGATGTTAGGATCCCATGCTTTATTCATATAAGTAATTTTCCAGTAATTCTCTTTAGTTAATATAATCTTGTTAAGTGCTAGTTAATTAGTTAAACAAAACCAAATTTGATACTTATCTTAGCAGTGAGTAATAACCATACATTGGTGCATAAGTGCATAGCTATAACAACATAACCAGTCTCTGTGGGAACGAACTTAACTTTATCATATACTACTTGTGACCACGTGCGCTTGCGTGTTGTTGTGTGAACACCAATTCCTAAAACCTGTTCATGTTCTAAAAATCAGAATTTTAATTTCCTGTCAAGTTTTATTTTGAATAAATCTTTTAAAATTTATCAAAATCAATTGTTAACAGAAAATTCACAATTTTCTTAGAATAAAATCAAATTAAATATCATTGAGTGATATTAACCAATTAAAATCTAATAAATTATGCTGCATTAATCTACAATGTTAAAAACAAAGCAAATTAATTCAAATTAAATAGATGCTAAAATATTTAGAACAAATATTAGCACCTAAATAATTTTTAGAATTAATAACTAATTAAATGCCAGAAGATATATCATCCATAATTATGACATAAAATTAGTACAATAATCCTAACTACGAGAATTGCTCCAGAAAATAAATTCACGAGTCCTAAGGATATGGAAATTCTTAAACTCATGTATTCACTAGGACTATCTGCAGTTACTGACTTCTAATCAAAATCAATTAGAAAGATTTAACATCCCAAGTTCACCAACCAGCTTATTGAAAGTGGATTCATCAAGCGGTTTAGTAAAGATGTCTGTAATCTGATCCTCTGTGGGTACAAAATGTAACTCCACAGTTCCATTCATGACATGCTCTCGGATAAAATGATACCTGATGTCGATGTGCTTCGCCCTCGAGTGTTGCACTGGGTTGTTTGAGATTGCTATGGCACTTGTGTTGTCGCAAAATATTGGAATCTTTGTCAACAAAAGCCCATAGTCACGGAGTTGGTTTCTCATCCACAAGATCTGAGCACAGCAGCTACCAGCAACAATGTATTCAGCCTCAGCTGTTGATGTGGAAACTGAATGTTGCTTCTTGCTATACCAGGAAACTAACCTTCTTCCAAGAAACTGACAGCTTCCTGAAGTACTCTTCCGATCAATCTTACAACCTGCAAAATCAGAGTCTGTGTATCTAATAAGATCAAATCTTGTATCTTTAGGGTACCAAATTCCAAGATTTGGAGTCCCCTTAAGATATCTAAATATTCCCTTAACAGCTATTAGATGAGATTCTTTAGGATCAGACTGAAACCTAACACACAAGCATGTTGCAAACATTATATCTGGTCTACTTGCAGTGAGATAAAGTAATGAGCCTATCATACCTCTGTAGCCTGTGATGTCAACCTTCTTACCAGTTTCATCCTTATCAAGCTTAGTGGCAGTTGGCATAGGAGTCTTTGCTGTAGATGAGTCTTCCATTTGATACTTCTTCAGAAGATCTTTAATGTACTTGGACTGACAAATGAATATACCATCTTGTTTTTGGTATACTTGCAGTCCAAGAAAGAATGACAATTCACCCATCATGCTCATTTCATAACGACTCTGCATTAACTTAGCAAATCTCTTGCATAGATCATCATTAGTAGAACCAAATATTATGTCATCAACATATACTTGCACCAATATCAAATCATTTTTATGCTTTTTGACAAAGAGAGTTTTGTCTACGACACCTCTTGTAAAATCATTTTCAAATAAGAATTCAGAGAGAGTGTCATACCATGTCCTTGGAGCTTGTTTGAGTCCGTAGAGAGCTTTGAATAGAAAGTACACAAAGTCTGCCAGTTTTAAATCCTCAAAACCTGGAGGTTGTTCCACATACACTTCTTCTTCTAACTCCCCGTTCAGAAAAGCACTCTTCACATCCATCTGATATACTTTGTAATTGGAATGTGCAGCAAATGCCAGAAACATTCTGATGGCCTCAAGTCTTGCTACTGGTGCATAGGTTTCATCATAATCTATACCCTCTTCTTGAGAGTAGCCTTTAGCAACCAGTCTGGCTTTGTTTCTCGTTACAATGCCATCTTCGTCCAACTTATTTCTGAATACCCATCTTGTTCCAATAACAGATTTTCCCTTAGGCCTGGGTACCAGCTTCCAAACTTTCTGCCTTTCAAACTGATTGAGTTCCTCTTGCATAGCAATCACCCAATCTGGATCATCTAGAGCATCTTCAACTTTCTTAGGTTCTGTTTCTGAAAGAAACCCAGAATAGTGACATTCATTTTGTGATGTTCTCCTAGTTCTCACTCCTGTGTCCGGATCACCAATGATCAAGTGAAAGGGATGATCTCTATTCCATACCCTTTGTCTTGGCAGATGCGATCTTGATGATTCTCCTTGTTCTAGATGTTGTGGAGTGTGACTAGTTGATCCTTCTCCTGCTCCCCCTGAGTTGTTGACGGTTTGATCTGTTGATTATGAAGACTAACTAGTGGATCCTGTAGAATTTTGAGGATCTCCACTTTGGTCACCACTTTGTCCAGAATCATTATCATTATGATTATTATTAATAACTGTAACAACTTCAGGTACTTCTTCATTGTCAGAGAGATCTCCTGATAGATTTTCAAATACCAAGGATTCAGAGTTCTCTCCAGTTTGCAGGCCTGGTCTTTTGGTGTCGTCAAATGTTACATTAAAGCTTTCCAACACCTTCTTATCTTCAATCACATATACCCTGAAAGCCTTAGATTCCAGAGAATAGCCCAGAAAAATGCCTTCATCTGCTTTGGCATCAAACTTGCCAAGATGTTCTCCATCTTTAAGTACAAAACACTTTGCACCAAACACATGAAAGTACTTCAGTGTTGGTTTCTTGTTGGCCATTAACTCATACGGAGTCTTTTCATGATCTTTGTTGATCAGGGTTCGATTCTGAGTGTAGCAAGTTGTGTTCACTGCTTCAGCCCAAAAGTAAGTGGGAAGTTTTGATTCACTCAACATGGTCATTGCTGCTTCAACCAAGGTCCTATTCTTCCTTTCCACTACTCCATTCTGTTGAGGAGTTCTTGGTGTTGAAAACTGTCTTGATATTCCTTTCTCTGAGCAGAAATCATTAAGAACTGCATTCTTGAATTCAGTTCCATTGTCTGATCTGATTGTCCGCACAGGTAGCTTAGCTTCCACTTCTATCTTCTTGATGTGATAAATGATTAGTTGTGTTGCTTCATCCTTTGTTTGTATGAACAACACCCACGTGTACTTGGAGTAGTCATCCACCATCACCAATGCATATCTATTTCTTGAAAGTGACATAACATTGACTGGACCAAATAAATCCATATGAATCAGCTGTAATGGTTCAGTAATGCTTGTCATTCCTTTGCTTCCATGTGATGCTTTCTTCGACTTCCCTTTTTCACATGCTTCACATAGTCCCTCCTGATTGAATTCCATCAGGGGCAACCCTCTCACTAACTCTCTCTTTACCAAAGAGTTCATAGTTTTGAAGTTCAGATGTGAGAGCTTCTTGTGCCATAGCCAACTTTGTTCTGAAGATGCCTTTGCATAGAACATGTAACTTCTCCTTCACTGGTAGAACTTAAGTCAACTATAAACAAATTTCCTTTTCTCACTCCCAGTAGAGTAAGCTTCTCATCCTTCCTGTTGGTGATCAAGCACTTGTCCTTTCTGAAATCTACATTGTAGCCTTTATCACAGAACTGACTGATACTTAGAAGATTGTGCTTTAATCCTTCAACAAGAGAGATGTTTTCAATGATGACATTTCCAGCTTTCAATTTACCATATCCCGTAGTGAATCATTTGCTGTCATCTCCAAAGGTTACAATCGGGCCGGTCTTCTTAACCACCTCTGTAAGCAGGGACTCTTCACCTGTCATGTGTCTAGAACAGCCACTATCCAGAATCCACACAACCTTTGAGCTTTTAACCTTACCCTGCAATCACAGATTGATTTAGCGGACTTTGGTACCCAAAATTGTTTGGGTCCTGAAGGTTTAGATGGTTTAACAGGAGTAACATTCAATTTAGTCTTAGCCTATTTGATATTCATAGTATCTGTGGATTTAACATTAACAGTGCTATTGCTACTATCATTCATCAACTTAAAATAAGCATGCATGATGTTGTACTTACATAGCAAACACTCTTTCTTTCCACAGGGTTCATGAAGATCAGGCATGTCAGACATGTTATGCATTTCAGAAGTAATAGCAGTTTCTACTTTAAACTTTTTAAATGCATGTGTAAGGTGTCCAGCAGAATTACAGATAGTGCACAACTTCCTAGATGCAATGGGAGAATATGGAACCATTTCCTGATTAACAATCTTCTACTTCCCATTCCTGTTCTTTTTAACATTACTAACTACGTCACCTACTTCAGTTTTAGGTAAATCAGGTTTAGGTAATTCATTTTTTACTGATTTCCTAGGCAACTTAGTCTTTACCTCTTTTTCCTTCAACAAATCCTCCTCAAGCAATTCTTGTCTTATGAAAAGGTCATCCTCATGAAAGAGTGGTGGAAAAGGCTTAACAAAAACTGGACAATCAACATTCTTAAGAACATGTGGAGTATTTCTTTTGACAACTGAAGGTGTCACAGGGAATTCCACTATCTTCTTACCAGCTTTCTTGTCATAGTCAAATCCTATAGCAGTTTTATTCCCTATGGCCTGAGTATCAATGATCTCCTTAGCAATCAGGGCGGAATTCTTAAAAGCATTCAGCTTCAAATTTAAATCTGAAATCTGCTTCCTGAGGATAGTCTCTATCTCATCATTACACTTGACCTTGTTCTCTAAGTACGCATTCTTTTGTTTAAGATCTTCTAATGTTACAGCTACAAGCTCTAGTTCTTCATTTTTAGATTCTAACTTTTTAATCTTAAGAACTAGTTTAGCATTTTCCATTTCTGATGCTAGCATGCTTGTGTGTACATTAAACAATTCTACACTAAGATCTTGCACAGTTTTCTTGTACTCAGAATTAGACATATCAATTGTAGTTAAGATAGGTACCTGAGATGATTGTGGTGATTCCTCTGAAGAGTTAGCCATTAGAGCAACATTTACATATTCCTCCTCTTCATCCGAATCAGTATCATCCCAGTGCTTTCCCTCTGCTATATAAGCTTTCCCTTTCTGCTTTCCAGACAATGCCTCCAGTTGCTGTTTAAGCTTGGCATTCTCCTTCTTCAACTCATCATAAGAATCCTTCTTTCCATAGACATCTTTCATGTCTCTCGCTTGACGAGGCTTCCGGCATTCAGTGGCGAAATGCCCTAACTCATTGTAGTTGTAGCATCTTGATTTGCTTCTATCAATCATGCCAGTCTTGTAGCCTCCCTTAAAGCCTGTACTAGGTGTATAATTGCTCTTCTGGAATCTGTTGGTTGAACCCTTGAACTTGTACTTAGGGTTTCTCTTGAAACGAATGTGACTAAACTTTGCAGCTAAGTACGCCATGGTTTTGTCTTCCATTTGCTCAAGCTCTTCTAGGGTGTAGTAATCACTTTCATCAACACCCAGATTCACAGAATCCATTTCTGCTTCTATTATCACCTCCTTTCCAGCTCTAGGGGTTTGAACCTGAATCTCAGAAGTTATTGGTTCATCCACTACAAGTGCTGCTGATCTCACAAGTGCATTGTGCTTGTTGTCCACTGTCCCTGATCCGTAGATTATCACTCTTTGTTCCTGTTCCATCTCATAGGTCTTCAACTTCCCATAGATCATCTCTAATGACATCTTTGTGAAGTCAATTCTTTCCCTTATGGATGATGACTTGTGTTCTACATGATGGGGCAGCGTCATCATGAACTTCCTGTTTGATTCTCTCAGTGGATAGGTCTTTCCTTTCATTGCCAATTCATTTAGGAGTTTAGTATATTTCTCAAAGACCTGAGTTATACTTTCTCCTGGCAGAGACCTAAACGCTTCGTATTGAGAAGTCAGGATGTCCAATCTGTTTTCCTGCACGTCTTCAGTTCCTTCCATTATCAAGTTAATGGTATCCCACATATGTTTACCGCTTGTACAGTTCATCAACTGATAGCTCATTTCCTTGTCTACGGAGTCCGCCAATATCAACATTAAACCTGTGTCCAATCGAATCAGTTCTTTGTCAGAATCTGTATACTCAGTAATATCCTTAGGTTGGGTGCCTGGAGGAATCCTGCTACCATCAGGGGCTGTAGATTCACTAACTGATTTCATTGGTACAAACGGTCCATTCTCTAATATGCCAATATACAACGGATTAAATGCCTTGATAAATAACAACATCTTCATCTTCCATAAACCGAAATCATCTCTAGTAAACGGGGGAACTTTAATACCAGCGGTTGTCTTTGGAGCACTCATGGTTTCTGAAAATTTCAAATTGTTTAAAATTTAAGAAATTCCAATTAAATGAAAATTTTGAAAGTTGAAAAATTTGCTTCGAATTTTCACGCTACGTTTGATTTTGGTCTCATTCACCGGATCTGATTTGTATATCAATCAAGTAGCTCTGATACCAATTGTTAGGTCCAAAGTATCGTAGAAGGGGGGGTTGAATACGATACTCATAAATAATTCAATTTCGTTCGCGGATTAATCATTCAGTTCTATAACGAAATCAAACACACCAAACCAAACCAAGATTCGGGGAATATATCTTTTTATAAATATAAACCTTGAGGGGTGCTACAATTTCTAATCCGTAGATTAGCTTCAATGAGTTTAAGGTTACACAAATTCAATACAATGATCAAATTCTGAGCACTATTAATTTCTCTGATTTTCTCCGGCTCAAACTTCTCTCTCAGTAATGTCTCTGTGTAAAATGCCTTAACTGAAGAAGACACATTCTTCACTCTGTATTAACTGCAGTCTTTGGTTTGAAAACTATCGAACCACAATTGAAGAATCAATCATGGCCGTCCAATTTTCAATCAACCAATCACAACAAATACTTTTCACCTGCTCCTTTGAATTGAAAACCATCGAATGATTAAAAAGAATTTATCATTCGATAGTTTTTAAATAAAAACTATCGAAAGCTAAATCCTTTTAACTTGAATTCTGATGGACTTCTTTTATCTCATTCGATAGTTTTTAGAAAGTAAAAAATATCGAGCCATTTTCTTTTGCTTGACCTTTTAATAATTCTTCTGAGTTTCAGGGTGTTCCAGTTTTAGACTGTATCAATTTCTTCTGAGACGATAAAACAACTTGATCTTTTTAGTGTCGTCACCTAGTGCAACTGGTCTGGTTCACAGATGAATAACACTTGATCAATTCTTCTTTTATGTCTTCAATTCAATGCTTCTGATAAGTCCTTTGTCGTTCTGGTTGCTTCGTTTAAATCACTGGAATCCCGTGGTACTTAACCCTAAATCATTCACATACTTCTGTTGTCTTGAAAGTCTTGTTTCTTTTGCTGTCACTGAGGCTTGAACATTTTCATGAACTTCTTTCCGTGACCTGTTTACAGACTTCAAGAATACATAACGTATTTTGATTTTTTGAGTTTACCTTTTCTTCTTTGATTCTGGATTCCTGTGCTTCTGTTAATACTATTGTTTGTCTTGTCCTTTGTTGAGTTGTAGTTATCTCTTTTACATCTTATGTTACATTATGCTTTACAATAAGGAAGTTTAGTAAACCGTGACATAGGACAAGTCAAGCACACTTTTGATTGTGGACATGTGAGTGACTTCAAGCTAGGAATGAGCTTCAATTTTGAGTCAGAGATGTGTCCTAGTCTATTGTGCCACAAAGTGTATAGATCTGTGTGAGAGGATGCTTTACATGACTGTGTATTATATGCACTCTTCTTTCCATCATCAAGTATGGTCACATCACTTAGATAATAAAGGTTGTTTTTGAGATAACCAATACCTAAAGTAGATTTCGATTCAGAATCCGTGACTGTGCATCTACCTTCTTTAAATGTGACTTCACAACTGTTATCCTTTCCCAACTTAGTGACAGATAATAGATTATGAGTGAACTGAGGGACAAACAACACATTGACCAGTGTGATGCCACATTTCAATATTATATCTCCTATGTGCGTGATGTTAGCAGTGTTCCCAGTCGGCAATTTGATATTCAAGTGAGATGGTGTAGGTATGATATTGTGCAAGAGTTTTAAAGAACATGTCATGTGGTCAGAGGCTCCCGAATCCACAATCCATTCTTGAGTTATGGATTCAACAACACCACAAGTAATCATACCTGAGAATGGTGAATCATATTCTTCTTCATTCTGTCCCGCATTTCCAGGTATGAGTTTGAGTAATTGCTGAAATTGTTGGTGAGAAATTACCACATTTGATGTTTCACCTTTGTTCCCCCCTGTTGTTTGTACTGAATTTGCAAACCGATTGTTGCCAGCTGTTCGTTGTCCAGTCCATCTTCTTGCATTTCCTCCCCCTCTCACAGCTGGGTTCATCATTTTGTAGTGCCATTTCGGATATCCCACCACAGACCAACAAATGTCAGATGTATGACCTCTTTTCTTACACGCAGTACAAGTAACAGATTTCTCAGGTGGTGGTACAATTCCTTTGCTAAACATGGCTGAAATGTCCTCATCGACAGTGTGCAACACATCACGTTGAGATTCTTCTTGTTGTATGGCTGCGCAAGCCATTTCTACGCTAGGTAGGGGGTGAGCATGAGGAGTTGGCTGCGTTGGGAGCTAAACATTTCATCCAGTCCATTAAGGAACTGGAACAACTTTGATTCATCTTTTTGGACTTGGATAGCTGTCACGAGAGCTTTGACTTCGTCTGAAGTAATGGTGAGTGTTGGGAGGGCATTCATGGCCTCAATTTCTTCCCAAAGCGTACTAAGAGAGGTGTAGTATTCAACCAAAGGTTTACCATTCTGTTTTAAATTGTACAGATCTCTGCACAACTTGTACTTTCTTGAACCATTGCTCAACTGAAATCTCTTTTCAAGAATCTTCCATATTTCGGCAGCAGTGTTGACAAACAATATGGACTGTTTGATGGTGTCACAAACATTGTTGTGTATCCAGGAGATCACCATATTATTGCAGGTGTCCCATTGCACTGCCTCTGTAGAGTCTGTTATGCTCTTCAACTCTGTTCCCTCTACAAACCCCAATTTTTGTTTGGATGCTAATTGAATCTCCATGGATCTTCTCCATGTTCGATAGTCAGCTACTCCTTGAAGCTTGGTAACACTGATTGAAATGGGACTATCAGATGGGTGGAGGAAGAGTGGGTTTTGCATATCTGTGAATGTAAATTTGCTAGTGATAACCATTGTCTGTGAGTCTGATGTGACTCTTCAGTGAATGTTTTTTTTTGAAGGCTGATGATTAGATGGTGTTTGACAGATGTTCTTCCTAACCCTAGATTGCACTTAATGCTCTGATACCATGTTACTTTTCTGTTAAAGATAAGTGCAAAGTGGATTGAAGAGCAATAATGTTTCACTCAAGTATCATAATAGTCATAGACATAGAGTTGCAGGTGCTCAGCTGTATATAGGTAGCTTACAAACATAAGACAAACAAAAGGAATCCTATGGATAACAAACTAGTAGTGAGTAAAGACTTAGATAGCCCTGGTCATTAATGCTGCTAGCTATTACAGTTTTGGACTGTTAGATGCTCTGTCTTAACAATGTATATATATATATATATATATAAGTAACTTTCAAAATTAGGGTCATGTTCCTTGTAGAACCATTAACCTTAGAACCCTTAGAACTCTATCTTATTTTTTAAAATAATATATATTTATTATATGAAGGTCATGGGTAAAGTTGTCCAAAAACACAAAATACATAATTTAGAGCTAATTAATATTTTATTGACGATAATAATCATACATCGATATCGATCACAAAATTCTCCATCATCATCATAAAATTTCCCCAATTATTTTTATAATTTTTTGTGAAAATATTCAAGTTATTGTATAAACACAATATCAGATAACAGTGTTCAGCAGCTGAACATTTAAATACAAGTAAGTTCAGTTGCAGAACTTTAAAATTTATGTGTTTGATTTCAAATTCGATTGCATGACTTTTATGTTCAGCGGTAGAACACGAAAGTTATGGTATGAAAATAATGTGAATAACATTGTTCAACAGCTGAACATTATAAAAATAATCAAGTTCACTTGTAGAACTTTGTGGAAAAAATTAAGTTCAGTTGTAGAACTTTGAAATTCATATGCATAACTTTTAAAATTCAGCTGTAAAAAACTGTATTTATACTATGAAACAAAATAGGTTCGGCAGTAGAATCCTTTTATTCCAAGAATACCCTTTTAAGATTTTGTATATAAAAATGAGTTGAATCTGAACAGTTGATCTAGTAATAATCCAACGGCTTATAACAGTTCTAAAGTTCTTTTTTAGTGATTAGTTCTCTCTTGAGCCTAACCCTTCAAAATTAATATTAAAATCACGGGTTATATAGACTTGTATATATATATATACAAATGCTCAAAAGTTTGCGATTTTGCATGCTAAGTGTGTCAAGTGACAAGTTTTAACAAAATTTGGACAAGCCATGAAGGCGGACCGGACAATCTTGGTGCCACATTAATTTACGAACCGTCTTCTATATATACCGGAAGGATTTACTATGCTTGATTTGTTTTCCAAGTCATATTTTTCACAAACATTTCTTTAAATAACAAAATCACGAATAAATTTTAAAAATAATTATATTTTTTTTATAATTTCTCTAATAATTTGTGTGTGTTGGATTTTGTCACTATGTCTGATCATAAAACAGTCGGTTGTGAAATTTGGAGGGAAACTCTAAATGCACCAGCATTTACAACTTAATTTCCGGCCAATTTTTCTCCGACGCCGGCGAAACCTATTGAAAACATCTTTATCATTTTACACCACAATCTCTCCCATCCTCACCGACAATTTCATCTCGCAAGTCTGCATGCCATATGTTTGATAAATCTCCCGAGAGGTCTTGTACTACAGCTAATGCATGGAGTTGCTTCACAGGATTGGAACAAGGTAGACAATGTAGTTGAACCTCGATAAATGAATAACCGCGGAAGCAGCACATTTTAGTTATTTATCGAGGTTGAACGTACATTGTCTCCGTTATGTTGGGACCGAGAAAAAAAATAGTAGTTTATCGAGATTATTCATTTATCATGGTTCTAATATATGTAGTTGTGCTTGCTGCTTGTACGGAAACAGGAAAAATTGAAGAGTCTGAGTACATAGGATGATAGAATCTATCATCGTGTTGGTATAATGTAAGACAAAGTAGATGATATGATAAGGATGATAAAAGAAGATAGGCATGTGCCTGATAAGGATTATGTGTTGCTTGAGTTGCATGATGAAGAAAAGGTATGTTCTCTTTATCAGATTTTGGGCTGCTAAGCAGTGGCGTAACCAGAAATAGACATGAGGGTACTCTAAAATAATCGATAAATTTTTTTAACCATGCATATCAGCCATCTAGTATAGTTACACGCCTATGATTAACCTGCTGTCCAGACCATATTGTCGAGGAGATTATGTAAACTACAATATCATATGCTTTCAGATTCACCAATCTTCATACTTCTCGATTCACCCATCTTCATTCCTCTCTTTATTTCTTTAATTTTAGATGTTTAGGGCCAGAGATAAGAAAATAAATATCTCGACTGAGGTCTATACAAATACATAAAAATATATGGATATTGTTGAATACAGATAAGTTACTCATATTAATTTATGATTTATGGACTGTTTGAGTAATTTGGACTGGACCAGACTATTAAGTAAAAATTTGGGCTGAACCATTATGTATACTAAAACAAAATTATAGAACATTGAGGGTATGTGGAAGAACCCTCTCGGCTCTTAATAACTCCGCCCCTACTGCTAAGCACTCCTACATTTAGAATTATTTAAGTAAGAAGCTTTGTTTTTGTGGGGATTATCATAGTGCAATAATGTATATGTCCAAGGTGTCAAAACGTAAATTCATTCCTGAGGTGCATATACTTCCATCTCTTTAGTACTTAAAAGTGCACTTCTGGAGAATTCTGGTAAAATCAAATCAATTACGTATTATATATATATATACTGTCATAGATAAATTGTGTAAAATAATTGCAAAGTAGTGGTATGAAATGTACGGTAGTTGTTGATTTAAACTCAGTCAGATTGTAGCCCAGGTTTTGTACTTATGTTATGAAATGCAACTATGCAAACAGGTAAGTTCATAATAGAGGAGTTGTTATAACATTGAAGTGGAGACATAACGGAACCATATTCTTCTACTCCCATAAATCTGATCCAGAAAGTAACCCCTTTTATCTCTTTTGTTCTTGAAGAATTTATATATGCTTTTATGGTCGTCTATGTCGATGTTTATGTATATACACTTACTTCATTTGAATTTTTTTCAATTTAATATTTGCATTTACAAATCAGGTGCAATAAAGGTACTTGAAATTTGAAACCTGCACAGTGCAATATTCCAGTAGAATTGCCGTTGGGAAGACAATGAATGTGGCCATGATATATAAAGACATTATTCCATCTATCAAGAAGTATGGTAATGAAGAGCTTTATTTTTTACGCTATTACACTTTTATCTCAAATTATAACTGAAGTTTTGTTTTAATTTTTTTATTTGTTTTATGCGTGATCTAAGATAGTTCGTTGATTAGAGTTTCAGATACCCAATTCAGCTTAAGGGCCCTCTTTAATAGGTTACTTGTCAATCTATGAATGACTGCTTGTAAGTTGTAACCAATACATTTTGTTAAGTCAATCCTAGCCTTTTGCTTTCTACTAATTGTTTTCACTACTACGAGAGCTGCTAAGAAGGAGTTCACCATGTATCAGAGTAGTCTGACTTCTGAATACAGAGCCTATCAAAGCTCCAAGTTAAAGAAAATACTGGAGCCAGATGGATTGATGGCTACAACACCAAACTCCGGGGGAAAAAAACTTTCCCAAATTTGAGGAACATATCCTTTATCTAGAACCAAGACAAATGTAAAAGCACATTATGTTGACCGTAAGTTGTTGCCTGCGTATTTTATACATAATATATTTATATACTATATTTTAGGTTCTAGTTACCAATTTTTACTTCTTGATATCATTAAAAATCAAATTAACCATATCTAAATTTAAAAACCTTATATATTTTAAGCTAGGAATTTGCACCCCGACCAAAATGCCTGGCTTCTCCCCTGTTATAGTGCATTGTGCATACATTTTCCCTCTATTTGTCCATCTTATATTTGTGCACAAAAAATTACACTGACCTCACCAACTCTCTTAAGTCCCGTTAAATATCCATAGTGCTGACAAGCAGTGTAACGTGATGATGCAATCATGCATCTTAGACTTTTGAGTACACTTGAAAGTTTAAAGTGAACTTTCGACAAAGTTTAGAGAGACTGAGCAGCAGATATCAGGTACATTTTGTTCTTTTTCTTGATATATTATATTCAATAAATTACCTTGCTTTGATAGTCAGTCTGATCAAGTACTAGCCAACAGTTGTATATATCACTTGTCTATCTTTTGCACTAGACACCGGATTTTTATGTCTACACATGCGCTGATGCATTCCCATTATCCAAGACATGTTGGGAAATGGAGGATAGATATGTGATTTTGTAATTTATGGTCATTCGAGAAATGAAATTTTAAAAAGCAAAGTATTTCTGGTTTGTGCTTTCAAGAAATAAAATAGTTGGTTTTTCCATGGTTCTTGGTTCGTTGTTTCATCTTAAGTAAACAAAATTATCTTCTGTGGCTTATACCATGTAAATTAATGGATTTGTGCATCTATAGTCATATAGTAAGAAAGAGGATGAGAATGTTCTTACTTGATCCTGAAAACAAACAATAGCATGAATATAGGAAGAATCAGAAACAAAATTATGTGAAAAGTATGACCAGAGTGAATTATACTTATCTCCCTCTTATGGTAAATTGGTAAATTTTGTGCCCTTATTCAATAGGATGATAATAATTATTAAATTCTAAATTTTACCCATTTTCATGAAAATTTAGTGGATGGCAGTTGGCTTTCTAGTATGTCACTTGTTCGATGTGTATCATTGTGATTTATCGTGCAATTTTCTGGATTTTTAATCCTCTTAAGCTATATTCAGATTTCAGATTCATCATTATAGACATCAAATATTGATGTTGCTTTATGTAGTCTAGTTTCATTGATGACGTGTATGTTGGTTTTCCTTCCTGTTTCATGTTCTATATAATGCAAATTTATCCACACAAAAATTCGCGATTTCCTGTAATACATATTTATGAATGACAAGTAATCGAATAATGAGATTTTTGAAATCAAGTCTAAGGGTATAGTTGTCATTTCAATAGTCCTTAACCCTAATTTAGACCCTAAATTCTCGGGTATAAATAGCCGCTAACAGCAATTGGTTGGGACAGTCCGTCCGGCAGTTCTCATATCTGTAAGGATGGTTTTCTAATTTCTTCTTCATTTTAAATATGTTGATTTTCAGTCAGCTACATTGTTTTAGTGAGAGGTTTTAGATTGTATGGAATACCGATACACTTTGTTTGCTCCTGAAATGTGAAAAAACACTTGTTGCGACAAATTTCTAACCATTTTTGTACAAACATAGATTTTTTGTTATGCATTAGTTCACTCTAGAGTGTACAAGTTTTTATCATCTTCTGTACTGTACTGATTGATTATCGCTTCTTAAAGGTCAATTAAAAGTTTGCACCTTGAAGGTCAATCTACAGTTCAGTGCAACATATTTATTTTCTGCAATTCTTTGGAAGCCTTTGTCGTTGTCACAAAAATTATACGCCTGACGCCCCCTAATTCGCCCCCTAATTCGTACTTTCACTATATACTGTCGTTGTCTTCTTTCATATATAGTTGTATCTTGATTTTCTTGTCGCATACTCTCATTCAAAAAACATATATATGCTGATTGCTGCATCTGGAAAGTTAATCTAGAGTTTTCTGCGATTCATCTTAGATTTGCCACAATAAATTTGTTTGCCTTTTTTTGTGCATTCTATGTATAGTGTCATTGTTTTTCATAAATAACAATTATTATTTGAATGCTGAGTCTTACAAGATTTGCTGCTGTAATTGACTTTGAGCAATACTGAGTTGTTGATGTTGTTAATTTTTTGTGTACACAGATAATTTCAAGTTCAAAATTATCGTGCAAGCTTGTTCAGGCTTCTCTTCTAAAATAGCCAATCAGGTCAGATCCTATTTACAATAATTACTTTTAGTTTATACAGTGGTGTAACTAGGATTCCGGAACAGCTGGGGCTATTATGAATTATTGTTAATGCCGGATGTTAGACCGGGTTTGAAACATTTTTCCTACTGGTTTTTAACCAGAAGTTGGTTTGGAAGAAAAAGAACTCTTTTATAATTTTCAGTTATACTAACTTTTAACCAAATGGTGGGGTTTGAACAAAATTCTGAATTGAAATTTTGGGCTTCAATCTTGGCTAGCCGCCCGGAGTTTATATGAGTTAATGTGTACCAAAATCATGTAGTACTTTCAGATGCATACACATTTCTTGCTTCTGAAAGGTATGGAGTGTTATATTTTCACCATATGTTTTAGTATTTGGGTCTGTGTTTTGGCAAGGAGAGACTATATTTGAATTTTGAGTAGGTATTTAATTTAAATTTAACAAAAATTGTTTTGTTTTGGTTCTGCATTGTATTGATTTGATGTAGCCTACGACTACAAGTGGTATATATTCTGCTCTGCCCAAATATGTGCTCAAACAGATATATAGAGGTTGTCTGATTAATAGCAGAATTAACTCAAGTTAATACTCCATAAAATTAACCTCTAAATAGAGGTAGTCTCAACAAGGAATACCTTATATTCGTTTATACATTTCTTCATGGAATTTTCTCCTTTTTGTCAAATAATTTTGAATTCAAATTATACTCTACCTTTGAAAAAAAAAAGGAATTTTCTATTTTTGTTGTCTACATTCGTTTTTGTCTTTATTTCTTATCATTCCAAATTTCCTCCTTTTACAAAATAATAACAGCCCCACTTATCCTAGGAAAATGCACCCAAAATGCCTTTATCCAAATATAGATATAACCAGCATATGAAATACTAGTATTTTGCACATTAAAAAACGTCAAATTATAAAATAAAAATGTGCAAAAATAAAACACATCATATCGTTAAAAGGGAAAAAAGCAGCCTTTTCACCATATACTAAAATTTATTCAAAGACAAAATTTAGTCGCATATGATATCTATGATATGCCTATACTTTTTTTTTTGTACATAATCTATTTTAAAAGAAATATTTCAAATATTATTGTAAGATTGATTTATTGTGCAGAAATGTTGTAAAAATTATACACTCTTAAATTTCTACAAAATTAAATTTGTAAAACTTATTTTATATTCCATATTTACTAGATAAAAAAACTACTCCCGTTTCTTCTCAAAGTTTTTGGTCCACGCAATAAATAATTTTTTTCACGAATTTATTACTTCATTTACACCCTCATTAAATAATTATCTCTCTCTCTCTCTCTCTTCCTCACCGTTACTCTATTGGTCTGTTTACATCCCAGGATAAATAAATAAATGTATATGTGTCTATACACATACAGTACATGTACGCTGTTTGTTTATATATGACTGTTTGGTGTCTTGTTCATGCCATTCTCATTCTTGATCATCTAAGACTTATGCCAAGATTAAAACATTCTTAAAACTAAAGTAATTATTTAACACTACACGTATTTGTTGTGTTACTTAAAACAGACATCAACCATGCAGACTTCTGAAGCAGACAAGGTTTCCAAAAAAAGAAGCTTTGATAGCTTCAATAATAGCCCATCTGTTGCTCCAATGGAGAACATGGACGTGGATTCTTCTTCTCTTCTCCGTTTCAAGCCTCGAAAGTAAGCTCCTTATTCGATTCTTTCTTTCATTTTTACTATCTTTTTACTATATATTGGTAGCAAGAATGCATATGCATGTATATTAATATTATTGTTTCTTGATTTGAATGTACTTGGTTTTTAGTTAATGTAATGTATATGGGGTGATTTAAAGATGTTGATTAGTTTATGTTAATTTTATGAATATAGGTACCAGAAGAAGGTTTTTGAAGTTGCTAAGAAAAGAAACACAATTGCGAATCTCGATACAGGGGCCGGAAAGACATTGATTTCTGTCATGCTAATCAATGATGTTGCTAAATCTGTCAAGTTGAGTGGTGAGAAAAGATTGATCGTTTTCTTGGCACCCACTGTTGCGCTTGTTCACCAGGTATGTTCTGTGATCTTTTTAATGTTGGTGATTTTAGCTGGTTCATTTTATTTTATTTTTTGTGAGATTTCCAGTATTGATTTTGAGAGTTCTGCACTTTATGTTGTCTTAGTTTATGAATGTCCCTTTTACTTGTTAAATTTTTCGGATTCTAATTTTAGTGTATGTTTGCTTGTTATCTTTCCAAGAACCCAGACCTTTTTTTTTGGTATTTGTTCTCTGAAAAATAAAATTATATTTTTAGTCCAAGATTGGTGATAATAGTTTTCCTTTCCTAGATCATGTTCATTTTTTCCGCTTGGGTTTTCAATAATTCTATTTTCTATCCCCTCGTTTGATATTCGATTCAAGTACTCTTTTGTAATCTAAACAAATCACGTTTCTTACATGCTGTTTATGCATTGTTTTCTTGTCTCGAAGTATCAGTCTACTTTAAGGGCAGCCCTTAGCTATGCGGTTTTTACCTTCTATGTTCTCTCGGTTTCTGAGGAAATTCAATCTTTTGTATATTACAGCAATATAATGTTATTAAAGATAATACCGAGCTCGAAGTTGATGAATATTATGGTGCCAAAGGAGTTGACTTTTGGGACGCTGGATCCTGGGAAAAGGAGATTAATCGAAATGATGTAAGTTTCTTCTTTTTCACTATATATGTACATCTTATGTATACTCATATCAGCCTCATGCCTGCATTAGATGGAACATATCCTTTAAATGAAACATAAAGGCTAAAGTCGATAACTTATGTTCTTATCTTTTGTTAATGATTATTTCTTATGTTGCAGATGCTGACATCTGTGCAAGTTAATAATGATACCAGTTATTGTAGTTTATTTAATTTTTGCAATTAGTTTACTAGATATATTTACAAGTTTATATAAATCTAAAAAGTTTCTAATTTCTATTCAGATAGTCCAGAGAACATGTTGATTTAAGCTGTTATGTTTTGTAAATTTTAACAATGTTAACAAGAAAGAAGCAGTCAAGCAGTGAGAAACTGTGTATCTAGTTGCTTCATTTGTAAAATCCTTGATACAATATTAACGTCTTCCTTCCTACTACGTGATAATGCTAATAATCCTACACATTTATATGTCTCCTGTTTACCATGCAGGTTATGGTAATGACACCTCAGATTCTGCTAGATGCATTAAGGAAAGCGTTTTTGAAATTTGAAATCATATGCTTATTAGTACTTGATGAATGCCACCGTGCTACTGGTAACCATCCTTATGCAAGATTAATGAAGGTAAAGTTACTTTTTGATGAATAACCCTTAACTTTTTTTATATAGGTAGAAATCCTGGCAAATTGTCTCTTAAAGTTTATATATACAATCATGCTGTTGTTATAGTTATATAAAATGGTTATCTTTTGTTTTAGTATCTAGTTTTCTTTGACTTGGAGTTCTACTGATTAATGATTTTTAAAGGAATTTTATCACAACTCTGAAGAAAAGCCAAAGGTTTTCGGTATGACTGCATCGCCTGTAATTAAAAAAGGTAAGATTTTGTTTTTCATGAACAATACATAGTTTGAGGACAAGTATTCTGTAGAAGCTGTTGTTTTTAATAAAAAGTCTTTCACTTTATAAAATATTATTCAACACGTCGATTTGGAATGGATGAAATGGGTTAGCAGGATTAATGGTTGACATATTGTTTCTCTCATTGTTAAAATGGATAATAGTTAGAGATTTATGAGTTATTTTGTAGTTCAAAACATGATATCAGTCTAGAATACATTTTTTTTATTTTGATTTGGAACTTTTAGCTAGTGAAAATGTCATAAAAGGTTCAGGTACTGATAGTTGCTGGAGAAAAAAGGCATTCTTTGTAAGGACAGCTTACTTGGAAATTTTATATCAAATTCAATAGGCACAATGTCAAGAGGAAATTATACTCTTACATTTTTTTGCATCTATTAATAGACATTTTGTTACTAGGTGTGTCTTCCATCAGTGACTCTGAGCACCAACTTTCAGAACTTGAATCCATGCTAGATTCTCAGGTACCATTTGTTTCTTATGTCTATAAATTCCACAGTTGTGCTTGAGTATGTGTTACCTGTTAATTTGTCAGGGAGTGAGTTCATTTATTATTTAATATGCAGATTTACTCGATTGATAGTAAGGCAGAAAAGGAATCGGTCATCCCCTCTGCAACGGAACTCTTTAGATTTTATGATCCAGCTGTGTGCTCCAGTTCAGATTTGAAAAGGAAATTGGAGTCCACATGGTTGAAGGTTATGATCCAAGTTTTCATGGACCAGTAACATGTTTTAGTTCATTATGCATGCACTCATAGCTTATAAAAATATTGCAATGACTCATTTTCCCACTCTTATTACACTTGCAGTAAAATTGATCTTTTATATTTAATCTTTTTTGTACAGTTTGACGGCTCTTTGCTCAGGTTGCAAGCGTCACTTCCTGATAGCTTCAGGGATATGGATGATAAACAGAAGTCACTTAGAAGCAGGATGTCCAACATTCACCAAAAGATTTTGTATTGTATTGACGATCTTGGTCTCATATGTGCTTTTGAGGTATGATTCTGTTGCAATTAACTCAAGG
Source organism: Heracleum sosnowskyi (assembly GCA_030848705.1). Lineage (NCBI taxonomy): Eukaryota > Viridiplantae > Streptophyta > Magnoliopsida > Apiales > Apiaceae > Heracleum > Heracleum sosnowskyi. Next base: position 61,729,407 of record CM061237.1, on the reverse strand, counting down.
GTACAATAGAAAACATGTATAAGAAGGGCACGTTTCCTTGCTCGTATGTAATCATTGTTGTTGTTAGTTTTGCGAAGTTGTATCATTAACTTTTTCTTCCTCTTGATGAATAATCTGAAATTTAGATTAAATTAAATTAACCCGTATTTACATGCATGACAAAAAATTTCTAGACTGAACCCATTCAGGATTTCTTGTAAAATAGCCGTCTCTTTAATATTTATTATAAGCATTTCTCAGTGCTCTACTGCTCTTGTCATTTTACATGTTATTATTTTTTCTTTATTTACAAGGTAAAGAATCCCCTGAAGCTTTACAAGTTTACAACTTCTCACTTTTGACCATCGATCTGAGATGACATTCTCAACTCCTTTTGATTACCTGAATTTTCATATGTTGTTCAAGGGCTCTACTCCATGTAGTTTTGACAATTATTTTTAAATTTTGTACTGTAGGCTATTAAAATCTTAACACAGAACTCCCACGATGTCAATACAGATTGTGATTTTTTTATGGAAAGTTCTCTGCAATTTAAATATTACCTAGAAGAGGTGTTACATCTCGTTGAAGAATCCTTGCCTCAAGGTATGTTATATGCTTTTAATATTTGAAGTTCTCTCTTTCTCTATACATATGAAGAGCTGGTCCATGGCTACCAATTTTCCTGTACCAGACGGGGGGAAACTTAAATATCAGCATCCCGCGCCTGTTAGTCATGGAAGGAATGCCCCCTTCGCGTCTAATAGTGCTGAAGCAAAATTCTATTTGTGCCTAATCAGTGCGGAAATTAATGGACATGACTTACTCTCCGCAAAATTCTAATATGCTTGTTCCATGACTTAGCCCAGGAACAATAATAACTGATGTAGCATCTGCCTTCTTGCTTTATTCTTTTAGATGTAGAATTTCCATTTATATACTGGAATCTTATAATTTTGTACTAGTGTGACATTCCACGCTTCCTACCAATAACTAGATCAGTACAGTAGCAGTTCTTAGACTCCAAACTCTCGCGTGCCTTTATTTTCTGTTGATATTAGTTTTTTTTTTTTTTTAAACTTTTATATAAAGAGCAATTTGGTCAGGTATTTTGCATTTAGTAGTCGTAAAATCAAACCATAGCTCTCTGCCCTTAAGTTATATGTAAAGACTTGATTAGAAAGTCTGTTTTATTGGTTTTTCATGCTCATTTTAAGTAGAGTTCCAATTTAAATCTAAAGTTCATCAGTAATGTTTTCCTATTTAGGGTTCAAAGTTTTGGTTATGTTTATTTATCAGGCCATGAAAGTTTGTTGGATGCGGGATACGACTATTCAAAGACTGTGGCTACATGCATTATATCTCCGAAGCTTTATGAACTCCTTCAGTTTTTTCAGTCATTTGGGTAAACCAACATTGTCAATCGATCATTGTTTTCACATGTGATCCAAATGTTACTTTATTCTCAAACTTTCACTTTTTTGAGGGGTCATTGCAGGGAAGCTAAACAATTACTTTGCCTAGTTTTCGTTGATCAAATCATAACAGCAAAAGTTATTGAAAGAGTTTTTAAGAAAATTACCTGTTTATCTCATTTTTCGGCTTCATATTTAACTGGGACCAGTAACTCAGTTGATGCCCTGACGCCAAAATTACAGAAGGAAACACTGGAGTCATTCAGATCTGGGAAGGTATTTCTGTTGAAAATGTAGAAGTATCTCATACATTATGGGCTTCCACCATGTTTCACAATATTTTTTTTATTTAGTTAATGACCAATTTTGTTGTTCTATATTAAACTTTTTCTGAAGAGAACAAATTTTGGCATTCCCAAATTTGAACTAGCACGAACTTCATGCATGTCTTTTATGTTTTGTGTTAGGTGAACCTTTTATTTACCACTGATGTTGTCGAGGAGGGCATTGATGTGCCTAATTGTTCCATTGTGATACGCTTTGACCTGCCAACGACAGTTCGTAGTTATGTTCAATCACGTGGAAGGGCACGTCAGAATAATTCCCAGTATGTGATGATGTTGGAGAGGTGAATATATGTCTAGCCCAGCTAAGATATTTTAAGCAATGATTACTGTTAATAGTACACAGAATTTCGTATCAGAAACATGTTATTGCACATTAATTGTAAAACTAAACAAATTAATTGATATAGTTACATGATTATCACTTGCATTATGGACAAAAACCAATATTGTTGTTCAAAAGTAAAATATGTGAATGAAATGGTACTTGGGATTGAACTCATAAATTAAAGACTGCATCTCTTTCTCACCATGTATATCTGTGCAGGGGAAATTTAAAGCAAAGAAAGCAGATGTTTGATATCATACAAAGTGAGTATCTTATGCGAGATACTGCTTTAAACAGAGAAGAGGATGCCTCAATCTTGAAACCTTGTAATACTAAAGATACTAGTACATACGTTGTGGCTCTTACTGGAGCATCAGTTACTGCACATTCTAGCGTGAGCGTCATTTACAGATATTGTGAAAAGCTCCCCCATGACAAGTAAACAGTTTGCCGCTTTGTTTTTGGATTCTTTGTTTCCCACTCTTTTGTAATTGAGTAGGGACTATGGATGCTTATTCGCAATCTCCTGATTAACAATATTCCTCTACAGGTACTTCACTCCAAGGCCCATTTTTCAAATCTCATCGTCGGAGAACTTATATCAGTGTGTACTGACATTGCCTGCCAATGCAGCATTTAAATCTTTGACTGGCCCTTTCTGTAGGAGTTACAACCTATCGAAGCAGCTTGTCTGCTTGGCTGCATGTAAAAAATTGCATGAGCTTGGGGCTCTTAATGATCATCTTCTCCCAGTAAATGAACAGCCAGAGAAAAATGATTCCATTGTAAAGAACAAAGGTTTAAGTGCAGGTGTGTTTGTAGACTTCCGGTATTTTAAAAAATATATTTGAAAATTGTTGAACTTGATGCTTTGATGATAGTTGAATTGTATCTGAAGGGAGATGTTCCATCGTATATCCAGTTAAAGTACATAGTATATTGTATATTACCATGAGTCTGCAACTCGATCCTTATGGCATTGACTTAACAATATTATGATAGGGTTGGATAGTCAAGTACTTCTTCTCATCTCTGTTTTTCGTCTGGAAATGAAACAATGAAATATTCATAGATACAAAAATAAAGAACTCTAGTGTGCTCTTTGAGTTTTTTCTTATTTTAGTTGTATTATTTGTGCAGAGTACCTTTCAGCACATACAATATTACTAGCCAAACTTAATATCTTCATACCATTATAGCCCGACACCCTAAGAATGTTATCTTGTGATCATTGTTATTTCTTTAATTTCATAATTGTTTTTTTGAGACTATTTTTCTAGTGAATTTTCACGTAGGTCGCATGTAGGACAGCATGCATGATGGTTGACATCTTTAATACAAGTTGGTAGTTCATTTTGGTATTCCTTTTTTATGTCTTTAGGAACAACAAGGAGGAAAGAACTACATGGAACAACATGTATTCAAGCACTGTCCGGGACATGGAGCGAGATGATTGACAACACAGATTTTTTCGCCTACAAATTAGATTTTGTTTGTGACATTCCTGATGAACATTATTCAAGTTTTACTCTTTTGGTCGAGTCTAAGCTTGAAGATGATGTGGCAAACTTGGAAGTTGATTTATACTTGGTCGATAGGGTTGTCAAGTCTTCAGTTTCTTCATGCGGACGAATAGTTCTGAACGCAGAACAGGTACAAGCATAAATTTATCTTAATGCGTCTGTTTTTGGAATAATTATCTCTATTAAGCACAATACTTCCAGGTTAGAAAGTCAAAGTGCTTCCAGGAATTTTTCTTCAATGGGATATTTGGGAAGTTGTTTATCAGCTCAAAATCGAAAAAAGGAAGACGGTTTTTGCTTCAGAGTGATGTCTCACTATGGAACCCATCATATATGTACTTGCTTTTACCATTGGAGTTTGGAAATATATCTAGTCAAGAAACATGGAAAATTGATTGGTCAATTATAGAGACTTGTGGTTCTGCAATTGAGTTTCTCAAGATAAATGCCTGGTTAAGTGTTGAACAATCAGGCAGTGTTATTAGGGGTTCAGAAAACAATGATGTGACTGGGAGCGATGTCAGTTGTGTAGGCAATATACACTTTGCAAATGGAGTACTTCCTATACTGAACATAAAAGATATGGTTGTTTTGTCAGTTCACACGGGAAGATTGTATTCTGTCATTGAAGTCCTTCTGGACACTTCTGCTGATAGTAATTTCGATGGATATTCTGACGAAGCACCAATAAATTATACGTCCTTCACCGACTACTTTCAGAAACAGTAAGTGTATCCTTAATTATTCTCTTTACTTTGCATACACCATTGACCTTACTAAACTTATCATCTGAATCATTACCTCGATAAGGTATGGGATATCTCTTGTACGTCCTGCACAGCCTCTATTGCTACTGAAACAAAGTCATAAAGCCCACAATCTGCTCGTTGATTTCAAAGAAGGTTCGTTTGCTAGTGATTAATCATATTATATCAGGACCTATTAACAACTTCTTCCCCAGTAAAGCTGACATCTAGATAAATCAAACATCTAGTTTTACTTATTGACTTAATTTTCCAATGCAAATATCAGGTTATCTAAGTGAAAATAAAAAAGAAACCAGCAGTAAAAAGGTTGAAAGAAAGCCATACGACCTTGTTCGCATGCCACCAGAACTTCTGGTTTTTGTTGATGTAGGATTAAGTGTTTTCAAGTCGGTGTACTTGCTACCTTCGATAGTTCACCGCCTGGAGTCCTTGATGTTGGCTAGCCAGCTTAGAGAAGAGATTCATAGTGATTGTGGAAACTTTCAGATATCAAGCTCACTGGTTTGTGATTTACTTGGTCTAAGTTAATTATCCTTTTATACTATTACTTTGGTATCTTCTGAACTTCCATAGTCTAATTAGTACGTTTTATCCTTAGATCTTGGAAGCTCTCACAACCATGAAATGTCATGAGAGTTTCTCCATGGAACGACTCGAGTTACTTGGAGATTCAGTTTTGAAATATGCAACGAGTTGCTACCTCTTTCTTAAATATCCGAACAAACATGAAGGTCAATTATCTGACTGCCGCACAAATGTTGTTCGTAACTCCACTTTGCATAAGTTGGGAACTGACAAAAAGATACAGGTTTTGTCTACTTCTACATGTGTAATTCTGTTATTCGTTTTGTTTCTTTTTATGTCTAGCATCAAAGCATAGTTGGAGACCCGTCTTGCAGTGTAGTGTATTTTCTTCAACTTAAGATGTTATTGTGGAAATTTATCCTGCATTATATATCGACAGGGGTATATCCGAGATAGTCCTTTTGATCCACGACGCTGGACTGCTCCTGGGCAGCAGTCTATACGTCTTTTTCCGTGTGAACATGGAGTGGATACAGCCGATGTCCCTCTAGATAGTAAATTTATAACAGAAGACACCAATGTTATGGTTGGAAAGTGCTGTGACAAGGGTCATAGGTGGATGGGATCTAAGACTATATCTGATTGCGTTGAGGCCCTTATAGGAGCATACTATGTTGGAGGTGGACTGGTTGCCTCAATTCAACTGATGAAATGGCTTGGTATGGATGTTGAAGTTCAGCACTCGCTGCTTGATGAAGCTATTATAAATGCATCTTTCCATCTTTACAGCCCAAAAGCAGTAGAGATCGGGATCGTAGAGTCAAAGTTGGAGTATCAATTCTTGGTCAAGGGTCTGTTACTGGAGGCCATTACACATGCCTCTGGTGATCAAGCGGTAGCCCATGGCTATTGTTATCAGGTAAATAATGTATCAATATTGATATTATTTTTGCATACTTTAACATCTTGTTCTAATTTAACGAGAAAGTGATGTATGATTTGGCATTTTCTTTTGCGACTCTCCGATAGAGGCTTGAATTTCTGGGTGACTCTGTGTTGGACCTACTTATTACATGGTACTTGTACCAAAGGCACAAGGACATTGATCCAGGAGACTTAACTGACCTGAGATCGGCCTCCGTCAATAATGAAAAATTTGCAGAAGCAGCTGTCAGAAAAAATCTTCATCTTCAACTCCAGCACTCCTCTGGGCTTCTCAGCGCTCAAATATTAAAATTTGCAAGATTTGTTTCAGGTTCATATATCAGCAACACGACCTCCCCTGCTGCAAAATGTCCCAAGGTGAGAATATGTCATTTCATAAGGTAGCTTTTCGTCGCATGTCCCATTCATGCGAATCATATTACACTAAAAATTACCAAAAGACGAGTAATATAGTAGTAATTAAAACGCGAAGCTTTCTAGTCATACTCACATAAGAACAATAGGGGATACATCTTAAAGCTCTTGTATGCTCCTTCCACTTCAATACGTACGTTTTGAATAGTTCCCAGGATCAAGATGACATGCTTCGCTATGATCCAACTACATGCCAGTATCATCATTATACATCTTTTTGTTCGCAATTGGAGATCTAGACACAATAAAGAATATCATTGTAAGATTAATCATTAAAGACACTTCGAACAAGTGATCTAAGTAAATGAACATTAAATATTTTACATAAATGCATACTGTCGTTTTAATTAATTTCTTTTGTTAGCCTTGTTAATCCATTAAATGCAGAATATTTGCATAAACTTTAGCATGCTCAAATGTGTAATACTATTATCTTACATCTTTAGGCTTGCAGCTAGGGTTCAACTTTTTCCTTCTATCTTCCTCCCGCAGTTTAAAAACTGTATGTTTGCTACAGGCACTTGGAGACTTGGTGGAGAGTATTGCAGGGGCAATATTAATTGATAGCAGGCTTAATTTGGAATTGGTGTGGAGAATCTTTAAGCCAATATTATCACCAATTGTCACACCCGATAAACTTGAACTACCCCCGCTACGTGAATTGGTTGAGTTGTGTGACTCTCTCGGGTTATTTGTTAAAGACAATTGTCTAACTAAAGGAGCAGGGGTGCTTGCCGAGCTTAGTGTACAGCTAAAAGATACACGGTTGGTTAGACAGGGATCTGGGCAAAGCAGGAAAGCTGCAAAGGCGCAGGCAGCAGTTCAGTTGCTAAAAGATCTAGAAGTATGCCTTGCCCTAATCCCCTGTAGCTCTACTACTTTTCTTTGTTTGTGCGTGAATATTTTATAATCTTTGCCTTTCCATCCTTTTCACTGTTTCTTTCAAAAAAAAAATATCTTTTGGCGTGATAGAACACTCTGAAGACTTATTGTGTAGTGCTTGAGTCGACTTCTAAGACTTGAATTTTGATATCTTGATTCTATGGTTGATCTATGCATATTTTCTACCTTTGTACTAGTCGTTCGAGGAAGGTTACTTGTTTGGATTGCCTGATGCAATCAAATCTTTTAAGTTTTAAAATCTGTAACATAATAGGCCGATTACCAACTATAACGTCTACCACCAGACCATGTCATATTTTAAAGATTTATGACATTTTTTCACTCATATTATATTTTTGTTTCCCAATAACAGGGTAGAGGAATTTCAAGGCGGAAACAAATCAAGGACGCTGTTGTTGCCTCATCTCCCCTAAATTCAGCAATTACGATCTGCAATGAAGCATGTCCTGAAGCTTCTACTAAGTTTTCATCCCCCAAGAGGCATAAGGCATGTGATATGCAGACCAAAACTCAAATTCCTAGTGCCTATGGCTCTAAAACCAATATACTCGGTATGTTCCAGTTATCTTTTAAATAGCTATACCAGATACCATGCATGAATCTGTTGCTTAGTAATTATACATTTTAGTAATTAAACCAACAATAACAACGGTAATCACTTAATGCTTAATGAACGAGTTATACAACATACACAGTATTTGCATGTAGATTAGAATCAGATTGAAGGGACTTTAATCCTTTAAAAACTTTTAAAACCTGCAAGGGTATAGGTATTTCCTTTTTGTTTTTGTGTTCCGGCTTGACTCACAAAACAACAGTATGCTATTGCTCGTCTAGTTGGATCCCTAGCTTAGCAATTTTAAAATCACGTTCTGCAAGGAATAGGTATTTAGTTGCTTGTCAGCCCTGTCCCATTCTTGATTTGGTAAATGCGCAGTTTGTGCATGATACACAAGGCTCCTGCATCAGTAATATCCCGGGGAAAGTCCCGGTATATGAAGCTTTACCCTAATTTTTAAGAGTCTGGAAATTTTTCTGAAGTGGCTGTTTACAGAGTCCAAACGTGTTACCTGGCTAATAACAAGTAGACACTTGATCATTGCGTCAAGTACAACCTTCTTTAGGTAAATATATTACAGTTCTTGAGACGAAAATTGGGGCTACAATATCCGTTGTTTAATTTTAAGTAATATCTCTTGAGACGATAGATTAAATAAATTATTGTGGTTACCTTATCAATAATTATACCCCATTAAGTAATATCTCTTGAGACGATAGATTAAATAAATTATACCTTATCAATAGTAAGATGGATCAATTGCATATATGGTTTATGCTATGTAAGTTAACATATTAGAATAAAATAACCAACTTGGCTCGTGAAGAAGGAAATCAATTTGGTTGTCCCTTCGTTAAACAGTATAGAGGAGATGGAACTCGTAGCTGCCTATAGCAAGGATGTGGGGGTACTAATCAGTTCAATATGTTTTTTTCTTCTCATATCTGTGTTGGTTAGATGCACATGTAAAGTGAAATGAACAGGATAAACATTGGACTGCAAAAACTTGTCTATAAAGCTCAACACTAAATAAAAACATTCAACTTCTTCATCCGCAAATACTTGTCTCCAACCTCGACACAACTTTAGAACACTCAACTTCCTCATCTACGTGTGTAAACTAATTGATCTCATTTACCCGTGTTTTCATATTGTTTAATGCAGTTCTGGAATCAATTAGTATGAGCAAAGGTGGGCCACGAAGAGCCCTTTATGATGTATGCAAGAAACAACAATGGCCATTGCCTAATTTTGAGACAACCGAGGAGAAGTCAAGGTTGGTGAAAGTTATGTAACTCCAAATTATTTCCTATTTCCTAGTTAACGCTTGACGGTTCCATTGCACTTGTGTTCTTTACAAGTTTTTGTTCAGTTGTCGTGAGTATGTAGCCAACTTTCATCGCAGATTTCCTATTGAAATCGGGGAAGGCCCTGAAATGAGGCAAGGGTTCAGTAGCTTTGTGTCGCAGATCACTTTAACAATTCCAAATCAGGATGTTATTGTTCTAAGTGGACATCCAAGAGCAGACAAGAAAAGTTCATTCGACTCTGCTTGTCTAAGCATGTTGTCTGAGCTCGAGCAACGGGGGCTTCTAAGCATCGGCAAATCATGATGTTATGTTGTATACAAATTAGTTACTTCGAGAACAGGAATTTTCACGTAGAAAGTACTTCACTACTTAAATTTTGAGTTCAACAACGCATTACAAATTTCCAAACCAATTTTTTGAAAAACAAAGTAGTTAGAAATTTTATTTTTTATTTTTTATTTTTCGAGGCCTTTTGAAATTTCAATTTTACACCTTGTTTCTATTTTGACAAGTTTTATTAAAGTTGAAAAATTAAAAGAACACAAAATGTAGAAGAATAATTAAAAAAAAATACGAAAAAAGTATACATTTTTTCATGGGAAATTCCCTTCATATTATCATTTATATTTCTTCACCCCTTCTTCTGCACTTCTCTGTTTATTTCTTCTGTGTTCTCTGTTCACTTCTCTGTTCTCGTCTCTAAAACATATATACACTCATATACATAGTAACATATACATGTATATGCCTAGTCGTGATTGGTTGTTCAACTCTGATGATATTACGATGGCGCCGCAGGCAAAGTATACACCTTCGATTTCGATTCTGACAAAGACGAATTGAATATGCTATTTGTATTCAGACGAATTGAATATGCTATTTGTATTTGAGTTGATCAAGTGAGTTATTTGTGAATTTTGGTCGATTTTAATTATACATTAATTTGTTTTTAGTTGATTTTGTTGCTTATCGGTTAAAAAGGTGTAGTCGATTTGGGCATATCATGGTTGCAATCTGAATCACTTCAAAATCAATTTTTGAAAAAATAATAATTGAATTTGACAAAAAGCAAAAAAAAAAGTAATTGAAATTGTATTATTGGTTGCAAAAGTTACTGATCTTATTTTTGAAAATGAAATTTTAAAAATCATATTTTTGAAATTATTTTAAAAAGGAACTGTATTTTTGAAAAAAAGATCTATACCTTAGGTATATCTGAAAAAAGCCCTAACTTTTATGAGTTTAACATCCAAAGAATGAATACAGAATAATCCTAAATTAAATCATTTTCGATTATATTTGATTTAATCATATCTTGGTATACTTTCTCCATTTCTATTTAGATTTAAACACTTTCTCAATTTCCATTAAAATACCTATCAATGAATTTGGTGAAATTTATCAAATTTTGACCGTAATTTTAAGAATATATATTATATTTAGATATTTTTAAATTTTGTACATTATAATGCACACAATATATTTTATAGAGGTTTTTTGATAAATATATTATTAAAAATAATATTTTGCAATTTTACTTTTCTAAAAAAAATTATTTGCAAATATACCATCTTAAAAAATTGCAAAAATACATTCTTGTAGTTATTAGTTTTTGGGTTGGTTATTTCAGTTTGTCGGTAATTGTTTCTCAACCAAAACACTTCTTTCTTCACTTTTTGCATCAAATTATCACAAAAAACAAACAGATTCAAACTCTGATTCCGATTTCTTCACAATTAGTGAAAAGGTATGTTAATTATGATGAAGTTTTGTTGTTTTTAGTTGCAAAATTTGTAATTTCGATTCAATTGCTATCTTTAGATTCGCTGCTTTTCAATTCGAGTAGATTCGGTTAATTTTAGTTTGAGTTCAGTTGATTTGAATGCATTCATGTTGTTTTGTATATCAACTAGCTTTATAACCCGTGCGAGACACGGGTTTATTCTAAATTATTTTATAATTTATCATTAATTTCGGTATATTTTATTTGTGATATATTTGTGTTGATAGTTTGACGACCTAGCTATTTGAAAATTTAAGTTAGCAATAAATGTTGTAAGGTTAATATTCCTATTTTTAATTTTATTTTAGTTGTTTAATTGGAAGTTCGTGGGATACATGTTTATGATCTGGATGTGAGTAATTTGTTGTCGATTTTCGAGTAAGTAAGTTTTGATGTTTCTTTACTACATAATTTGTTTTTTTTAAAACTCGATATGATTTTATATACATATTGTTAATTAGTGTTAATGGTTTGATGACTGAGATATTTGAAGATTTAAGTTAACAATAGTTGTAAAGTTAATATTTCTCTTTTTAATTATATTGTAATCGTTTCATGTGATACATAGAGATGGGCGTCGGGCCACTTCGGACCCGGGAACTGCTATCCCCGTCCCCAATCCCAACCCCGGAACCCGAACCCGAACCCGCCCTGATCTCCGAACTGGGATTATACAACTCCCGATCCCTGCCCTGAACGGGGAATGGACCCTGCGAGGAATCAGAAACTTTTTTTAATTTTTTAAAATTATGAATAATATTTTTTAATATAAATTAACATGATAAATCATATATTTGTTTTTATTTTTATATTAAAAGAATATCTTAAACCTTAATTTTTATTTATATTATTAATAATAAACAAAAATAATATTATTAGAATTAAATTGTATCATAATATGTAACATTTTTATTATTGAGTGGATAAAAAATTAAAGTTATAACATTATATCTGTATATTCTTAATAATTTATTTAATATACATATAAATTATATTTATTTTTTTAAATAAATAGGGTTCGGTGGATCGGAGATGGGTTTGGGAAGACCCTAATCTCCAACCCCGCTCCGATCCCCAAAATTTTCATATATTTGTTCCCGATTCCTGCCCCGTTTCTGAAAAAAAACCCGATTCCCCGCCCCGTTCAGAGTGAGGATTGGATCGGGGTTGGGCAGGACGTGACATGGTGAATTCCTTCCTTAGTGATACATGTCTATAATTTGGATGTGAATAGGTTGCTGTTGATTTTCGAGTAAATAAGTATTTGATATTTCTTTACTCCATAATTTATTTTTAGAAAATTCGATATGATTTTACATATATATTTTTACTTAGTTAACAATGAATAACTTTCTTGCAAATCAGGTCAACCACAATGAAGATAACATGAAATCATGACACATTACTAACCATTTGATATCACAAATTCATGATATTTATATATTTATTTCAATATCATTAATATTTTTAAATTATATGCTATTATTTTTTAATAATATATATCATTTAAAAATATCATGCATATAAAAAATAAATATTAATTACAAAACAAGTAATATTCTTTAATGAAGATTAGTAATTAATGTGTAAATATATTAATATATAATAATAGTAGAGTGTTAATATGAAATAAATAAGGAATGAGCAATAATGTCATTTTATGATTCAGAGGGTATAATTGTCATTTCAATCTTTATTAAATTATCTCACAAACCCTCTAGTTGCTCTATTATATATATAATAGATTTGTGTAGAATCATGTATATTGTTGGAAAATGATGATTTAATGAATGCGTCAGGATCAGATAGCATCAGTACTTGGAGCATCAGGAGCTGACGTCTGATGATGTCATCATCAGTGGCAGGGCAAGTCAAAAGATATTGATTGATACTATTCCGTGATTTCAGGAAATGATTGATTTGTAGAAGATATACTTCATCGAAGCTGTTACAGAAGATAAACGACAAGAAGATCAATCTAATTTAATGTAGATTATCTTATGTAACAGAATGTGTAGCTGTGTGCATATATAAACACAGGATAGGTTTTACGAGAGTAATAGCTTTTCACGAGTATTTTTGTAAACCTAGCAGCTCTTAAGAACTCATAGTTTCTTGAGAGAGTTTGTATCAGTTTTTATAAAGGTTAATAAAAGCTTATATTGATTGTTTTATATTTGTTTATTCGATTATTTCATACGATTACATTCAACCCCCCTTCTATAATCGTTATCTACGACCTAATTGGTATCAGAGCAGACTGATAATTTATCAAATCAGAAACGATCAAAATGTCGGGAAACAGATATGAAACCATGAAGATTCCAATGTTGAAGAAATCAGAGTTTTCAACATGGAAGGTAAGAATGCTTATGTATCTTGAAGCTTCAGATCCTGACTACATAGACAGGATAAACAATGGACCGTTCATCCCAACAGAACCAGTTGCAGCAACTGAGACAACTCCTGCAGGGCTGGCAACAAAGAAAAAGGGTGATTGGACGCCTGAAGATAAAGCTGAAATGATCAAAGATGCAAAGGTTAGAAATATCTTACACAATAGTTTAGATATTGTCTTATCTAACAGAGTTATTGCGTGTAAGACTGCTAAAGAAATATGGGATGCCTTGGAAGTTCAATGCCAAGGAACTGAAGAAATCAAGAAAAACAGGAGAAGTATTCTTATTCAAGAATATGAGCAATTTGAGGCAAAGCATAATGAAGACATAACAGAAATCTATGATAGATTTCTTACTTTGCTAAATGAATTGTCACTGGTGGGAAAGGTGTATGACGTTGAAGATTCAAACGTCAAGTTTTTAAGATCTTTGCCCATGGAATGGATAACTCAACAGAATCTTATAAGGCACACTTATAAGATGAACGTGATGACACTTGATGAAATTTATGGAATGCTGAAGACATATGATCTGGAGATCAAGCAAAAGGAAGGAACACGATCAAAGCCTAAATCTGTGGCCTTTAAAGTGGAATCAAAAGAAAGGCGTGTGCACCAAGGAAAAATGAAGGCTAAAGCTCATGTAGTAATAAAGTCAGACACTGATACTGATGAGTGTACTGATGAGGAATCAGAGGATGATTCTGACAAAGAACTTGTGCAGATGATGGCCATGATGGTGAAAGGTTTCAGAAGAATGAAGCAGAGCAAATTCAGAAAAGATGGAAGGAAGTCAAAAGGAGATCAATATTCTGACAAGAAAAATAGACAGAAGAAAATTGATCTCTCAAAGATTAAATGTTTCAATTGTGACAAGATGGGTCACTATGCAACTGAATGCAAGAAACCCAAAGTTGGAAAATCTGCTGGAAAGGCGCTTGTCACATCAAGCAAAGGATGGATGGATTCTTCTGACTCTGAAGAAGAAGAAGAAGAAGAAGAAACAAACTATGCACTGATGGCTGAAATTGAAGAAGCATCTGAAAAGGTACCTAAAACTGCTTATGCTTTTGATACTGATAACATGTGTGAATTAAAGTCCTTTCTTAGAAACTTGCACATTAGTTATAATAATCAGTCTAAGGAAAACATCAGAATTTTAGAAGAAGCAGCTGTTACAAAGAAGAGGAATGAGTATTTAGAAGCTGAGTTAGTTATCCTAAAAAATACTCAAAATTTGTGTGACAAACTTAAAGGGATAGAAATAGAACATATGTTAAAAATAGAATCCCTAGAAATAGAGTTAAAGAAAGAACGAGAACAAATAAGAGTGTGGACTCATTCTGGTAAACAGACTCATTTACTGATAAATGATAGAAACTGGAAAGAGTGTCTTGGATATAAGAAGAATAAGGCAAAAGAAGATGAAAATATCAATTTATCCACTCACATAAAATTTGTTCCTGCGAGTGACATGAAAGTGAATTCTATCTTTGAAAAAGGATCAAGTTCTAAAATTGAATTGATTTCTGATGAAGAAATAGAAACTGTTTCTGATACAGAAATTAAATCAATTACAAAAATTGAATCTACTGGTACATCTTGTTCTAAAATCAGCACTAAAACTTCTGTTAAGTATGATGCTAAAACTGTCAAGAAGAGAATCACAAAAGAAAAGAACATAGGACATCTCTCCTCTGGGAAGTTGAAGAAAAAGATTAATGCAGAAACAGGTAAGAAAAATGAGAAGATTTCCAAAAGGCATAGGAATGGAAAACTAGGAATAGACAAGTCTAACCATTATAAGTATATTCCTAATGCTCCAAGAAAGACATGTCATACTTGTGGTAATACTAATCATCTTGCCATTGATTGCAGGAAGAATAAAAAGAGGAGAGTTGAAATTTCTATTTCTGATGTTAGGAGTAGAAATGTTAATTATAAACCACAGAATCCTTGTTCTCACTGTGGTAGCAAATGGCATTCAGTTTACACATGTACTAGTTATCACAATTTGTATCATGATAATTATGTTCCTTTGCCTAAATTCAATAAAGGTGCAAATTCAAGTGATAAGAAATGTACTAGAAATGTGTATGTTAAGAAAAACTCTGTTAAATCAAGTTCAAGTGGAGATAATTCAGTTGAAAATGATTTAAAGAAAAATTCCGCTGTAAATCTTAACAAGAAATTGAAAAACAGGACCCAACAAGTGTGGGTTCTTAAAAATTCTAACTGATTGAAATATTGATTGCAGGGCAACAGAAAAAATGTTTTAGTTCTGGATAGTGGATGTTCAGGACATATGACTGGAAATAAGTCCCTGTTGTCAGATTTTGAGAAGAAAGCTGGCCCAAAGGTTTCCTATGGAGATGGCAATATAGGACATACCTTGGGATATGGCAACATTGTGATTGGAAATGTCATCATTCAAAACGTAGCTCTAGTAGAAGGACTGAAGCATAATCTCTTGAGCATCAGTCAAATTACAGACAGGGGTTATCATGTCAATTTTTATGAATCTCACTGTGAAATAACAAGTAAGAAGGATGGAAAGGTGATTCTTACGAGGTATAGACATGGTAACATATACGAAGCCAACTTACAGTCTGCTACTGATGGGAAACTGACGTGTCTTCTATCAAAGGCATCAGTAGATGAGAGTTGGAACTGGCATAAAAAGCTTTCTCATTTGAACTTCAATAACATCAATGAGTTAGTCAGAAAGGACTTAGTGAGAGGTCTCCCAAAAGCGATGTACTTCCCTGATGGACTCTGTGACTCATGTCAAAAGTCAAAGCAAAAGAGAATCAGCTTCAAAAGTAAATCAGAATATATACTCAATAGACACAACTTATCACCTGCTACATCTGGATCTTTTTGGTCCCGTAAATGTGATGTCTATCAACAAGAAAAGGTATACTCTAGTAATTGTTGATGAATATACAAGATTTACATGGGTATATTTTCTGCATAAAAAGAGTGAAACACCAGAGATTCTGATAGAGCATGTCAAATTGCTGGAGAACGAATCAAGCAACAAAGTCAAAGTTCTTCGAAGTGATAATGGAACTGAGTTCAAAAACTCAACAATGGAAGAATTATGCAAATCGAAAGGAATTGTACAACAATTTTCTGCTCCTGGTACTCCTCAACAGAATGGAGTAGTTGAGAGGAAAAACATAACTCTAATTGAAGCTGGAAGAACAATGCTGGAAGAAGCAAAGCTGCCAACTTACTTCTGGGCAGAAGCTGTCAACACTGCATGTTATACTCAGAACTGTACTCTGATTACAAGACATGGCCAGACCCCATATCAGATGATTA
The DNA here is from genome assembly GCA_030848705.1 of Heracleum sosnowskyi. Taxonomy (NCBI): domain Eukaryota; kingdom Viridiplantae; phylum Streptophyta; class Magnoliopsida; order Apiales; family Apiaceae; genus Heracleum; species Heracleum sosnowskyi. Next base: position 61,712,887 of record CM061237.1, on the reverse strand, counting down.
AGGGAAAGAAACCAAGCTTAAAACACTTGCACGTGTTTGGGTGCAAATGCTTCATTTTACGATCACACCCAGAGCAGCTTGGAAAATTTGAAACAAAAGTAGATGAATGAATTTTTGTTGGATATCCTGATACGACAAAAGCGTTCAAGGTATATAATCTGAAAACTAAGATTGTGAATGTCTCAGTAAATGTATCATTTGATGACAGGAAGATTACTGGAACAAATGAAGATACTCATGAAGAATTGATATTTGGAGACGAACTAGAAGCTGAAATCAGTAGTGATGATATTGAGGGGGAGCCTAATGATATCATAAATACTACTGATAATACTACAAATAATGAATCTCTTGAAAACAACTCTTCTACAAATACTAATGGAAGTACTGATAACAGTACTGATGCAAGTACTGACAGCACATCAGGAGATGTCCATCAGAGAAATTCTAATTCCAGTAGATCTTATGAAGACACTGATACAGGGGGAGCTTCGCACACAACTCAAGAAAGCTCTTTTGAGGAAGACACTGATGCAGGGGGAGCATCAAGTTTAAGAACTCAGTTACCTTCAGCAAGAAGATGGACACAAGCACATCCTCCTGATCTCATTATTGGAGATCCTGATGCTGGTGTTCAAACAAGACATGCAACTCAGAATGAGTGTCTGTTTCACAATTTTCTTTCACAAGAAGAACCGAAGAAAATTGAAGATGCTTTGAAAGATGCTGACTGGGTAACAGCAATGCAAGAAGAACTCAATGAGTTTGAAAGAAATGAAGTCTGGAAACTTGTTCCAAGACCCAAAAATAGATCTATTGTGGGAACTAAATGGGTGTTCAGAAACAAAACTGATTCTGATGGAGTAATCACAAGGAACAAGGCCAGACTCGTCGCAAAAGGGTATTCTCAGCAAGAAGGCATTGATTACGATGAAACATTTGCTCCAGTTGCCTACTGTTTATGGATTGGATCCTAGTACTCTGATTCGGAGGTCTGATGGTGCTACCCCCTCTGGATCTAACCCAAGTACAAAATCTAAACAGATTCCTATACACTCAAATCCCACCTCTGATGGCTCTCAACAGCAATCAGTTGTAAATCATACAAGGTTAGCAAAATCTGTGCGACATTCTCAGTCGTCAGGATCAAGGATCTTGTCACCCACACGAAAAATCTGGAGAAACAAGGTGATCATTCAGTTGGTATGGCATCTAAAATATTAGCCTCCCGAAGAAGGCATACAACTGTTGTTGACTCTGATAATGATACTGATGATGATGATGATGTACCGCTGTCATCGATATTTAAGATATCTCCTGTGGATGTGGCACATGATCCATCAAAGTCTCCCAAAAGACGCAGATTAAGGAAGTCTACTCGTTACTCTCACTTTGATGCTGTTGATGCTCTGCACAAATCTTTTCATGACAGTTCTGCTACTGATGTTACTGTCAGTTTTTCTCCGGACAGTACATTCACTCCTGACACCGGACTTGATGTTGATGCAGCACCTGTCAATGATGCTAACACATCCCCTGTGCAACCCTCACCTATATGGAGGTTTCTGACTCCAGTCCTCCTGTATCTCCACAGGCACGACATGTTGATATGTCTTATGATAGAATCAAAAGACTGGAAAATGCAGCTCGTAAGGAAATTGTTGAGTCTGCTGGTCAGAAAAGGAAGATATGTTTTATGAGGACAAAGAAAAGGAATGTTAAAGCCAGAACATCTTCTGCTCCAAGTTTTGATCTGGATACACAAGAACCTGGTTCTCAATGTGAACCAGCGGTCCCTATAGATCAAGCCACACAAGAACCATCCACTCAAAGGGTGGATGAAGGCACTTTCGACGAGGAGATGATTGCTTATTTTGATGAAGACAAGTCTCAAGGACAGGACACACAAGAACCTCCAGTACTCTTTACTGAAGCAGTCCAAATTGTCCAGGCTCCACAAGAACCTTCCATTCAAAGTATGGAAGCATGCCCAAGTGAAGACAGTCAAGCTCTCTTGATTCAACCATTGTCCTCTCGTCCCTTGGATATTGAGGAATCAGGTAATATGACTAATCCTGATTCTGCTATGGTTGTTTACTCTCCTGGTGTCAGGATGAATACTGACAGACCCTTGACTGAGGGATCCCCTGTCAGTATGACTGCACTCCACTCTTCTCTGCCATATCTTATTTCTTCGTTTCTGAGTGCTCTGAGCCTTTTTCGTGAGAATGAGAGAAAAGATTTAGAGAAAAACAGAATTTTTGAGAGGCAGTCTCCTGAACTGGGAAAAGGAGAGGTAGAACTGAGTGCAAATGCTATGCATTTGAGTGAGGAAAATCTGACTCTCAAAAGTTCAGATATTGTGCTGGTGAGCGGTGATGAGATCAGTGAAAAAGAAAAGAGAGATCTAGGAATTACTGATTTTGATGCAGGAACATCCAATACTCCTGCAGCTTCTTTGTCTCAGGATCAGTCTCACAGTTCTCATTCCAGTTCTGATAAGTCTGATCCTGATGATTCTTCCACTGACATTCTGACTAGTCACAGGAGATCTCAATGGGATCATTCTTGGACCGATCCTTCCTCATTTGTTGGTATTACTGGTGCTCATTATCATTTGGCCACTGCTTCTAAAGAGATTAAAAGTTCAGATCTTCAAGCTCACCTCAAAGGTACTTCTCTCATGCTTAAGGCTATCTTTGAAGAGATTACTGATGTCTGAACTTCAACTGCAAAGAATATTTCAGATGTAGTGGCTGAGAATGCTAAATCTTATGTGCGTCATACAAGAGATTTCTCTTGTGTTCACAAAGATCATGTCTCTCTTGAACATCGAATTGCAACTCTGGAGAGAAAGGCTGAATCTATGGATTCTAAGCTGGATTTACTTATCTCTTCTCTTGTTCCTGATGCTGGTACTGATGCCAAAAAGGGGGAGAAAGTAGTGTCAACCAAATGCTCTCCGGAGTTAGTGGTTATAAGGAGGGATGATGCTCCTGATGGAGGATCCAGTCAGAAACGGGTATTTACTGATGCTGCAGCTGGAACACAAATCACTGTGTCTAATCAAAGTCAAAGACAACAGTCAACACAAGTCTCTGGATCTAGTTCTAAGAGGCAATCTCATGATGTTATAGTGACAACTGCTGAGCAGGCAAAGAAGTTTCATCAGACTGTGAATATTGATGGAATAGAATACACTGTGCACTATAAAGATCCCAGACTTGAAGCATTCAATGAGCAGCAAGCTAGAAAACTTCTTCAAGAAATGTATCCTGATGAGGATGTAGAAGAAATGGTGGAAGCTCAAAGGATAGAGTATGAAATGCTGAATTCACAGAAAGGAACTGTCAGAAGTGAAAAGAGGGGAAACGGGTCTAGAGGTAGAGGTCATGATAGAGGAAGAACAAGGACTATCAAATCACCTTTAGAATCTCAAAAAGGTATTGTGATCAAAGAAGGATCAAATACTGATACAGATAAGTCATCTGAATTATCTGCCAGTCTTGTCAAAGAAAAAAGGAAGAAAGTTCTTGAAGGTCCATCTCAAGTGACAGTCACTGAACAAAGTGTTGACGAGGATGATGATGTTTCTCTAGTTCAAAGAAGGAGAAGAAGGGAAGACTCAAGGAATGACAGACAAATATTTCTTGTAAGAACATCATTAAATGTGGAAGCAGCTAAGCAAGCAGAAAAGGACTATCTTAAGTCTTTACAACAACGAAGCTTCACTAAGTCATGAGTCATGTTGCAAGAATATCTGAGAAAGAAGGATAATGTTGAAAGGAGTTCGAGAAATGCTTACGAATTCAAGAAGGTTAGAGGGTACAGAGGAAAAGGCCATGATGTCAGGGAAGATAAATCTCATCTTCATCTCAATGAGATTTTTAAATCAAGTGGACACCTCAAAAATCTCCCTGGAATTTCTAGTATTGATGGATCTGGAAAATTCAAGAAGTCTTATGAAGAGATTGCAAAGAAGAAGAATGAATGTCGACGGACAGGAACACATGGAGGGATTGGTCATCCTGATGCAGAAATAATTCCTCAGGAAACATCATATGATCAAGCATGTTTAACAGAAAATCTGAGTGATAAAGTTACTCAAAGGCATCTTGATAAACTTATTTCTGTTCAAATGGTGTATGATGTTCATGATGGAAATCTGCCTAAAGAAAAGCTAGTGTATTTCCTTAAGGATGGATCAACGCTTGTACTGACAGAGCTGGATATCTCAATGAAGAACTTGGAAGAATTGAGGTGTGTACAGTATATGTTTATTCCTAAAGATGATCTGTGTGTAAAGTGGAGGAAGAAGATTCAATCAAGTATTAATTTGCATTTGATGGGGCTTAATCTGAAAAATACTGGATATACTCCTAAATACATTGACATGGTTGGACAAGAGGTTGAAATGAAGAAAGGGAGTGCATTCATTGAGAAGACTCTGGGAGTGGAGTATTTATCTTTCAGTCCTGATAGTGAAAGAGTTAAACTTATCTATCTGGATCAAAGAATGCTGAGAAGTCCTATTGAAGATCTGAGAGCAGCAATTTATCAGACAGACAAGGATGATGAAAGTCTGAGGAAGCTGAGGAGAAAAATGATTGACTTGTTATTAGAAAAAGATGATGAGTTGATGAAGCAGTTTCTTCAGAAGAACATGGGGTTCATAAGAGTGTCTGATTATGAAGGATATCTGAAGCAAAATCCTTATATTAATCCTACGAGTATTTGATTGAAGTTTTGGCATCATTAAATCCAGAGAATTTATGCTTTATTTCAGAAAGTATAAATTGGGGGAGATTGTTGGAAAATGATGATTTAATGAATGCGTCAGGATTGGATAGCATCAGTACTTGGAGCATCAGGAGCTAACGTCTGATGATGTCATCATCAGTGGCAGGACAAGTCAGAAGATATTGATTGATACTATTCCGTGATTTCAGGAAAGGATTGATTTGTAGAAGATATACTTCATCGAAGCTGTTACAGAAGATAAGCGACAAGAAGATCAATCTAATTTAATGTAGATTATCTTATGTAACAGAATGTGTAGCTGTGTGCATATATAAACACAGGATAGGTTTTACGAGAGTAATAGCTTTTCACGAGTATTTTTGTAAACCTAGCAGCTCTTAAGAACTCAAAGTTTCTTGAGAGAGTTTGTATCAGTTTTTATAAATGTTAATAAAAGCTGATATTGATTGTTTTATATTTGTTTATTCGATTATTTCATACGATTACATTCAACCCCCCTTCTATAATCGTTATCTACGACCTAACATATATTGAGTTGCTAATATCGATTATATTTTTGAATTTTTGTGGAACATATGAGTTAGTATGTATCAATATGTGTAGTAGAGGTTCGTGTGAGTTGTTTGGAGTTGATTCGAGTACGTATTCGTGTTGTGCAGAATCATGTATATTGAGTTGCTAATGTCGATTATATTTTTGAATTTTTATGGAACATATGAGTTAGTATGTATCAGTCTGTGTAGGAGAGGTTCGTGTGAGTTGTTTGGAGTTGATTCGAGTACGTAATTGTGTTGTGTAGGTTCATGTTTATTCAATAGCTAATGTCGATTATATTTTTGAATTTTTGTGAAACCTATGAGTTAGTATGTAGGGGTCCGTGTAGTAGAGGTTGGTCTCAGTTGTTTTGAGTTGATTGAAATACGTAATCGAGTTGCGGAGAATCATGTATATTTAGTAGCTAATGTCGTTTAATTTTTTGCATTTTTGTGAAACCTATGAGTTAGTATGTAGGGGTCCGTGTAGTAGAGGTTGGTCTCAGTTGTTTTGAGTTGATTCGAGTACGTATTCGTGTTGTGCAGAATCATGTATATTGAGTTGCTAATGTCGATTATATTTTTGAATTTTTATGGAACATATGAGTTAGTATGTATCAGTCTGTGTAGGAGAGGTTCGTGTGAGTTGTTTTGAGTTGATTGGAGTACGTAATCGAGTTGCGGAGGATCTTGTTTATTGAGTAGCTAATGTCGATTATATTTTTGAATTTTTGTGAAACCTATGAGTTAGTATGTAGGGGTCTGTGTAGCAGAGCTTGCTCTGAGTTGTTTGGAGTTGATTGGAGTACATAATGCAGTTGCGGAGGAACTTTTTTATAGGTAGCTAATGTCGATTATTTTTTGCATTTTTGTAAAACCTATGAGTTAGTATGCATGGGTCCATGTAGCACAGGTTGGTCTCAGTTGTTTAGAGTTGGTTATAGTAAGAAATAAAGTCGTGGAATAGTTTTTTAAATTTTTCTGAAAGGCTTCAATTAATATGAATGGTATAGTTTAGTAGAGCTTCTTGTGAAATCAAGTTGCACAACATCATTTACATTTTGTATCTAATTTGGGATATATTTTTAAATTTTGTCAAACTAACTCTTCTTCATTGTTAAATTTTTATTATAGGAATGGATAATATTCCTGTTATTGTACAACACAATGGCCATTGGGATGAGAGTTTACGATATCTAAATTTTGAAGTGTTTGGTTTACTCATGCCAAAGAATTGCAACTATACAAATTTGGTATACGACCAGAATCAACCTCTTTGAAAATTGAATACCAAGTCAAAGATGGTTATCCACCTTTTAAAATGGTTGATGAACAACACATAAACTTCTATATTGAGCTCAAGAAAAAGGAGGCAGACTTCACTATATATCCCCTGTGTGTCACAACTGAAAACAGAAATATCCAAGTTGCTGCATTTTCATATGGGAGTGGATTAACAGCTAATGATGTTGATTTCGAAGTTGCAAATACAGAAGGAATGTCATCCAATATTTCCTACAACAACAATAATGAAGTGAGTAAATAAAATGTTGAAGACTATGTTGATTATGCTGAAGAAATTTCTCGACAAATGGTGGAAATGTCACCTGAAGTTACTACAGAGGATGAAATAATAGAAATTAGCAAAGATGATGTCATTAACAACAAGCGGATTCAAGAATTATCAGTGCTTCAAGTATATAAAAATAAGGAAATATTGCAGATGGTTCTCAGTCTCTATGCAATCAAGAATAACTTTCAGTATAAAGTGAAGAAGTCTTGCAAAAATCAGTACTTAGTTGAATGCCTTGACCAGAATTGCAAGTGGTCGTTGCGTGCATCCAGGAACGGGAAGACAAATCAGTTTATTATTCGAAGATTGCATAAGGTTTAAAGATAAACACCAAGCAACCACAAATGTTACAACAGACATTATCAAGCACAAATTCACTAATATCAAAACAAGATATAGTGTTGCGGATATAATAAGAGATATGAAGCATGATCATAATGTCGAAGTCAAGTACAACAAAGCTTGGAGATATGAAGAAAAAGCTCTCGAAATTATGAAAGGAAATGCAATTGAATCATTTGTGGAGCTGTATACTTATTTGTATATGGTTTACACTACAAATGTTGGATCGATAGTAGAACTGCAACTAACTGGTAACAATTGTTTTCTTTATGTTTTTGTTGCATTGAATTCGTCAATGAAAGAGTGGAATCATTGCCTACCAGTTGTAGTTGTTGATGGAACATTCCTGAAATCATCATATGGAGGAACATTATTGGTTGCAGCAACTCACGATGCATGGGGAAACTATTCCCACTAGAATTTGGTGTAGTTGATTCATAAAATGATATGTCATGGGAGTGGTTTTTTGAAAAGTCCAGGAAAACTTATGGCAGAAGAGAGGACATGGTTATAGTCTCAGATCGAGTACATGAAAGCATTATCAAAGGAGCCAATAAAATATTCCCAGAAGTTCTCTTGCCCAGTAATAAACAATTGTAGAAGGGGGGGTTGAATACAATTGTATAAGATTCTCGACTTTAAACACAAATATGAATAATAACAGCTTTAATAATTCTGATATAAAAATGTTACAAACTCTCTCAAGAAATTCTGATGTTCTTGAGAGCTTCTAGGTTACAAAAATACTCGTGTATGTGATCTCCGATATAAATCAAAACCTAAACTGTGTTTATATACTACACAGCTTCTCTATCAATTACATGATAAGTCCTAATTAATTACAAAGATTGAAACCTATCCTAAATTGATAGCTACGTTCCTACAAACCAGGAACCGACAAAATAAAAATCCTTATTTAACTAGACTCCAAATATAACTCGAAATAGAAATCCTGATCAGCTTCCAGTCCTGATGATCAATCCTGATCCCAGTCCTGATATGAAATCCTGATATCAATCCTGATCCTGACGATCATGCAATCCTGATGGCTATGCAATACTGATGACGTTAGCAATCCTGATCAGTTGAGTCTAGATCCTGACGATCATTGAATCCTGATCTAACAAGTTCCAAATGTATTTTGCATCTTCCACCTGCTTGGCAATATTAAAACTAAGTTCAAAAATAACTTCAAGAAGATAAAAGATGCATTCTTGTCTGCTGCAAATGCTTACAGTGTGAAAAAATTTCATTATCATATGAAAGAACTAGAGAAAATTGACAAGAGAGTACAGGTTTTTTTAGAAGAGGTTGGGTATGAAAAATGGACCAAGGTTTATTCAGAAAATAATAGATACTCTAATATGATATCAAATGTTGTTGAGTCTTTAAATTATGTAACCATGTCCATCAGAGAGCTACCCATTTGTACGATGTTAGAAAGTTTGCGAGATTTGATACAAAAATGGAGTTGGAGGAACAGGAATGAAGCAAATGCAACTTCCACAAAGTTAACTAGGAAGTATGAAGAACTACTAAAGAAAAATTACATGCTCTCTGTGGATTTAACAATAACTTCCTAATACTTTTATGGCTTTATGACCTTTTGGCCCTTCAAGTATGGACCAGTGTACCCATAAACCCTTCAAGTATTAAAGCATATCATTTCGCCCCTCAGGTATCCGAAACGTACTCTTTTGCCACTCAACCGGTACAGAATTAAAAATCGGGTTATAACGTTACAAACGGCAGGGATAAATCAGACATTACACAAGCCGATATTAACATTATGTTTAGGGGTTATCCGGTACAAAACAGATAGTTGATCAGTCTCCTCAAACTTACGCCCAAATTAAACCACAACTTACTCCCAAAATTACGCCCAAATCAAACAGTTAGCAAATTCTGCATTTTGGAGCTCCGGTTGAAGAAGAAAAATGGTGGATCCTAACGAGCACTCGCCTGGTATGATTGTTAACCCTAATTTGCGATTATTAATTAAGTTTGTTTGTTGTTTATGCATGCTCTGTTTTATAAGTTCTTGTTTGTTGTTTGCGATTGTTATATATTCGAAGTATCTTGTTTATTGTTATGTGGGTATTGTTTTTTGTGGGTATTCGAAGTATCTTGTTTATTGTTTTATGCTGATACTATATTTGTTGGTACTGAAGATGATGGAAGAATAAGTGTTAATTTATTTCATGGTGGAAAGTTAAAATGGTTACCAAGTGCTGAATATCTGTGGGGTCAGGTGACAGTATATCACTTTCAATGTGAAGAAGAACTTAGGTATGACAGTTTGAGGGAATATGTTAAAGCTTTGGGTCATAAGGGATTGTTCTGTTTATATTATAGGAATCCTAAAAGAGATTTAGATAAAGGTCTTGTGTTAATCACAGATGATAGTTATGTAGTTGCATTGAAAAGTTATGCTATGGAAAATGATAAAAAGATAGATATATATGTGGAGCATTGTGATGAAGCTAATTTGGGGTCATTTGATGACATGAATATATTTGAAAGGAGTGAAGGAGATGGAAGTAATGAGGTAGGAGATTGGAGTGATGAACTGGATGATTATGACTTTGATGACTCTGACTACTCAATGTCAGATGATGACATGATATATGCTAATAATGTAGATGAGGGAGTGGAATGGGTGGGTAGAATAAGAGAAGGACTTGGACTAGGTAAAGAAGACACTGATAGTGATAAGGATGATAATCACACTGATTGTGATGACAATCTGCCAGACAATGACATGGATGAAGATGAAGAGCTAGAAGCTCTTAAGAGGAAAAAAAGGTTTCCATTGTACAAAGATTGTGACAATCCACAATGGAAAGTTGGGATGATCTTTACAAATCATTACCAGTGCAGAGAGGCCATAATGAAGCATTCTTATTCTGAAGGGAGGGTGGTGAAGTTTGTTAAAAGTGATAAAACCAGAGTTAGAGCAGTTTGTAAGCCTCCATGTCCCTGGTTCCTTAATGCTGGATATAATTTTGACAGGTGCATTCAAATAAAGAAAGTGGGACCAGGTACATTTTAGTCATTTTCATTAAATATTCACTTTCCTTGACTGGTACTGTATTATTGGTTTAATACTGTACATATTGGTTTAATACTTTATTATTTCTTTTTACTTTACAGATCACACATGTGTTAGAGAGCAAAAGGGATTAACCCTTTATCAACTCTGGTTTTCTAGCAAGAAAATATCTACCTGAGTTTAGGATTAATCCAAACTGGCCAATTAAGTCTTTTCACAAGACTGTGTTGAAGGATTTATAGATTAATTTCAAAGCTCATATACTCAGAAAAGCTAAAAGGAAATGCATGAGGATCATTAATGGTACTCATGAGGAACAATATCAGAAACCCTGGGATTACAAGTTAGAGTTGTTAAAAAGGAATCCAAACTCTACAGTTGAGATTGAGATTGAACCAGGTATGTAATTTCAGTATATTTCAGATGTTTAAAGTTGTTTTAGTGCATAGATGACGAGGCTCCAATTGAAAATGTTGTAGATGATGAGGCTCCAATTGAAAATGTTGTAGATGATGAGGCTCCAATTGAAATTGCAGCAAGGAAAATTCGAAAACTGAAATGTCAAAGAAGGCTAACAACAACTTTGGATTCCCCAATCATGGTGGCTGCTGAAAAATTGAAAAAACTGAAGGAGACATTGAAAGCTCAAAAAGAAATATCTAAAAAAACAGATGGGAGATTCTTCTCAGAGGAATGATAAGGGAAAATCTGTTGTAGAGAGTCAAAATGAAGCTGAGGAGGCAAGAAGAATGGCTATTAAAACAGAAATGACAGAGAAGATTAAGGCAGGGAAAAAACCAAAAGGATTCCAGAAGATAATGATGATTTTCCACCTCCACTGAGAAGAAGTACCAGGCTCACTTCAACCTTTACCTTTAAAAACACATCAGATAATCCTGTGTGTCTAGATGAAGAAGGTGACACAGTCATGGTGGAGGGGAATGCTTCTTGGAACAAAGAACAACACAACACATACACAGGACCCGTGAAGTTAGGCAAACAGATGCCACCACCAGTGAAGCAATTCAAGACTATAGTTGGGAAGACAAAGCTCAAGTCTGCACCTTTCTTATCTCATGGGAAAAATGTCATTACCAGTACTGCTCTCAGATAGGCAATAGATGCAACTGCAAAGAATCTGAAGAATGAGAGGAAGGGAAAACACTCATCAAAAGGAAAGGAGAAGGCACCTTGAAGAACCCCAGCCTTTATTAAGGTCCATCTTTTGTTTAATTTCAGACATTTTAATGACTACTTTAAGCTTTTAGGTCTGCAGCTTTTGTTATGAATGTGTAATCCTTAAGTTATGACTTTCTTTTGGCTTTATGTAATGTACTGAATGTTACTGAAATGTTACTGATTGGGATTACATTTCATTCAAAATAATTTGGCATTACATAAGTCCATTTCCAGTACATAGTTCATCTAGAACAAGGCTACACTTAAGCTAGTTCATTCTGTCTCTTCACTACGACCTCTCCATCATAGTTTCTCATTACAAAGCTTAAGAATATGAAGACTATAACAACACAAACAAATAGGGACCATCCTTTTTTTCGTTTCATTTCAGCAACAACAGCCTTCAGGTTCTCCCCTTCTTCTTCAAGCTTCTCTAATTTCCTCAACAGTCCTGGAATAATAGCTCTAGATCTTGGACACATAGGGGGGTCGAACCACAAATGATAATTACAAGCACTGCTCCTTTGTTCCTACATATTACAAGAATAAGAACATGAAAATCTAACAATATAACAAGCAATTGTATACAGATTTTACCATGTAACGACAACATCCCCAAAATCTTCTCCCCGGATTAGCATCGGTCCATGAAGTTCTCAAGACAGCTGCCCTTCCACACCAACAATGAGGGTCCATTTTCCCCCTTCAAATCTAACTGGTGAAAATAGATGCAGTAGTTGAAGTTATATATATGAGAGGGAGTAAAGTGTACATGGAACTTATATATAACAGGGAGGATAGTTTGGCGGGAGAAGAATTAGTACAACTGGAGGGAAAACATAAACAAAGTTTCCGATAATATCCCCTGTTGTTTGTAACGTTATAACCCGATTTTTTATTCTGTTCCGGTTGAGTGGCAAAAGAGTACGTTTTGGATACCTGATGGGCGAAAAGATACGCTTTAATACTTGAAGGGTTTATGGGTACACTGATCCATACTTGAAGGGCCAAAAGGTCATAAAGCCTACTTTTATCTGCAACTTTATTTGATTTTTTTTTACATTTGCTTTACTTAATTTGAAACAAATTAATAGGTGAATCCGACAAATCACATTTTATTTGAAGTTCTTAATGGTGACAGAAAGAATGTAGTTGATCTCAGTGTGAAAAGTTGCACCTGCAAAAGGTATTTACAACTACTCTCTATTCTGGAATAATATTTGTTAAATAAAATTGTGTTTCATATATTGTATCTGACTTTTTTTATTTTGCAGATTTCAAATGGATCAAATCTCGTGTGCCCATGCTATTGCTGTTTTTCAAAAATGTAACATCGATCCTTACGACTATTTTTCACCTTATTACCAAAAAGACACAATGGTTGCAGCTTATAAAGAAATTGTTTATCCTGTTGGGAACAAAGAGACTTAGGAAGTACCTGAAACAGTCAAATCGTTAATAGTACATCCTCCAAAAGGAAGAATTCGAGTTGGTAGACCAAAGAAAAGGAGATGTAAAGCTTCTTGGGAGAGAAATGCAAAGACATTAAAATCAATAATATGTGGAAAATGCAAGAAAAAAGGACATAAAAGGAGGACTTGCAGAAACCCAACAAAGAATGATTAGTTGTTTTTGATAAGTACATTTGACATACTTTGATATATATGAATTGATTTAGAGAATAATTTGCATAACTTTATTACATTCTAAGGTGGTTGCAAATAATTTTTCTTTAATGCAACTTTATAGGCTTAATATGCAACTAGTTTCAACTCTATAGTTAAAGCATACACCTAAATTCAACTAAATCAAACATGTTTGCAACCAAATTCAACCAAACATGCAAGTAGTTTTAACCATAAATGCAATTACAAATATAACTACAAATATAACTAATGCAACCTTATATTCAAGCTAATGGAACCTTAAATTCAATTGAAATGCAACTAGTTTCAACCAAATATACAACTAGCTTCAACCCTTGATTGGAAACCTAAAATAACAGACCCCCAAAAAATAAAACTAACCATGCAATTTAACTCAATTGAAATGCAAATAGTTTTAACCATAAATGCAACTACAAACAAACATACACATGTACAAAATAAAAAAAAATCATAAATGGTGTTTTCTTACATAGTCTGGCGTCCTGATTTCAGGGTTTAGGGTACAACCCTAAACCCAAAGTCTGTATACGGTTTATTCGTCATTCTGAATATTTTTAAAACCCAAAATGGAAACAATGAACCCCAAAGGTTAACTGTTGAACCCCCAGCAAAACGGCTAAATTATGAGCACAAATTTATCAAAACTTAAACCCTAAGGGTTAAACCCTATACCCTAAAGTCTAAACCCTAAAGTTTAAACTAAACCCTTAAGCTAAATTATAAACTCTAAAATTAAACATGAAACCTAATGTGCAACTAGTTTCAACTTTAAACTTAAGCATATAACTAAATTCAAACATGTATGCAACTAAATCAAACATGTTTGCAACTATTTTCAACCTTAAATCTAAACCCAGAAAACATAATCCAAAAAGTTAACCTTAAACCAAACATGCAAATAAATTCAACATTGTATGCAACCTAATATGCAACTAGTTTCAACTTGAAGTTAAGCATACAACTAATTCAAACATGTTTGCAATTGATTTAAAGGTGTATACAACTAAATTCAACCAAACATGAAACTAGTTTCAACCTTAAAACTAAACCCAAATTACCAAACTCTAAAACTTAACCTTAACACAAACCCTAAACCCAAACCCTAAGCCTAAACCCAAAAGCGAAACCATAAACTCTAAGTCCTAAAGCCTAATCGTAAACATAAACTAGAAAATCTAAAAGCAAAGATGCAATTCAAATCAAAAAATTTATGAAACAAATTGAATCATGTATGCAACTTAATTCAACACAAAATACAACTAGTTTCAACCTTAAATCTAAAGGAAACAAGAGTGCCATTATGTTCAACTATATATGCAACCATAAATTTTAACCAATCAAACAGCTAATTTCAACTCTTAAATAAAAATATATATCTTGCTTCATAGTCTTTAATACAAGTACACATGCAACATATGCATCTTATTTGATATATAAATTCTTTGGTTAATCATTTAGGACCATGAAAATCAATCTACTAAAACTGAAACCAACCAAATTTGCAATCAATTACAACAGTTTGCTCTATTTTAAAATAGAGTGTCAAAAATTATTTTAAGTTACGTATTTTGGGAAATATAATTCTGCAACCAAATGCTAGAAAATTAAACTAAGATTAACTGCAACTACAACTAATAATAGCAACACCAACACCAATAATAATTTTTCTAAACATTACTTCAACCTCCACAAAGATTTCTGAATATAATGCGAAGTTAAAGCAAATACAAACTCAGGACAGAATGTCAAAAGCAGAGTTTTAAGTTCTACTGTTCTAATTCCATAAAACAAGAATCATACATCCCTTGATTTAAGCCTTTCCTATTTTTCGTTTTCTTGTTTGAACCATTCCACCCCTTGGCCTTTTTCCTGGACCATGTCCATCTCCATCCTCAAGATACTCTGGTTCAGTTTCATATCCATTTATCTGTTTTGCAATTGCATACGAATAAAATGAATATGCGATCCTAGATCGATGACAAGCAATGTCGAAAGAAACTTTAGGGAACTCCTTCTCCCTAACAAAATACTCCGCAATTGAGATCATAATCACTCCACTATCACTGCATTAAAAAACCAAAAACAAATAATGAACTAAAAAAACTTAACAAAAGCAAAAACAAAAACAAAAGTTTACATACTTATAAACACTCACATAGATGTTCTAGCAGAATAATCATTTTGCATAACCAATCGCAAAACATCAGTCTTCAACTTTTCCGTATAACACGCAGCAGAGAAGTTGATGTCAGTCCTCGAATAAAAGTCAGTAAGCAGCAAGTAATGAGGGAGCAACATACACAAAGGCATTAGTGCTTTTTAACAATCAGTGTGATGCCTTCACAGGACAATGTATTACGAACACGTATTATCCTTTCATGAAAATTCAATACAGCAAGAAGCCAATGCTTTTGTTCAGGAAGCCAAATTGGAAATAAAACATAATCGACTGAGTACCAAGGTGTACGAAAAGGAAGGCCATATCCATTTATGACATCAAGAACATCTTGATTTGCAGAAAATGTAGATTCAATATCTTCGTACTCTGCAATCAACCCACATGTAAAAACAAGCTTTTTCTGAAAGTTGCAGTCAGTTGAAGTAAATTTCACCTCACAAGATGAGCCATACTTCGACAACTTCCTCAAGTAGTAGAAAAACACATTAACATGCTACAAAAACCACAAAATTAAAATAATCATTCACATACACAATTTGGCAGAGACAAAACTTACAACCTAAATCAAATAATTATGACATGGAAAAAAATTAAGTATTCAAAACAAAAACCATAATAACAAGAGTGAAACTTACATAATTTGAGAGATTACTGCTACCATACTCAATGGTGTGAAATCACGTCTTCTCAGAAATCAATTCAGAACCCAAATTTAATGGAGGACTGATAGTGTTATCTTATTTGGAATAAAACTTTTTCCTGATAACAAACATAGTAAAGTAAGTCATACATATGTAAAAAAGTTACAAAATTGAATAAATTATATTTTATTTACCTATTCTTCTTCATGACCAGTACTGCATCAAGCCAATTGTAGAAGTGTTCGGTTAAATCCATATCCGTTAGCTTCCCAATATTGTCATCGAATGGGCAAAGCCCTTTTAAAGAATCAACTTTTGCAGGCTCCAAACCTTCATTTGCACTAGATCCAAAGTGCTGCAAGAATGGTGAACGCAAATATGAATGAAGCTTGATCTTTCGCTTTGGCACAGCAGGTGGGACTTTACCTAAGCCACTCGTACCACTTCCACCATCATTACGCAACACAAGAACTTTCGATTTCACCCGCAAAGGTAGCATATTAAAATATAATATATATCACCAATATTAAAAAACAGGGAACTACAAACAAGTTTAAATCAGAAAATAGATAACAATATAAATGAAATTGAAAATGGGAAAAAAATTACCACTCCCGCATATTTCATATCGACATCCATTGATTTTTCAAAAGAACTTTCCAAATCATCGATTGGCTCATCAGGAACATTAACCTCATAAAGCTCACGTGCTACCTGTAATACAAAATCTTCAGCACTTCCTGCAACTCCTAAATTTAAATATGGTGCAATCACTTCATTAATCTTAAATGTTTGTTTTTCAACTTCTGGTCCAAACAAGTCTATGCTATTAAAAATTGGTTCAACCTCCTCTTGATTTGCTGCAACTTCTGGAACCTTATCTGCATATTGCGGAAGTTTCTCTGAAACCTGCTCTGCAACCTTATTTGCAACTTCTCCAACAAAAACTTTAACCTCCGCAACCTGTAACACAAAAGTACATGTGAAAATCTAATTAAGAAAATGAAAATGCTAAAAAAGAAAAAGAAAAATAGGTATGAAAATTTTACCACTTCTTTTTATTTCTTATTTAAATGACCTTCCTCTAAATTCTGTAAAACATTTTCAAGTTTCTCCATTGTTTCTGGAGAATAATCATCTAACACAAAGTCTCCAGTCTCACAGCCTTCTTTAACACCAACAACAGGAGATACATCATTTTCAATTTTAGCAACCACATTTGGAGAAGATGCTCCAGCTTCGGGAATTTTTGTAGAATCCTGATGCGCAGTCACAAAGAACATAAAGTTAACTCTTAAAAAATACATTTAAATTTCTTGTAAATTATTAACAAATCTAAGATACTAAAATAAAAATTTAAACCTCCTCTCGAACAATTTCATCAAAAAGAAAACCATCATCATTTGCTTCAACATTTGAATTCTCACGATCGTCATTATCAACTCCATGCTACACACAAACAATCACACCATCAAATGAAGCAAAAAATAAATGCAACAATAATTAAATTTAGAAATAGAGAAACTTCATTACTTTACAACACAAAATAAAAAGTTATATCAAAAGGTCAATATATATATATATATATATATATATGTACCTTCTTCAATAACATCTGACGCATCTGTGATAATTCCAAGTCGAAATATGAACGTTGTTCATTGCTGATAGACTTCAAACTCTTGACCTCGGAAACTAAACTTTTCTGACTTGTAACTAGTTTTCGCACTTGAATTTGTAGTTTGTTAACTGAAATCTCATCTTTAGAAGGAACAGATAAGGATTTAGCACCCGTTACAGAGGGCAGAACATGGCAAACAAAATCAACATTGGAATTTTCATCCAAGCTCTTGTTCGCAGTAGGATGTTTAGCAACCAAGTCCTTCAATTGAAGATCTACAACTTCTTGGGCAGTTGGAGTAAACTTTTTAAGTTGCAACTACAAATCAAAACAAGGGAAAAATTATGAGACTTGCAACTTAAAAAATGTACTAAAAAAAATTGAAAAAAATACAAAATCTTACATTTTTTGCATCCAATGACATAGTTCTATAAATTTCTTCAAATCTCGCATGATAGTCGTTTATCCAATTCAAAAAACGTGGAATAAAACCACCATTCTGGTCACAGTACTTCTCATTCATATAAGGACATCACTCATAGAACCAAAGTTGAAGTGCACACGGGAACCTAATTAGTCTATAATAATTATCTTTCGAATTAGTCTTAACACTATTTCTCAACGAATCAACTTTCAACTTAAAAACTTCTTTCCCCCATGGATACTGATCGAATGTTTCACTGTCTATATGATCAAAATCACCCTTTGGAATCTGAGTATCAGTGCTTGACGCAAGAAGAAAGTGATGCAAAAAAAATACAATTTAGCAAACTTAACAGCATCAATATCGTTCTTCCAGTATTTACCAAAGAAACTCTTCTTAAGTGAACTTTTCAAGACTGAGTTAGAACCTTCATAATAGCTACTAAGAAACGAGTTTTCAGGTTTGGAATTTTAAAATAAAAGGATGGATTTTATATAGAGTTATTATTTAAAGAGGAATTCTATTTCTGATTAAATACGAATTGGATCTTTTGGAAGCTCTAGGTGTTTAATCTGGCGCACCTAGGAAATACGCCTTTCGGAGGTGGATATATTTTCCATGTGGAAGGACAGAAATGTGTAGCTAAGGCTCTTTAGCTACTGGTTTATGGGAAGCTATGTTTAGCTATTGGAAAACCATATACAAATCAAATGAACCTAATAACAATAAAAGCATATACAAACAAATGAAATCAACACATGACTACAAAACAATGCAAATAAATGTGAAATACAACAAAATTTATAACTATATTTTATGAAACACAAACAGAAATACACTACAAGATAGTATATTTAAACAAAATCATAAGCATTTTCTCCAAAAATATGTACCTTAGGAGGTGGGAAAAGGTCATCGTGAAACTTCAACTTCTTCCATTTAACAGGTGACTTCGATTTGATGTCCTTCAGTTTCTTCGGAGATAACTTCAATTTACGTTTCGCGTGAGAGACAGACCCTTCCGAAATAGAACCAGAAGCAGAGGAGAATCTCGTATGAACCATGTCGACTGTAAATAACACTAAAAATTAATAAAACTTCATCAGAAACACAAATATTACATACAATGAAATGACACATAAATTACAAAGAAAACATAAAATACAACTATATACTTGTATGTAAACGGAATGAAACAGAACAAATACAATTGAGGAATTAACTGTTGTATATGTATATATGACAACATATATGTATGAAGAAGCATATAACAAACTCAAATAAACCATATAAACTCTAAAACAAGTCTATGTAATTGACAATTAAACAAAATTTCGAAGAATTGGGGTTTATACATGTATCTACAACAATATATATATATATATATATATATATATATATGTATAAACCGAATCTGAGTACTGCGATGAGAATTAGCGTGATAGAGATGACAGAATGCGTGTGACGGAACTTGTGGGGGGGGAGGGGGGGGGGGGGAGAGAGAGAGAGAGAGAGAGAGAGAGAGAGAGAGAGAGAGAGAGAGAGAGTTTGTGCTTTACTTTTCTAATAGGTCATAATCTAACGCTATTTTTTCAAATTAAATGCTGTCTTTTTAAAACATAAAATAAATTTTATACTATATATAATTACATACTATTATATAATAAGAGTAAAATGCATAATCTAACGCTATTTTTGCAAATTAAATGCTGTCTTTTTAAAACATAAAATAAATTTTATACTATATATAATTACATGCTATTATATAATAAGAGTAAAAGGGATAATAAGGGAGTACTACCACAGGTCAAGAGTTCGACTCCCATGAACAACACACTTAATGTAATATTTATATTTTGAACTTAAAATAGGTTAACAGAATTTAAAAAAGGTTAACAAATCTTTTTTCCTGATAACATATTTTAAAAAGTTAATTATTGATTCGTTTGAATGTCAAATCAATACTATTATATAATAGACGAAACATTAAAAGTTTGGTTGGTCAGTATGGTACGTTGTGATTTTACTAAATTGCCCTTACTGAATTTTACTTCGTGTTTTTTCTTAATTAACCTTACTTATTTATAAAAATATATTATTAAATAATAATATTACCTATTTATAATCAATTACCTTCTTCACCTAAAATACATTATTTTTTCTATTTTTTCTAACAAATTCTCCTACTTTTTTAAATATATCACGGGCAATTACCTTTTTATAACTAAAATGTGTTAGTTTTTCTATTTTTCCTTACTAAAACCCGTCCTTTTCCAAAAATATCACGGACAACCTTTAGTTATTTATTTTTAAACCTATTTTAATATTATAATTATTTTTTAAAAGTTTACCTATTTTAACATGCTTACTTATTTTTTTAACAAATGCAATTACTGAAAATATAAAAAAAATATAAATAATCAAATACATATTTATAACCAATTATCTTTTCAGCTAAAACACATTATAGATTTTTTTCTAACACAGTCCCTCCTTTTCTAAATATATCACGGGAAATTACCTTTTTCAACTTACTTTTTCTATTTTTCTCACTAAAATCAATTCTTTTTCTAAAAATATCACGGGCAAACCCTTTACGTATTTATTTTAAAATGTATTTAAATATTTTTAATTATTAAATTTTAAAATCTAATTTTCCAAAAATATCACGGACATTTTTCTTTTTTAAACTAAATATATATGTTAAATTTTTTATTTTTCCTTACTGAAATCCCTTCTTTTCCAAAAATATAACGGACAAGCCATTACTTATTTATTTTAAAATCTATTTTAATATTTTTAATTAATTAAAAGTGTTTAACTATTTTAACATGCCTACTTATTGTTTTAACAAATACAATTAAAAATAATAATAAAATAACAATTAACAATCCGTGCATCGCACGGATTTTAAGCTAGTTTATATTTAATAACAAAACTAGCTTAAAACCCGTGCGATGCATGGATTATTATTAATAATAATTAATTTTATTATTTATGTTTTAATATTCTATTAATCTGCATTTGCTAAAAAAATAAGTAGGCGTGTTAAACTTTTTAAAATAATTAAAAGTATTAAAATAGATTTTAAAATAAATTAATAACTGTTTGCCCGTGATATTTTTGGGAAAAGAGGGGTCTTAGTAAGGAAAAATAGAAAAAGTAACATGATTTAGCTGAAAAGGTAAGTGTCCGTAATTAAAAGTATTTAAATAGGCTTCACAATAAATAAGTAAGGATTTGTCCAGAATATTTTTGAAAAATGAGGGGTTTAGTAAAGAAAAATCAGAAAGAGTAACATGTTTTAGTTGAAAAGGTAATTGCCCGTGATTTTTTTAGAAAAAGAGAAGATTTTGTTAGAAAAGATAATATATTTTAATTAAAAAGGTAGTTGGTTATAAAAATGTTATTATTTAATAATAATTGTTTTAGAAAATGAAAAAATAGAAAAAGTAACATAATTAAAAGTATTAAAATAGATTTTAAAATAAATAAGTAAGGATTTGCCCGTGATATTTTTGGAAAATGAGGGATTTTAGTAAGAAAAAATAGAAAGAGTGGCATGTTTTTGTTAAAAAAGATAATCGCTCGTGTTTTTTTTAGAAAAATAGAGGATTTTGTAAGAAAAAAATAAAAAAAAAGTAATGTATTTTAGCTGAAAAGGTAATTGGTTATAAATAATGTTATTATTTAGTGATAGTTTTTAAAAAAAAAAATAAGTAAGGGTAATTAAGTAAAATCACTAAGTACCGACCGTCCGTCTATCCGACTACCAAACTTTTAATGTTTCGTTTTTAATAATATAGCTTAAAACCCGTACGATGCACGAGTTGTTTTTAATAATTTTTAATTTTATTATTTATATTTTATATTTTATATTTTATTAATTGCATTTATTAAAAAAAATAAGTAGGTGTGTTAGACATTTTAAAATAATTAAAAGTATTAAAATGAATTTTAAAATAAATAAGTAAAGGTTTGTCCGTGATATTTTGGAAAAAGAGGGGTTTTAGTAATAAAAATAGAAAGTAACGTGTTTTCGTTGAATTTTAAAATATAAAAGTAACGATTTGTCTGTCATATTTTTGAAAAAAGAGGGGGTTTAGTAAGAAAAATAGAAAATGTGACATGTTTTAGTTGAAAAATGTAATTGTCAAATAAAAGTATTAAAATAGATTTTAAAGTAAATATGTAAGGGTTTTCTCGTGATGTATTTGAAAAATGAAGGATTTTAGCAAAGGAAATAGAAAAAGTAACATGTTTTAGCTGAAAAGGAAATTGCACCTGATTTTTTAAGAAAAAAATGGTAATATAATTTAATTGAAAGAGTAACTGATTATAATAATTAAATAAACAATTAAATAAGGCAAATATCGTATCAAAAAATAGGTACAAAAAACAGGTACCAAAACTTTCAATATTTCGTCTTTGATAATATAGTTTAGATAGAGAGATATATTCATAATATTAGTATTTTATGCTACTAAATGGAATAGCCCGTGATATTTTTGAGGTTTTAGTTAAGAGAAACATTAGTTAGAAAATATAAAAAAAATATATGTTTTGGAAAAAAAAACTAATCGGTTAGTCATTAATAATTATAATATTATTATTTTATTTTATTAAATAGAACTATTCGTGATATTTTTGGAAAATTAGAGGTTTTATTTAGGAAAAATAGAAAAGTAGAAATTTTAGTTAGAAAATATAAAAAAGAATATACACTTTGGTTAAAAATGGTAATGAGTTATTTATTAGCAATTATAACCTTATTATGTTATTTTATTAAATGAAAATGTCTATGATATTTTTGAAAAATGAGATGTTTTAGTTAGGAAAATTATAAAAGATATTCTATATACTAATTTTAATACTTCATCTAACGGTTCTCAATGATTTGATCAAAAATATCTAACGGCTATGAATGGAGTGACCAGACTACAAAAATTTTCATGACTAGACTACAAAACTTTTAATGTTTCGTCTTTAATATAATAGTATAGATAGATACGTAATGTTGCACTCGTGAAAAATGAGTCTGTTGCGGTTACAAAAAAAAAAAAAATGAGCCTGTTGCGCATTTGCATCGCGGACATTTAATTGCTCTTGCTTCGATTCAATATTTCAGCTAATTTATACATTGGCTCCTCTTCGTGTAGTTTAATGGAATTGTACCAATTGAGTTGATTCTTGACGTCCTATACTTGAGTGTTTGCGCCCTTTTTGCAGCTTTCCGTTCAACTTCAAAACCGGTACATGAATATCACGTGAATTTGAACTCTCGATATTATTTTAAAATTTTAATTTAAGGGTAGGTTCTACATAAAATTAATTTAATATTATAACCTAAGAATAATTAATATATTATGTTGTAGTGCGTTATACCTTTTTATTGTATTTTAATTATTATTTTTTGGAATAATTTAAAAAAAACATACTATAATGATGAAATACAAGTTGAATTACGTGGAAAATAATTTAATTTTTAAAAATGTTATGCATTTAAAAAAAATTATTGTATACTCATCGTACTCTATAATTATATAGTGTGCTGCAGCAAAATTAAGATAACATGTACTGCAACATGATTATACAAAATCTACGACATAGGTTAGTCATAAGTTCTAATTTAACATAAGGTTCTAATTTGAACTTTACCCTTTAATTATATCCTATTATGTCGTCATGTTAAAAATGATAATGATAGAGTATTATCATGAATATTATCATAAGTCAAGAGTTCAACTCTCATAAATAATATATTTAATGTAATATCTATATTTTGAAAATAGGTTATGAGATCAAATTTCCATAAGAACGTATTTAAAAAAGTTAATGATTGATTCATTTGATTGACATATTTAAATTTAAATATGAATTTAAAGTAAAAAAGATACATAACGCAAGGAGATATAGATATTGTAAAAGTACTACGGAAGTTAATAGTTCATCCTTATTGCTTATTATATTATATTATATCCTATATATAATTAGTCTAGGGGTTTAGATGGTATGGTCGTCAGGGGCATGTTTGTCTTTTCATAATATTATTAGTAATTATAATTTTTGTTAATATTAAATAAAAATTAAAAATTATATAGTTATCCTATATATAATTAGCATGAGGTTTAGACATTTTGGTCAATAGAGTATTTGTCATTTTATAAGTATTGTTGTAATCATAGTTTTGAAATTATGTGGAATAAAAATTAAAAATATTATTAGATTGTGAACAAATTGTGACGGAATTTGTAAATGTTATTTTGATTTTTTTTTAAAAAAAATCAGAAATTAACTAAATATAGTAAAATAAAGTTATTGAATCTAAAAATATAAAAAATATGAAATTTAATAATTTTAAAATTAAAGAAAACAAGGAATTTCATGAAAAGAAAAATAAAAAATGGAAATAATAAAGATTAATATTAATAAAATAAGTATCATCCACTAAATATGATTTGCAAACATTAGTCTATAATTTTTCAAAAAAAATTAATTAAAATTAAAATATAAAATTTATAAATAATATTTATAAAGTATCCCGTGCATTGCACGGGTATAAAGCTAGTAACTGATAATAGCTTATAGTCGGTACATCGTACGTTTTTTTTATATATTTGTTTTAATAATTAAAAGATATACTGTATAGTAATTAATGATGTATATTAATGAGTAATGATTGAAATATATAATGTAGGATATTTTTAGGGGTGTATTAATGGATTAAAAGATATACTTGAATTGATATTGTAACAGCCCGACTTTTCGGATTATTAATTCTAAATACAAAACTAAAATAAAATACATTTCTTTAGTCAGTAAATACGAAATTGCACAAAAGTCAAATGCAGCAGTCAAACTTGGTAATCAAAAATATAAAATCGGAGACGCAGCTCCACAATTTCAATACTCAATGCCACAATTTATTCTAATAATGCGATAAGTCTTTTCAATAAATGCATTTAAATCAACTAACACGAAAATCCACAAAGTTCACATCCTTATTCTCATAAGCTTCCACAATGTACAAACCTGAAATATTAGAAAAGGGTGAGCTACACAGCTCAGCAAGTAACAGATTGACTTACAAATATTTTCAAAATCAATAGGTGTTTTAGCAAAACAGATTTTCTCAAAACAATAATAATTTTAAAAGCATTTGCGAAAAATGATCCAACCCAAAGTTTATATTTAAAAATCCAGAATTTAAAACAGAAGTAGAAACATAATTTAAAACAGAAATGAAATTCTTATAAATACCACAGTCTTGCTCTACGGCCACACTTTCCCAGTAGCCGGGATCTTATTCTTATTCTTTCGCCACACTTTGCCAGTGACCGGCATCTAAAGTTCAATAATTACGTCCCCTTAATAGGTATCTAAAGTTGCACACTTGTGCGCCTACTAAGGGTATCTAAGGCTAGTTCCGGAACTATAGCGTAAATTACGAACGGGTTCGAAACGTAGAGACTGGGTTTCAAAAATTCTCGATTCTTATATCTTATACAGTTCGAAACAATATTCTTATATCTTATACGAAATTCGAAAAACAGAGTATACATATCTTTTCTGAAAATAAAAGTAAGTCAAAATGTACTTACATCACAAGCGACTGAAAACAATTGCACCAATAAAATCCTATATCACATTATAATTAACAGTTAATTAGAAATAAAAAGCATGACATATTTACTAATGTATTGTCAACAGTAAATAGACAACTAATCAATTTAATTTTTTTGGCAGAATACACATAAGGCTAGCATTAATAATCAAGTCTACAATTATTTATACACATCAAATCGGGCCTTAAAAACCACCAAGACATGCGGCTCAATTCAACTAAAATATAAAATTGCAGGAAGGGCACTAATCTTTATAACTCAAAACATGTTCTTTTAAATCAAATACAAGGATTAAGCATGCATCTATATTAAAAAATCTAAACAAACAAGTCATATATCAAAAATGAATTCTATGATCTCATGTCCATGTTAACCAGTATCTACTAATCTACATTGCACGCACGTAAATCACTAAATCATTTAAATAACAATCATAAATATCATAAAAGCATGGCACACAAATCATAAAAAAATAATTAATATTAACATATGAAACAAAAGTAAACAAGAAAACTTTAAATCCAATCATGTATGCATGTATACAGTGATCAATTCAATCCGGACAAACTAATAATCACAATAATATCCTATTGCAAATCATGTACAGGCACAAAACACAAATTAAATAAAAATAATAAACGAGAAAGAAAACGTACCTTTTGTTGGCTGCTATCGGCTACGAAGACTGTACAAGTCTTTTCGATATTCTAATGAGTCTTAATATAGGTACACAAAACCCTAAAATTAGATTAGGTAATTGCAGAACTTGCTTCTAAAATATTTAGGACCAATATTCAAAATAAAATATTATATTACACATAATTTACTTAAATAAAAAGATATTGATTCTCTAACATATATTCACGCTTCTTTCCACTAATAATACAATTTTATCCTAAATTAAATAACTCGTACGAAAATAATTAAAATTTTCTAACTAAAATAATTATCTTAATAAAAATTACTTTAATATCTAATATCTAATTCTAAAATAACATAAAAATTAAAAATACGGGATTTTACATTCTTCCCTTCTTAAAAGAATTTGGTCCCCAAATTATCAAAATAAAAAAAATTAAATAAGTCACATACGAAAAGAAATCATACCTTAGGTACGATTGTTGTCAAGAAATTTCAGGGAGTTGAAATACACGTCTGTTACTTGTCTTGTTGTCTACTCCCTGATTGCTATTGTCGTTTTCCCGTTCATCTTTCGTTAACCACCATACGACTTCTTATATTCATTAATATATAAGCTTTTAAATAAATAGTCAATGATCACATAGCACAAAATCATATACGTCAAATAATCACAAAATAAATGGACCCTAAGGTCAAAATCTACACGAAAACCTACAGGAACGAATCCTATGGAATGCACTAGCTAGTCCCATACCTAGTACACTCTGAAGGAAAATCAACAGGAACGCATCCTAGGAAATGCACTAGTCCCATACCTAGTACACTCCGAAGGAAAGCCTGCTCTTGATACCAACTGTAACAGCCCGACTTTTCGGACTTTTAATTCTAAATACAAAACTAAAATAAAATACATTTCTTTAGTCAGTAAATACGAAATTGCACAAAAGTCAAATGCAGCAGTCAAACTTGGTAATCAAAAATATAAAATCGGAGACGCAGCTCCACAATTTCAATACCAATGCCACAATTTATTCTAATAATGCGATAAGTCTTTTCAATAAATGCATTCAAATCAACTAACACGAAAATCCACAAAGTTCACATCCTTATTCTCATAAGCTTCCACAATGTACAAACCTGAAATATTAGAAAAGGGTGAGCTACACAGCTCAGCAAGTAACAGATTGACTTACAAATATTTTCAAAATCAATAGGTGTTTTAGCAAAACAGATTTTCTCAAAACAATAATAATTTTAAAAGTATTTGCGAAAAATGATCCAACCCAAAGTTTATATTTAAAAATCCAGAATTTAAAACAGAAGTAGAAACATAATTTAAAACAGAAATGAAATTCTTATAAATACCACAGTCTTGCTCTACGGCCACACTTTCCCAGTAGCCGGGATCTTATTCTTATTCTTATTCTTTCGCCACACTTTGCCAGTGACCGGCATCTAAAGTTCAATAATTACGCCCCCTTAATAGGTATCTAAAGTTGCACACTTGTGCGCCTACTAAGGGTATCTAAGGCTAGTTCCGGAACTATAGCGTAAATTACGAACGGGTTCGAAACGTAGAGACTGGGTTTCAAAGATTCTCGATTCTTATATCTTATACAGTTCGAAACAATATTCTTATATCTTATACGAAATTCGAAAAACAGAGTATACATATCTTTTCTGAAAATAAAAGTAAGTCAAAATGTACTTACATCACAAGCGACTGAAAACAATTGCACCAATAAAATCCTATATCACATTATAATTAACAGTTAATTAGAAATAAAAAGCATGACATATTTACTAATGTATTGTCAACAGTAAATAGACAACTAATCAATTTAATTTTTTTGGCAGAATACACATAAGGCTAGCATTAATAATCAAGTCTACAATTATTTATACACATCAAATCGGGCCTTAAAAACCACCAAGACATGCGGCTCAATTCAACTAAAATATAAAATTGCAGGAAGGGCACTAATCTTTATAACTCAAAACATGTTCTTTTAAATCAAATACAAGGATTAAGCATGCATCTATATTAAAAAATCTAAACAAACAAGTCATATATCAAAAATGAATTCTATGATCTCATGTCCATGTTAACCAGTATCTACTAATCTACATTGCACGCACGTAAATCACTAAATCATTTAAATAACAATCATAAATATCATAAAAGCATGGCACACAAATCATAAAAAAATAATTAATATTAACATATGAAACAAAAGTAAACAAGAAAACTTTAAATCCAATCATGTATGCATGTATACAGTGATCAATTCAATCCGGACAAACTAATAATCACAATAATATCCTATTGCAAATCATGTACAGGCACAAAACACAAATTAAATAAAAATAATAAACGAGAAAGAAAATGTACCTTTTGTTGGCTGCTATCGGCTACGAAGACTGTACAAGTCTTTTCGATATTCTAATGAGTCTTAATATAGGTACACAAAACCCTAAAATTAGATTAGGTAATTGCAGAACTTGCTTCTAAAATATTTAGGACCAATATTCAAAATAAAATATTATATTACACATAATTTACTTAAATAAAAAGATATTGATTCTCTAACATATATTCACGCTTCTTTGCACTAATAATACAATTTTATCCTAAATTAAATAACTCGTACGAAAATAATTAAAATTTTCTAACTAAAATAATTATCTTAATAAAAATTACTTTAATATCTAATATCTAATTCTAAAATAACATAAAAATTAAAAATACGGGATTTTACATTTTTAGATGTATTTATAAAAGGTGAGATGGTTTAATCAGGTAATATGTTTTAATTAGAAAAGACAATTGAGTCAATATTAATAATTGAAAAATATAATATAATTGATAATTTTAGGTGTGCTTATAAAATATAATATTTATTAATTAAAAGATAATGTATTTTAATCAGAAAATGTAATCAGCTAATTACTATTATGTTATTAATTAGAATTAAAGCCCGAAAATCGAAAATCAATATTTTCACTATTTCGACTATTAGATGCTAGTTTATTTATTAATTATAATATATGACCAAAAACCAAAAATCAAAACTTTTAATATTTTGACTATAATTATATACTATTATATAATAATATATTTATATATAATCAATCTACTTATATAAAGGAGAAGACGGGGGCGGTGAGGTGGCGTCTCTAGAATCGCTCCGTTCTATTTTTCTAATTTTCTCAATTTTTCACAATTTTTAATTTTAATAATTACAACTTCCTTTATTATTTTCGATTTTGTAGGAAGAAAATTGAAAATTACACTTTTATTATTTTCAAACTTGATAGAACTTTCTTTTATTATTTTTAAAGTTGATAGAACTTTCTTTTATTTATAAAATTACAACTTTCTTATTATTTTTGAATTTGTAGGACTTGATAGAACTTTCTTTGATTTAGAAAATTACATCTTCCTTATTATTTTCGAATTTGTAGGCTTGATAGAACTTTCTTTTATTATTTTCAAATTTGATAGAACTTTCTTTGATTTTGAAAATTACAACTTCCTTATTATTTTCGAATTTGTAGGACTTGATAGAACTTTCTTTGATTTAGAAATTTTTTTTGATTTAGAAAATTACAACTTCTTTATTATTTTCGAATTTGTAGGACTTGATAGAACTTTCTTTGATTTAGAAAATTACAACTTCCTTATTATTTTCGAATTTGTAGGCTTGATAGAACTTTCTTTTATTATTTTCAAACTTGATAGAGCTTTCTTTGATTTAGAAAATTACAACTTCCTTATTATTTTCGAATTTGTAGGCTTGATAAAACTTTCTTTTATTATTTTCAAACTTGATAGAACTTTCTTTGATTTAGAAAATTACAACTTCCTTATTATTTTCGAATTTGCAGGACTTGATAGAACTTTCTTTTATTTAGAAAATTACAACTTCTTTATTATTTTCGAATTTGTAGGCTCTTATGTTAATAATTGCAATTTTCTTTTTTATTATTTTCAATCTTAATAGAACTTTCTTTTATTATTTTCAAACTTGATAGAACTTTCTTTGATTTAGAAAATTACAACTTCCTTATTATTTCCGAATTTTTAGGATTTTATGTTAATAATTGCAATTTTCTCTTTTATTATTTTCAATCTTGATAGAACTTTCTTTTATTATTTTCAAACTTGATAAAACTTTCTTTTATTATTTTCAAACTTGATAGAACTTTCTTTTATTATTTTCAAACTTTATAGAACTTTCTTTTATTATTTTCAAACTTTATAGAACTTTTCTTTCATAATACTTCTTGACTTTTAAACATAATGGATTTTCATGTTATTCACCTTACAAGCACCTATAAATTAAAGGCCATTCATAACAAAAAATCTACACCGAAACTTTTTTACATAGCTTCAAATTTTTACAACCATATTTACGATCAATACAAATATGGCCTACATCATGTTGGATGCTTTGAACGACAGCAACTATACCTTGATGATAAGAGTACGAGTGTGTAGAATGTGGGAATCTGTCAATCCATCCAAATACTGAAGAACTGATCAGTCTTGACATGATTTTGATCGACGAAGACCACTGTCACATGGGTCTAAATTCCTCTTCATACGCATAACGTTGCCTAAGAGATTGGAAGAAGACATCGTCAACATATCACTGCATGGATTTCAGTTCATATGTTCGGATATGATTGATGCACGTATTAATGACACCAACATACTCTCAGGTTTTTGATGCAGTATTATATTAGAGTAATATATAAGTAATACCATTATATAAGTTATAATTCAAACTATCATGTTCTAATATTATTTTTTCTATGTTGATTTAGATGTTGTTGGCTACTTGACCTACTTGGGTGGCATTGAAGTTGTCAAAGGCGGTTGAAAAAAAAATATCTCAAAATTGCCATAAATTAGTAAGTTATGCATTATATTAATTTTAATATAACTGTTAATTGTTTTTTATTGTTCTTATAATTTTATATTACTTCTTTGGTTACCCCAATTTATTTGTTTTACTTATTTAATTTGTTCTAATTTTTTTCTTAAACAACTCCATCACCAGTACCATAACTTTGTTGGAAAAGTTGACCGAGATGGTTGATACAAATTTATACAAGGAGGATGGTGAACCCTATATAATAATTGTCACATCTACCCAGATTAAAAAATTTAAAAGTAATTATCTTTATTAATGTTTTTATAATATATAGTTTTAGAAATTGCACATATATAAATCTATCTTATCTCGATTGAACGAATATCATTAGATATTATACAAATATCCGTTTCATTTATATTATTGATTTAATTCTTATATTAGTTTTTTAACCATTTATTTACTCTTATATGCAGATACAATTAGCTTTTCTACCACAAGAAATATGAGAGAGAGATTTGCTCACCTCTCTACTAAATTGCAAATAAGTGGAGATTCTCTCCCCATAATGTCGCCCGAGGAAAAAATGTTTATTAATAGGATGAACATCGAGGAATTGTTGGAAGCAGACTGGAGTGAAGACCTAAAGGTTAATTTTGCATATTTTTTGTTTAGCTAATTTATTTTACGTACCTTGCACTTGACCTCAATTATTATCAATGTTATTTTTGTTATCATATTTATACTCTAATCATATTACTATAGGAACAAATTGTTAAAGTAAGAGCTGAGATTTTTGGGATTGATAATACCCATAACTGGTACTACACTGGCTGTAAAACATGCTCCACAAAGTTGGACTTTTGTGAGGGACATTATAGATGCAAGCCTTGCGACGAAATTATTGACCATCCTCTTATCATGAAAGAAATTAATTTAATAACTTTATTTTATATTTTGTTTATACATATATTAATCTTACTATGATTTGTGTGTTTATACAGGTTTAGAATACCAATAAAAGTTAAGGATAAGACGGGAGATACAACTTTTGTACTATTCAACAATATAGCAGAACTATTGCTAGACACATCATCAAATAAGATAGTGAATAAATTATCTTTAGACAACAATGATGTTCCAAAAGAGCTTGAAGGATTATTTGAAAAAGATATAGTGTTTAAGTTACGATTGAATGCTTATAATCTCAAAGAAGGATTACACAGTTTTACTATTGCTGAAATATTTGAGCCAAAAGAAATTTTGGAACAAGAGTACAAATTGAAGAAATCAGTCAAGGTACATTCTAATTTATTATAGCTTATGTGTAATTAATTAATTAGTTTAAAAGTCTAATATCATATGCCCTATATAATGTAACAAATAAGTTGTACATGATTTTTCTTCTTCATGTAACTATTTTTAAACACTCATTATATTGCAGGATTCTAAATATTCTGCTACATCCGAGACTGGTGCTGTGTTTGTGCATGGCAATGGAGCTGGTGATGCAGGCAATTGAGCTAAAGAAAATTCGAAACAAGAGTACAAGTTGAAGAAATTAGTTAAGACATATTCTAATTTATTACTATAATTTATGTATAGTCAACTTCATTAGTTTAAAACTCTAATATCATGCAGTATTATCTATATAAAAATATTGTACATGAATATTTTTCTAAGCACTCACTGTATTGCAGGATTCTAAAAGTTCTCCTACGCCCGAGACTGTGCATGACAAAAAGAAAAGGAAAGTATCAATTGAGGACAATGAAAAGGACAACAGAGTTGGTGATGGATATAGTGGAGCTGGTGACGGAGGCAATGGAACATGTATTTAGCATTATGCTACCGCCTAATTACACATGTGTTTCCAATCTTACTTTTTAGTATTAAATAACATGTACTAAAGGTTTCGCATTATACTTTTAAACTACATTGATAACTTGTCCGATTTTAATATATTTTGAATATGCACTAAAGGTCTATTGAGATTGATAATTACTGTCATTTTATTAGCTATTTTTAATTATTATGTCTGTTTCAATAAGGATGGAATTTTGCTAAGATTTGAAATATTACAAACTATAAGATTTATAATATATATTATAAATTATATATTATCTTTTCTAATAATATTATATAAATATAGGTAATATTATATGTTTATATTGATTTTTGTCAATATATATATATATATATATATATATATATATATATATATATATGGCAATGGTATCGGTCCAACAAAATAAAAAATCAAACTATATAAACAAACAAAATATGTAAATATTTTATTATAGTACCTACCCAAATGCAAATTTTATAGAATATATTTTATTTGATAATTTAAATAATTTTGTAGATATTAATTTCACAATTTTTATTCTAATATTTTTTTCTTAACAAATATATTATAATGCCGCTGCGAAGCGCGGCTTAATAACCTAGTTATATACTATTATATAATAAGAGTAAGGGGGTTTTATTTGAAGTACTATCCTAGGTCAAGATTTCGACTCCTTCAAACTAAATATTAAATTTATCCTATCTATAACAAAAGAGTATGATAATATACGAGTACTATCTTAGGTATGAATGAATTCCTAACAATTACGTATTATTAAATAATTATTACTATAACAATTTTACGATTCAAAGTTTGGTCACAATAATACAAAGCGAAACTTTTCAACTTATACATGAAAACTTTTTAAAGTAAAATAGAGAGATCTGGCCACGGCATAATATTGTCAATTGATATTCATGTACGTGATTTAAATAAGTGATGCATGTTGTTATACTGGATTTTCGATAATGGGCCCTAAACAGGTCCATAAGTGGTTTGGGCCTAAGAATGAGTCATGTTTTGGAAAGATTGGTGCGACCTGGGCTTCGGCTCGCACCATAAGTTTTGTGTTGAACTAAAGATGATTCCTCCGAGTATAATGGGCTCGCACCAATTTATGATTACTGGGCATTGATGAGCTCGTATTGCTTGGAAATGAAAATGGGATTGATAGTCTAGGGTTGTTGGGCTCATTTACTTATGGAAGAAGTGAGCTCGAACGAGCATGATGAGCTCGCACAAGCATGATGAGCTCGCACGAGCATGATGAGCTCGAACGAGTATGATGGGCTCTCACCATGATGAGATCGCACGAGCTCTCACCATGATGAGCCGATCTCTCACCATGATGAGCTCGCACGAGCTCTCACCATGATTAGCTCGCAAGAGCTCTCACCATGATGAGCCGAGCTCTCACCATGATGAGCTCGCACGAGCTCTCACCATGATGAGCTCGTATCATGATTTATGGGCTCTCACCATAATCTTATGGGCTCTCACCATAATCTCATAGTCTCTCACTATTATGAAATAATGGGCTCATAATACTTATTAGAAATGAGAATGATTGAACACAGGTGAGCTCGCACCACTTAAACTATGGAAAAATAATATCTAGTTTTTATATGTTGATTTGTGCGATGCGAGCCTGGCCAGCTCGAACGTGGGTGAAGCCCAAAATATGGAAATTCCTATTTATGGAATTGATGTTTCTTGGTTGACACGGGACATACTTACAATCATGGAAAGAAATGCGGAGATGCCGCGAGATTGTAGGAAAACGTGTGAAGACCGGACTATTTATGGGAACATGAGGTGGATTGATAATCCTTTGAACTATTTATGGGAATGAGAGGTGGATTGATAATCCTTGAACTATTTATGGGAATGAGAGGTGGATTGATAATCCTTGAACTATTTATGGGAATGAGAGGTGGATTGATAATCCTTGGACTATTTATGGGAACATTGGATGGATAAACGTTGACTATTTATGGGCTTGGGCTGAATGAGCTTATCTAATGACTTGTTTTCCAAGAACTACGTGAGGCTTGATCCCTATATAAGGGGTACGTAGGCACCTTGTATGATACACAATTGACACTCGGTAAGAGCAAGAGAAAAAACCCATTCTCTATTCAATTTCTGAGGAGTCATCATACAAGTCCAGCCACCACTTTCCATAAACCTCTAATACACTGTTGTACGAAATTCTCCTTACAACACATGTGATTTCATCTATCTTCATTTTAGAGATGTTTAAAAAGTCTGAAATCCGAAATTCGGTTCAATTCAATCCGTAAAAAAAATTCAAAAAATTTGGTCTGATTTGGTCCGGTCTTGGTCCGGTCTGAGGACCTTAAATGGATCATTCATTTTTCATCAAACCCGATCTGGCCCAAAGCTCGAAAAATCCCCGGGTTTTTGAAAACCCTTTATAAAGACCATTTTTATATTTAAATAATTAATTATCTTTTCAAAAAATTCAAAATTCGAAATTCGTCAAAAATATATATTAAAATTTGTATTTTAGAATTATAAATATTAATGAAAATTAAAAATTAAAATAAATATGAATACTAAGAATAAAATTATAAATTAATATAATAAAAAATATCAAAAAATTTATGTGCGTTGCACGGGTTATAAGCTAGTAAGAGTAAGAGGGATAATAATAGAGCTGACAATTTCGTACACGACACGAACACGACACAATAATATTGGGTTTGTGTTCACCTTTTCGGTACACGAACAAGAAAGTACACGAACACGATATTACACGAATAATTATAGTGTCGGTTTTGGGTTTACCCTTGGGTACACGACACGAAATGAAAGTACACGAAATAATTAAATAATTAAATAAATATTTTAAAATTATATAAATACATATAATAAATAAATGTTGTATATATTATTTTTACAATAACAAAAAAGAAAATAGTTTCAAATTTAAGTTTAACAAGATTCGATCACACTTGACTCTTTATGAATTATTAACTTAAGAGTCAACTAGTAAAAATTAAACCAAAAATGCTAATATTTAAATATTTTAATTTTTTATTATATTTTAATTTTTATTTAAATTTACACGAAACACGACACGAAAAGTATACGAAACGATGGTACACGAACACGAAACGAATTCTTAATGGGTCGTGTTTCAGTTTAGTATTCCTGTACACGAAACACGAAAGTACACTACACGAACGAAACGAATTGCCAGGTCTAGATAATAAGGAAATATTACCAAAAGTTAAGAGTTCGATACTCATTAACAACTAATATTCAGTTATATTTTTTGCGTTTGCGATCTACTGACAAGCAAGTAAGCAATTTAGTATTTTTACGTGCTAATTTTGAATTTAAAACAATGCGTTTTTCGTCTATTACTATATTTAGAATTAGCTTTCTACAATAAATCGGTGATGAAGTTGTTGTCACACTACCGTTCTATTTGATTAGATGAATATTTATAATTTAAAATATAAATTATAGTTATTTATTTCAATTTTAAAATAAAATATATAAAATTGTTGGAAAATATATTGTAACTAATATGTTTTAAACAAAATTAAAATAATTATTAAATAAGATAATTACATGAAATTAATTTTAATATAAAAATTAATATATTATATTAAAATAAGTCCGTGCATAACACGAATTATAAATCGTACATACGCAGTTAATTGTTTAATGTGATAAACTATACACAAGCAATTCTGATAATCTTTTTTATATATATACTAAACTATAATAATCATTTTTGTTAACAACTTCTTTATTTTATTATCCTTTTTAATTAATATTAAATAAAAAGTAAATAATAAACAAGTATAGTAAGATATTTGTAGTTTGGTTAGAACCTTCCTATTTTGGTTAACAAATTCCTTATTTTATTAATAATTTAATTTAATTTATCGTAAATAAATAATAAAGAATAAATAAATACTAAAAACAACAATATAAGCATTTTTTACTAAGATTCAATAACTCATCATCTTTCTTTTTGATTATCATCTTCTCTGACGATAATTTTATATTGAACTTCAATAACTTATCACCTTCATTTTTGGTTAACCCCTTCTATTTTTTCTATTCTTTAATCTTAATTAATCTTAAACAAAAAATTAAAATTAATAATAAAATAAATTGCAATATATATTCTACTAATATACAGAGATTTAAGGTTCAAACCCGACTACATATTAGAATTAATATCATATGATAATTTGTAATTTGTCTAACACATTCCTATTTTGGTTAACAACTTTTTTATTTTATTATTCTTTTATTTTAACTAATTTTAAATAAGGAGTAAATAACACACAAGTGGGTTAGGATCAAGAGAGAACCAACCACTAAAAAAGAACCTTAGAACTGTTATAAGCCGTTGGATTATTACTAGATCAACTGTTCAGATTCAACTTATTTTTATATACAAAATCTTATAAGGGTTGTTGTGGAATAAAAACTGTGCTTGCGAATTTAATGCTAGGGTTAGAGAGTTTCGAGCTTTAATGGTTGCTCTTGTTATCGGGGACTAACTCGGTCCTAACAAGATGCCTACGTATCTCTAGTGTTTAGAGAATCAAGCCAATAAAACGTAGTTCTTGGTGTTGCCCTCGGGGCTATGGCGACAGGGGCACACCAAGGACGTAGTGACTTGAAGTCTAAAACGTTGTAGATGACGTATGGAGTTGTGTCCAAAACGTAGTAGATGACGTATGGAGCTGTGTCCAAAACGTAGTTCTGAGATGAGGGGTCAGACCCTTTATATAGGCATTTAAAAGCCTAATGGATAAGTATTGATTTATTTGAAGGATAATTCTTATCCTTGACGGTGGATAAGTATTGACTTTCTTAAAGGATACGTCTTATCATTGACGGTGGATAAGTATTGACTTTCTTGAAGGATAAGTCTTATCCTTGACAGTGGATAAGGATAAATTCTAGATCCTTCCTTGTAGGAGTTGTTTACATATCATAACGGACTTGTATTGAAACAAACCCACTTGTATTAGAACAAGACTATATTGGACGTCTCCTAATACAGGTTGTACTTCTAGCCCAAATATTAATGACGAAATTAATATTTAATTAGAGTTTCGGGCCTTATTAATGGGCCTTATTTATGGACCATCTAGGTTTAATTAATGCAATATTAATTATGTCTTTAGGGTTATTTTTAACCCATATCATTTGTCCCCCAACTTCTATAATAATGCACTAGGATTTCATAGAAGTTATACTGGTCTTTTTCGAGACTTGGGGTCTTTTTATCCCTTACCTGGGACTTACTACCCTTTTTTGGGGATTTTAATATACATTAGTGTTTCACGAGTATCATCTTGGTATAAAGTGTGGAGCGACCTACACATTTACGACGATTTTGCCTTATTCGAGGCTAGCTTGACATTTGCATAAGCCTTTTATGTATTATACCGTCTTGTTTTGGCTTCAAGCCTTTCATTGAGCATATCGAATGATGGGGTTTGGACTGAATGTCTTAGGTTTCTGGGGTTTCAACCATTCACCCTTACGAGTTCTTACTGATGGCTGCACTCGTAGTGATTCATTCTCAACTCTATCATATCAAACTTCTCCCGAGCTTGAAATTTTTGCTAATTAACAATAGGCATCTTTGGCTTTTTTTTTATGGTTATTAGCACATTCACCCTTCGGGGTTCGTTGTATTTAGCTCTATTTGTGCAGTTGACATGCATATTTTGTATGCTTTCCTTTGCATTAATTTGTAGTTTGTCTTGGCAATGCTTTGAGGATGTTTCTACCAATCAAAACGGGTTCAACCCTTCATCTGCTTTCCAGGAACCTCATGATTTTATCGAACCTTATTTCTACTTGTCCTACTAGCGGATCCTTTTAGGATGCACTAAACATAATAAACTTTTAAGTTTGAGGCATGCCAAGTCCTTGGCACTTCATGCCCTTCGAGGGTTTCTAGCTTGTAGAAGCCTCGACCAAATACGTTCTTAACGCGATATGGTCCTTCCCAATTTGGGGCCAACTTGCCTTTTTGTCCAACTCCGGATGCCTCAATCTTTCGGAGGACTAAGTCTCCTTGACGGAAGAATCTCTCTTTAACCCTTAGGTTATAGTAGAAAGATGCCCTTTTTTGATGTTCAACTACTTTAGCATTTGCCTCATCTCTAACTCCATCAATTAGATCTAAGGCTAGCCTTATACCTTCTACATTTGTCTCTGGCTCATAAGCTTCGATTCTTGGAGATGTGTGAGTAATCTCCACTGGAACCACTGCCTCTTCCCCATATGCCAGCAGAAAGGGGGTTGCTCCAGTGGTGACTTTACAAGTAGTACGATATGCCCATAATATAGGGAGCAATTCGTCTACCCAAGTGTTTCTAGAGCGTTCTACTCTTTTCTTTAGTCCATCCAGGATAATTCGATTGGCAACCTCAGCTTGCCCATTTGTTTGAGGATGGGCAACAGAAGTGAAGCGTAACTTGATATCATTCTCGTCACAATACTTCTTGAATTCATCGTTGTTAAACTGAGTTCCATTATCTGTGACCAAGATTCGTGGAATTCCGTATCTGCATATTACATTTTCCCAGAAGAAATGCATTACTTGCTTGGTGGTTATCTTGGCTAAAGGTTTAGCCTCAATCCACTTGGTGAAGTAGTCGATTGCCACTATCAAGAACTTTCTTTGCGCACTTGCCATTGGAAATGGTCCAAGTATATTCATCCCCCGCATGGCAAATGGAATAGGTGAGTTTATGGATGTCAACATCTCTGGCGGTTGTCTAACCACTGGTGCATGCTTTTGGCACCGTTCACATTTCTTCACATAGCTTTTAGCATCTGCAAGTATGCTTGGCCAATAGAAACCTAGACGAGTGATTTTATGAGCAAGGGCTCTGCCCCCCAAGTACTGCCCACAAATTCCCTCATATACTTCCCTTAGGGCCAATTCTGCCTCTTGGGGTCTCAAGCATTTCAAATAAGAAACAATGAAAGACTTTTTGTATAGGATTCCCTCAATCAAGGTATACCTTAGTGCTCTCACATATAACTTTCGTGCTTCTGAAGTGTCGTTGGGTAACCAACCAGTTTCCAGATGAGATTTGATGGGATCCATCCAACAGCTAGCAACATCAATGGGTGCTACCAACTTTCCATTGATGCTTGGGGTCTTCAAGACTTGGAAGTATACACTTCCTGCATAGTTCTCAATTTCAGAAGAGGCAAACTTAGACAAGGCGTCGGCCTTCATGTTTTCTTCCCTTGGAATGTGTTCCACATAACACTCATCAAACTGAGTCATAATGGCCTTGACAAGTTTCGGGTACTTGGCCATGACTTCATCTCTGGCCTCAAATTCTCCATTTACTTGGGAAACCACTAGCCTCGAATCTCCACACACTTTCAGAGTTTTAACTCTCAAGGCTCCAGCCAGCCCTAAGCCAGCTATCAGGGCTTCGTACTCAGCTTCATTGTTTGTCGTTGGGAAGTCCAGTTTTAGTGTGTACTCTATGAGAAATCCATCAGGACTTTGTAGCACCAAACCCGCTCCACTTGATTTTGTTTTTCATGCTCCATCAAAATAGAGCACCCAACATTCTTTGGACACCATGTCTTCATCTTTCTTGTCTTCCACTATTACTTCCTGCCCCCCGACTTCCTGGTTGTTAATAGTGCATTCAACCATGAAGTCAGCGAGTGCTTGAGCTTTTATGGCCGTTCGAGGCTTATACTTGATGTCAAATTCTTCCAATTCGATAGCCCATTTGATCAACCTTCCACTAAATTGAGGACTATGCAAGATGTTTTTTAGGGGCTGATTGGTCAAGACCTCTATCTTGTGTGCCTGGAAGTATGGGCATAGCTTTCTTGAGGCCATAATCAAGGCTAAGGAAAACTTCTCTGTCGTAGAGTAGTTTATTTCTGCCCTATGTAGAATCTTGCTCACGTAATAAACGGGCTTCTGAACCTTCAACTCTTCTTTTACCAAAACAGCTCCAAGGGCTGTGTTAGAAACTGCCAAGTACAAATAGAGAATTTCTCTTGGCTTTGGTTTTGCCAACAGTGGTGCCTCAGCCATGTACTTTTTCAAATTCTCAAAGGCCTCTTGGCTTTCAGTTGTCCACTCAAAAAATTTCATGTTCTTGAGTGCTTTGAAGAAAGGTAAGCACTTCTCTCCCGACTTGGAGATGAATCTTCCTAATGCTGTCACTCTTCCCGTTAGTTTCTGGACATCCTTGACAGTCCGTGGTGCTTCCATGTCTAGAATTGCTTTGATTTTGTCGGGATTAGCCTCGATTCCTTATTAAGAGGCCATCAGACCTAAAAACTTGCCTGACCCTATGCCAAAGGTGCACTTGGCAGGATTCAACATCATTTTATGGTGTCTCAGCACTTCAAATGCCTCTCGGAGGTGCTCTATGTGATCAGCCTTATAGAGGCTTTTGACTAACATGTCATCCACGTAAACCTCCATTGTCTTACCAATGAGATGTTTGAAAATTTTGTTCACTAACCTTTGGTATGTGGCACCTGCATTCTTGAGTCCAACTGCCATAACTAAGTAGAAATAAACACCAAAATCAGTAATGAATGATACCTTGCAAATGTCATCCTTATGCATCTTGATTTGGTTGTATCAGTTGAAGCCATCCAAAGCTTAGCATTTCATGCCCTGCAGTGGCATCTATTAAAGTGTCGATCCTTGGTAGGGGAAAACAGTCCTTAGGACATGCATCATTCAAGTCCGTAAAGTCCACACACATCCTCCATTTTCCATTGGCCTTTTTGACCATCACAGGGTTAGCCAACCATTCTGGAAATTGAATTTCTTCAATGAACCCGGCCTCCAGAAGCTTTTCTACTTCTTGTTTAATGGCCTCTTGCCTCTCTGGAGCAAAATTTCTCTTCTTCTGTTTCACCGTCTTTCTTTCAGGATCCACATTCAGTTTGTGGGTTATCAACTGGGGATCAATCCTTGGCATGTCATCCGCTGTCCAAGCAAAAACGTCATTGTTCTCTTGAAGAAAATATATGAGCTTGCTTTTAAATGGTTCAGGCAATAGTGCTCCAACATAAGTCACCTTCTCCGGTTCACCAGGGACTAAGGGAATTGGGATTAAATCCTCAGCTGGTTTCCCTCTTCGGTCCTCATTATCACTAGTGTCCATGTCTTCAATGGGGAGAACCTGCCCCCCGATTCCATCAGGCCTTAACGCGGCTATATAACAGCTTCTAGCCATCTTTTGGTCTCCCCATTCTTCACCAATTCCATTCCTCGTTGGGAACTTGATTTTCAGATGAGAAGATGAGGCAACAGCCTTGAACGCATGAAGACCCGTACTTCCCAGGATTGCATTGTAGGTCGAAGTTGCCTTTATAACTATGAAGTTCAACATCTGAGTAGACGTATTCGACCCTTGCCCCATTGTCATTGGGAGTTGGATAGTGCCTTCCACCTTTGACTCCACTCCATTGAATCCATATATGGGCATATTCGAGGGTGTCAACTGAGAGTCAGTATAGCCCATCTTGATAAAAGCATCATGGAACAAGATGTCCACTGAAACTCCATTGTCGACCAAAACTATCTTTGTTTCAGAATTCCCTATCACAGGTACGATGACTAAGGGATCATTGTGGGAAAATTTCACTCCTTCCAAGTCAGAATCATCAAAACCTATTGATATTTCTGTCCGAGCACGTTTCGGTGCTTCTCCAACTACGATCATTACCTCTTGGGCATAGGTTTTTCTTGAGTTTCGGGAGGACCCAGCAGCATTTGGTCCTCTGAATATCATGTTGATGACTGGCCCTCGGGGCTTGGGATTACGATCTTGATCGTTGTCCCTTCTGTCGTAATCATTTCTTTCATAGTTTTCTCTTTGACTCCCTTGATTTCCATCCTTAGTGAATTTATTGAGCTTTCCTCTTCGAATCAAAAACTCAATTTCATCTTTCAGTTGCCTACAATCATCCGTGTCGTGACCAACCTCTTTGTGGAACCGACAAAATTGGTTTTGATTCCTTTTGGACATGTCAGTCCTCAGTGGCTTCGGCCATCGGATATCTTCCTCCTTTGTTATTTCCATTAGAATTTGGCTCCTGGGAGTGTTTAATCTTGCATACTCCGTAAACTTTGGCCCAAAATTGTTCCTCTTGGGTGAAGAATCAGAATCCTTTGACGTTCTAGGAAATTTTTCTTTAACATCGTACTCCTGAGTTTCCTTTCTTTTATTTGAATTCCCACTGCCACAAGCAGCGGGTTCATACTTTCTCATGCTTTCTTCAGCCTTGATGTATTTTCCAGCTCTATCTTGGAGCTTCAACATGCTCTCGGGTGGATGTTTTGTCAATGATCTTTTGAAGTGATCATCAGTAGTTCCTTGTTGTAGGGCTATCATAGCTACTTTGTCCTCTAAGTCTGGGACTTTCAGAGCCTCCCGGGTGAATAGGTTGATATAATCCCTTAAAGCTTCACTCTTTCCTTGTTGGATTCCCACGAGTGATGCAGAACTCTTCTCATGCACCCTTCCACTAACGAATTGGTTGATAAACGCTTTGCTTAGTTCCTTAAAAGACCCA
Organism: Heracleum sosnowskyi; assembly: GCA_030848705.1. Classification (NCBI taxonomy): domain Eukaryota; kingdom Viridiplantae; phylum Streptophyta; class Magnoliopsida; order Apiales; family Apiaceae; genus Heracleum; species Heracleum sosnowskyi. The sequence continues at coordinate 61,669,326 of CM061237.1, read as the reverse complement.
ATAGAGTTGGGAGGAAGACATCTATACCAATGTTGGGCCATGCCTGCCAAGGTTTGTGGAAACGCCCTGCACTTGACAACATCATTGGTTGGCTGCAACAGCAGTGCATTAGAGAAGGTTCTTACGTGATTGGCGGGATCTCTCGTTCCATCATAAGCTTTAATCATTGGCATCTTGAATTTTCTGGATATGGTAGCTTTTATGATGTCTTGAGTAAATGGTGGTGTAGGATCATCAGGATCTCCTAGGGCCAACAAAACACTAGGATCACCCCTTGGGGCTTCAGCCCTCTTGGTTCTTCTTGGTGTTGGGTCCAGGTTGATTATCGGGACTCTTCTAGTTGTTTGGCTTTGTGCTTTCGTAGCTTCCTCTTCAGCCAGTAATTTCTTGAGTCTTACGGCCTCAGCCTCATGGGCCGCAATTTTTTCCTTAGTAGTTTGGTCCCGATTCGTTTGGGAGGAACGTCTTCTTCTTGGGGAAAGATCCCTCTCTTCTCCAGTTGAATCATTCTCATCCTCAGTGTAAGGACCTGAGTAGTCTTGAATCAGGGGGGGTCCGTCGAGTTTGAGTTTGTTGATTTAGGGGTCCCAAACCTTGTATGTAAGGGGGAACATATGCTTCATGATAAGTGGGATTGAGACCACTGCTGCCCATCGAGGGTCAAGGGGGGCATGCCATAGCTTGGCATCCCAAGGGTCTGAGTTGCGTATTGGGGAAGATCCGTGGTATGGAGTTGAAGGCCACTTGGTGCATTCATGAGCAGCAGAGAGGTTGTGATTGGTTGCTGGAGAACGGTCTCTTGTGGATCAGATCCATGAACGACCATTTGCAGGGGATTCGTCCCTTCAACCGAAATTGGGACTTCCGGTCCTTGAGTGGTGGTGATCGGTGGTGGCTGGCTTCCTTGAGTGCCTGCTTCAGAGGTGAGAGGAAGCTCTTCAGAAGTTTGAGTATCTCGAGTTGTTCTTCGTGTGTTTGCCATGGTTGATGTTGTCTTCCCACAGACGGCGCCAAATGTTGTGGAATAAAAACTGTGCTTGCGAATTTAATGCTAGGGTTAGAGAGTTTCGAGCTTTAATGGTTGCTCTTGTTATCGGGGACTAACTCGGTCCTAACAATATGCCTATGTATGAGAATCAAGCCAATAAAACTTAGTTCTTAGTGTTGCCCTCGGGGCTATGGCGGCAGGGGCACACCAAGGACGTAGTGACTTGTATGTCCTTATTCGAGGATGAAGTCTAAAACGTTGTAGATGGTGTATGGAGTTGTGTCCAAAACGTAGTATATGATGTATGGAGCTGTGTCCAAAACGTAGTTCTGAGATGAGGGGTCAGACCCTTTATATAGGCATTTAAAAGCCTAATGGATAAGTATAGTTTTGTGAGGCTGATGTTTGTTAAACGGTCTGCGAACAAGGTGGCTCACTTCTTAGCGAGGCATAATAGTTCAATAGCTGATCGTATCTGGAGTAGGGATAGTGTCTACCCAGATTTTCATTCTGTAATGCTTAATGATTTGATCTAATAAAATCTTTTTGTCAAAAAAAAAAGAAGAAGCCTAATGGATAAGTATTGATTTATTTGAAGGATAAGTCTTATCCTTGACGGTGGATAAGTATTGACTTTCTTGAAGGATAAGTCTTATCCTTGACAGTGGATAAGGATAAATTCTAGATCCTTCCTTGTAGGAGTTGTTTCCATATCATAACGGACTTGTATTGAAACAAGCCCACTTGTATTAGAACAAGCCTGTATTGGACGTCTCCTAATACAGGTTGTACTTCTAGCCCAAATATTAATTACGAAATTAATATTTAATTAGAGTTTCGAGCCTTATTTATGGGCCTTATTTATGGACCATCTAGGTTTAATTAATGCAATATTAATTATGTCTTTAGGGTTATTTTTAACCCATATCAAGGGTATTGTTGGAATTAAAAGATTCTACTGCCGAACCAATTTTGTTTCATAGTATAAATACAGTGTTCTGCAACTGAATTTTAAAAGTTATGCATATGGACTTCAAAGTTCTACAACTGAAATTACTTTTTTCCACGAAGTTCTACAAGTGAACTTGATTATTTTTATAATGTTCAGCTGTTGAACAATGTTATTCACATATTTTCATACAATAACTTTCGTGTTCTACCGCTGAACATAAAAGTCATGCAATCGAATTTGAAATCAAATGCATAAATTTTAAAGTTCTGCAACTGAACTTACTCAGCTGCTGAACACTGTTATTTGATATTGTGTTTATACCATAACTTGAATATTTTCACAAAAATTGATAAAAATAATTAGGGGAATTTTATGATGATGATGTAGAATTTTGTGATCGATATCGATGTATGATTATTATCGTTAATCAAATATTAATTAGCTCTAAATTATGTATTTTGTATTTTTGAACAACTTTACCCATGACATACATATAATAAATATATATTATTTTAAAATATAATATAGAGTTTTAAGAGTTCTTAGGTTAAGGGTTATACAAACTAAAAACAACCATAAGGGTAGTGTTGTATGTTACTAATATACAGAGATTCACCGCCAACTACATATTAAAATTAATATTTATTATAAACATAGTAAAATTGACATTTATTGTATTTGTTATAAAAATACTAATAAAATTAAAATTATATCAAATGTAAAATATTTATTATATTTGTTAAAAAAAATATTAATAAAGTTAAAATTACATCAAATGTATATTAAAATATCATATTTTATTATAAAAATTAAAAATCTAAAATAGTCAAAAGCAACCATGCTTTGGGTTATAAGCTAGTATGCAATAAAGTAAGGAAGATGGTATTTTTGCAAAAAGAATGTTAAAAGATGGTATTTTTGACAAATTTCCTATTTTATATTAGTATAAATTTATTATTTAATTTTTTATAAAATATGAAAAAATTAAGATATTTTAACAAATGTTTGTCCCACTTGTATAAAGCCAACTTTTGAAAATCTTGGAGGGAAACTCCTATCTAAATGCATCACCTACACCATAGCTTCCGGCCAATTCTTCTCCGGCGATCTCCGGTTCGAAACATTCTCATTATTTATTCCTACAATCTCTCTTCTTCCTCAACCCCAAACTCGTATTCCCATCTATCAACATCTTCTTCATCTTCACCATGGTTCTCTCGTCTTCGATTCGCAATCTCGACAACCAATTTACGCCTCGGAACCACCACTCATGCCCTTATTCTCACCTCCGGCAACAATTCTGACCGGTTTCTCACTAATAATTTGATCACAATGTATGCAAAATGTGGGTCTCTTAAGAATGCTTACAATGTGTTTGATAAAGCGCCTGAGAGAGACCTTGTTACGTGGAATTCGATTTTGGCGGGTTACGCGTTGTTTAGTGGGAGCGGTGAGTGGAATGTCGAAGAGGGGTTTCGTATTTTTAGGCTTTTTCTTGGTAGCCCATTTGGTTTTTCGGGGAGCAAGTATACGTTAGCTCCGGTGTTGAAATTGTCGTTGATGTCGGGGTATGTTTGGGTTTCGGAAATGGTTCATGGGTATTCGGTTAAAGTTGGGTTGGAAATGGATTCTTTTGTTTCGGGGGCTCTTGTTAATATATATTGCAAGTTTGGTCGAGTTAACGATGCTCGGTTTTTGTTTAATAATATGTTTGAGAGGGATGCAGTGTTGTGGAATGTTATGCTTAAGGGATACATGGAAATGGGTGTCCGGAAACAAGTTTTGCATTTTTTTTCAGCGTTTCATAGGAGTGGTTATTTAGATGCTGATAGTGTTAAGTATTTTCTTAGTGGGTTTTCTACGGTCGATGTTGAAGAAGAAAAAAATTTTATGGATCAGGTTCAAGCCTATGCCTGTAAATTATATATGTATGATCATGTCGATGATGTTATGTTATGGAACAAAACCTTGTCTAGGCATCACCAAGATGGTAATAGTTGGGCTACTGTTGCAGACTTTATGGATATGAATAAGTCGACAGTACGCTATGATGATGTAACGGTCGTAATTATTCTATCTGCAATAACTAATATTTATAACTTGGAGTTGGGGCAACAAATTCATGGAATGACTATTAAATCAGGTTTAGATAGTAATGTACATGTTGCTAATAGTCTTATTAACATGTATTCAAAGATAGATGGGTTAATAACTGCAAGAAAAGTGTTCAATGACATGGAGGAGTTGGATTTAGTTTCGTGGAACTCAATGATATCAAGTTGTGTACAAAGTGGTTTGGAGGAGGAATCATTAACTTTGTTTTTGGATCTTCTATCTGTTGGCTTGAGGCCTGATCATTTCACAGTAGCCAGTGTATTGAAGGCTTGTTCTTCGCTTGCAAAAATGTTTCTCAGTGAGCAAGTTCATGCGCATGCACTGAAAACTGGGTTGGTTGCTGATAAGTATGTTTTCACAGCTCTTATTGATGTTTATTCTAGAAATGGAAGAATGAACGAGGCGGAGTTCTTTCTACAAGATCAAGACGAGCTTGATTTAGCGTCTTGGAATGCTATGATGTCTGGATATATAACTTGTAACGATAGTAAAAAAGCATTGGAAGTTTTTTCTAAAATTCACAAAAGTGGGGAGAGGTTAGATGAGATCACGTTCATAACTGTGGCTAATGCCTGCAGCCGCTTGACCAGATTAGAACAAGGCAGACAAATTCATGCATGTGTGGTGAAGTTGGGATTTGATTTTGATTTAACTGTCATATCTGGAATCCTTGACATGTATGTTAAATGTGGAGCCATGATAGATGCACACACAGTTTTCCAAGAGATTCCCACCCCTGATCAAGTTGCATGGACATCTATGATCTCGGGATGCCTGGAAAATGGTGATGAGGACCGTGCCCTTTATATCTATTATCAGATGAGGGAATCTGGTATAGCACCAGACGAATACACCTTTGCTACTCTTATCAAAGCCTGCTCTTGCTTAACTGCATTAGAACAAGGGAGACAAATTCATGCCGACGTGATCAAGTCCTATTATGTTTCAGATACTTTTGTCTGGACTTCTCTGATTGACATGTATGCTAAGTGCGGGAATATAGAAGATTCCTATAATTTATTTAAGAGAGTAAATGTTAGGGAAATTGGCCCGTGGAATGCGATGATAGTTGGTTTAGCACAACATGGACAAGGCAAAGAGGCTCTTAAACTTTTTAACAGTTTGATATCGGTTGGCATAAAACCTGATGGGGTTACGTTTATTGGAGTTCTTTCTGCATGTGGTCATTCTGGCCTGACTTCTGAAGCTAATTCTTATTTTCAGTCAATGTATAATGATTATGGCATTCAACCAAAGATTGAGCACTATTCCTGCCTTGTTGATGCCCTTGGCCGTGCAGGACGTGTTAAAGAGGCAGAAAAACTGATTGAATCAATGCCGTACAAAGCTTCTTCTTCAATGTATACAGCTCTGCTTGCCGCTTGTAGGAGTCAAGGTGATGCAGAAACCGGAAAACGGGTAGCTAACCAGCTCTTAGCTTTGGAACCGCCTGATTCATCATCTACCTATGTTCTTCTATCAAATATCTATGCGAGTGCCAACCAATGGGATAAGGTAACTGATGCTAGAAAAATGATGAAGAGTAAGAATGTTAAGAAGGATCCCGGGTTTAGTTGGATAGATGTTAAAAATAAAGTACATTTGTTTGTGGTGGATGATAAATCCCATCCTCATGCTGATGCGATATATGGCAAAGTAGAGGAAATGATAAGGATGATTAAAAAAGATGGGTACATGCCTGATAAGGATTACGTATTGCTTGATGTGGAGGATGAAGAAAAGGAACGTGCTCTCTATTACCATAGTGAGAAGCTAGCTATAGCTTTCGGGCTGTTAAGCACTCCTCCATGTACGACAATCCGAGTAATTAAGAACCTTAGAGTTTGTGGGGACTGTCATAATGCCATCAAATATATATCCAAGGTGTCAAACCGTGAAATCATTTTGAGAGATGCAAATCGATTCCATCGGTTTAGCAGGGGCAAATGTTCTTGTGGAGATTTCTGGTAAGAAATCAATAGTGAGTTGCCTAAAATTTTGTCAGGGAAAAGAATGTATAACATAGTTGTGAACGAGGTGCTCTGAAATGTATATGGAGGTAGTTATTTTATTGAACTCGGTCAGATTATAGCCCGGGTTCTGTACTATATTTTACTGACTTGCAAGCAAGACCATAATGAAGAGATCTTTTAGTACATTGGCCCGGAGACATCACAGATTGTAACCCCTTTATACCTCTTGACCTTGTTCTTGTAGAATCTATATACGCTTGAGTGTATCAGTTTGACAATGTGTATGCATATACAAATATTCCATTTAAAAATTTTGGACGTGTATATTTGCCCTATAGATGCACTGATTAGTCACGATCAACGGTATTTATTGCTACTAGCGCACAGCTGCTGTGAAGAAGATCGATATTGAATCGGATCAGTCTGACTTCTGAGTATACAGAGGCTATGCAAGCTTCAGGTTGAAGAACCTTAAGAAGCCTTGATGGATTGATAGGTGGGAAAACCATATCCTGGGGCAGAAACTTTAGAAGACGATGCCCGTGAAATTAATTGTATCAATTCCTGTTTATGCAATATCGTGAATTTTTCCTGTTTAGTCACAATTCTATGTTTTCCTATATGATTTCTATAAATTTTATTTAATTTGTCTAGAGTTAAATGTTTGTTTTCAGATTTACATTAATTCTCAAAGCACATAAACAAACAATCCAGACATCAACTCAGATTACAACTTCATTCATATTTGTAATATATATGTTTGCATGAACTTTAAACAATTACATTATATTGCTACATGTACAATATGTTTTAAGGTGATATTTCTTGAAGCAAAGGATATTCCAACACTTCTTTAGCACGATTTTCTGTGCTTTCCCTGTTCAATTTTGGCGGTCAGCTAAAAAAGAAACCAAGGAGGGGAATATCTTCTCATGCTCTTATCAGTAATTCGTATACACTGCTGTTATTATCTCCAGGAACGCGTTTTAAAATTTCAAAACTCTTCCGACTCCCCAGGAAATCAATGCGCTTAAACTCCAAGTGACCATGCTCTGCTGTTTCTTTACTGGAGTACATTGATCGAAGCCGATCAGCATGCGCTGAATCTGTGTGAATTGCCAATTCTACTTCCTCTTTTGACATGTTTTCCTAGAAGAAAAGAAAACTCTCCATGTGAGCTACATCCAAATTCCAAAATTCACTGAATATTAATACGAGTTCACAAGTCACATCATATTACCTAATAACGGAGGGTAAGAGCAAGTGCAAGTGATATAGGGACTTGTACAAATGTATTGTTTAAGGAGCATATATCCAGAAATTAACTTTTTCCAGGAATATTTTTTAGAACATATGATAAGAATGATTCGTTTTTTCAGAAAGAAAAAATAAGCAACACCATGATTTGAAAAGGAAAAAAAAAGTAAAAAGAGCTTCCACAACCAAAGGCCATAATCGAGAGGTATAATACATGAAGTCTAGCTGCAAATGTCAATGAAATCCAGTACCTGGTAGAAGGCATATATGTAATCTAACACCTGCAAACAAGTGAAACCAGTATCGCTGAAAAACGACCTTGAACAAGGCCCCATCTCAGCAAATCGATCAACTGGAAAGAGTATAGTAAGAAAATGATTTTTAAGTATCACTGCACTTTTCTCACTGCAAGGAAAACCAAAGTTATATGGCATTAGCATAATGCGATTATAAGATGGATTCTGAAAATTGAGCAGGTATAGATGAAAACCAATTGACGTGTATAACAACCTTTCTGTAAGTTTTCTAGAAAAGTTTACAAATGAAGCAAGGGATTCCTTTTCATCCGCATTTGCATCATAGAAAATAGACTTATGGTTTTGCCCAGCGTCCTCAATGCCAGAAGACTCTGTGTAAATAGTAGCATTACAGGTTGGTTCAGATACCGACCAGCAGACTGAATCCAAAAGCCTGTTTGGTGTGATTGGGCGTATTGGGGTCTGGCATCTCTGCGATGACAAACCATACCTTTTTTAAAAAATTGAATATTTAGCTCGGTAATAACATGATCAATTCAACAATCTTATCTGCACTAATCACATATGCAAAAATATCATAACACTAGGCTGCAAGATAAGTGAGTCTGTTCCGAAAATAATATAAAGTGTCATAGATTATCTAATTATTATATCCAAAACACACAAATACAATAATCAAATAATTTACTGAAAATATGTCATTAATTACTACTGATACCTGCATACGGCGGACCCGACGTTTTCTGACCCCACTTTTAGCCAGGTTTGCCATATTTTGACGTACTTCGTAGCTAACTTTAATACCGGATCTGAGACCATCAGAGGAGCAAGTATCTTTGTTCCTTTCCTAGAAATGATTTAAAGAGAAATATCAACACATGAGATGGCCACTGGGTGTATAGTAGAAACTAGAAAACAACATATTACATATTAGCATGACAAAGAATATGAACAAGAGAAAAATAGTAGCAAATATAGACACCTCTACTGCCAAGCCACTTTGAACATTTTCAAGAATAGTTCCAAGCTGCCGAGCCAAATCAACAGATACGTGCACTAACCTCTGGACACGTTTTTCCTTGGCTGTTTTCAAAACCCACAACGGCTGGAGAACATCACATATTTGTTAGAAATATACATAAAAATAACAATCAAGGAAGGAAAACAAGGGGGAAGCCAGAAACAGATTCATCATATGCTGCGATCAGCTTGAAGCCAAATAAAACTACACTCAGTTTGTATGTTAGGTAGACCTTTAGGTGAGGATAACAATTAACACCAATCTTTTTACTAGCGTGCACGAGCAGAGTTGACAAAACAGAAAATTCAGATTTATAATAAATTTTCCAGCAGGCCTTTAATTTATTATTTCTAACAGAATATAATTAAAAGACTTGCAGCCTGGACACCGTAAAATTTTTAAAAAGTGAAGTGAACAAAAACCTTCTACTCTTTTGCACAAAAATGTTCAAAATTTTAGATACATACCAGTTTCTCACAAGAACTTACCGTAACAAGATTATCTGAGTGGCCAATATATTTTCCAACTGAAGTCCCTTCACACACTACATGGCTGGCATTGCGACCACCACCAATCCAGTGATTAACTGCTTTCGCACCTTGTGAAGTGGCAGCCTCAGCAATCTGAATATACACGCATTTTGGTATTTAGGAGAGCTTTTAAGTCACCGATATCTAAAGAATCTGAAACCGGCAGGTCCAAGTTCAATATAAACATGAACTCTATAACACAAAAAACTCTGAAATACCGAATCCATAGGAAGCCAAATAGAATCAATTCTTTTCCCGGATATAATAAAACAGGAAAGTATTATAAATTCAATTACGAAGAAGCCAAGTAGCTAACATTTTTTTATATCATATAAGCTGTAAGAAGACATTAAATATTAACAAAGTCTGAATGAATCTACCTTACTTTGCAGGTCAGCAGGAACATCTGCGTCGACAAAAAAAGAGGAACCAGAAAGAATTAAATCCATACTTCTGTTCAACTCTTTCACTGTAGATCGCATGCCTGGTTGATTGATTGTGTCAGACTGCTTTAAATGTTCAAGCAAACCTACAGGAATACAATAGTTTTCTGTGCTGGCATAATGAGAAAGCCCATCTAAACTGTCCCCAAGCACTCCATTCTCCCCAACATTTTTAACACCATAAAGAGATTCATCCAACCTCACTGAAACAAACAGGTTAACTGTTAATAAAATGTGAGTTAATAGTCTACTCAATAACAGATTAACACCTAGTAGAGTATTCATATTCTGATATGGAAGAAGGTGATACATTTATAATTGAAGCCTAATCTATTCCTATGATATCAACATGAGGATACAGCGTGACCTCGAAAGAAAATATATCTCGATTCATATTTTCAACATACTGTCGTGTTGCATGCTTGAAAACAGGCATCAACTCAGCTTTTAATCAAGGACAGTTCAAGTCAGCAAGCTGAAAATCAGGATTTATTGTAAGAAGTTTAATAGGTGTCGAACTGTTCAGCAATCACAGATAATTTAAACCAACTTATTGTATTAACCATCTATATCTCCCACAAATTATAGTAAGAAGTAAGATCAGCTTTTACAACTTTTATACGTTCTAGGTAAACCCACTCAGGGGCATAAGAACATGTGGGAAAAATACATAAAACCGGAGCTCTCGATATTTAGAATTCAGGATTTTCTAAAGAAAACAAACAGACCGGATAAATGATTACTGAACCTACTTATTAGCCTTAGATTTATATACTTAAAAATATCAATAGACAATACAAAAATATAACTCTTACCATTTCTTCTAACACTATCCACGAACCACCCTAGTGTTACAATGAAGAGACCGTTTCTTGATCCATATTTGAGAGCATGCTCATATTTACGTCCATGACAGCTGTAAAGAGGGTTAAGTGCTCAAAGAAACAAGAGGTAATCATATTTCATAAGTAAACAGGGGCACTTTCTCCACTCTATAGCAGAATTAAAGAAAGGATATTTGAACCACCAAATGGGTACACTTAGGATGCAAATCCGGACTATATTCGCCACCCAATCTCCTAGTAGCATCCATCACTTGTTTCCTTGCATCTGCAAATTAGTCAATTATATGGACATACATTAACATTAAAAAACTTGTAAAGTACCCACATGCCACATCACCACATTAAAGTTTACCAAGATATATATAGACAAATAACAGAAATTAAAAGCACAAACATCCAAGAAGCAAATTCAAATGCTCAGCAACATATATGAATATAGAAATGTGTGGTGAGAGGGAGAGAGGGAGAGGGAGAGAGAGAGAGGGGGGGGGGGGGAGGGAGAGAGAGAGAGAGAGAGAGAGAGAGAGAGAGAGAGAGAGAGAGAGAGAGAGAGAGAGAGAGAGAGAGAGAGAGAGAGAGATGATACCTTTGGAGAGACCAGTAACACAAATGACAAGATCCGTAAAGGGAGCATTAGGGCGAGTACAAAAAGAGGAAACAGAAGCAGAATCATGAGAAAGACCAATTAACTTCACTGAAGGAGAAATTGAATTCACAAGTAATCTTGAACACCCTTTACTATTAATCACCTCAACTTCTCTCCCTCCACCCATCTTCAACCAACAATCAACCTACTTGTACTTCTTCCCACATATATACACACACTATACACACATTTATAATAATAAAGGTGATAAAGATTCAATCTTTAATAAAAAAGTGATGAGAATTTGGGAAAAGAAGACAGATTTAAAGAAAAGTAGAAAATGGGTTACTGAAATCACATGTAATATCTGAATCAAGACTACAATTTCATTAAAAGGGTTTAGTAAGAAGTGAAGAACACACGCTTACGTGTCTCCTCGCCAGAAATGTAAATATGGTACATTAACCCTCAACTTTTCACTTGTGCACAGACCGGTCACCGGAGGTGGCCACCCCTTTATTTTATTTTATTTTTCATTTTTTTCATTTTCATGTCAATTATTATTGGTTGTTACTAGGGGTGTCAAAATCAGACACGACCCGACACGAATTCGATCCGAAGAGTACGAATTCGGGTTGGAGTTTTTGGGGTTCGGGTTGATTTCGGGTTGACCCAAAACTGACCCGAAAAATTCGGGTCATTTTCGGGTTAATTTCGAGTTACCCGAAACTTACCCGAAATTACCCGAAATAATATTTATATAATATAAAATGAAATATATTCTGAAAATACCTATATTTTATATTAATTTTGTATTATTTGTTATTTAAATTAATACATATTCTAATTCAATAATATTAAAATTAATTTATATTATCAAAATATAATTTATTTATTATTTATAATATATAATTTATATTTATTAAATAAATAATTATTATTTCGGGTTGGGTTCGGGTTACTCATAAATTTTCGGGTTGGGTTCGGGTCGAGTATTCTTACCCATTAAAATTTCGGGTCGGGTTCGGGTTGGGTCAAATTTATGACCCGAGTCTGTCAACCCGACCCGAACCCGATCCGCAACCCGAAATTGTCAGCCCTAGTTGTTACTTAGTAAGGAGTGATTAGTAAATAGTAAAAAATGGTTTTCAATAATCGATTTTGGAGGTTTAAAAAATGTAGTTGCAAAATTTAAAATTTCATTTTTTCTTTTCTATATTAAACTTGAATTGTCGTACTTCCCAACGAGCCAAAAATTAAGAAAAAAATATTAAACGTAATTTTGTAAAATTTTGGTCCAAAAATGAAAACTACACAAAATTATAATTTTTGTATGTAGTTTTAGGGGTATAAAAAACATTCTTGCACGTGATAATTCTTATTTTTCTTTTTCTGTGTTCCGCATTAAACATCGAACTTTGTACTTGTATACGAGCCGAAAATGTAAAAAAATTATTATGTAAAATACTGGTATTTTGAGGTCCGAAAATGACTAAAACAAAACTTCATCACAAACCCATTTAGTAAAAAAACAAACATAAACTCTAAAAATAAGCATAAAATAATGTGAATTCACCACTCAAGATCTGGAAGCATGATAATAATGCAAGCTTTATGTTACTGTTGACACTATTGACGTGACTACACCACTTTTATATTTTCAGAGCAATAATAATATCAAGAGTTGTATTCTGATAGCATGACAGCTGAAAGCTTCATTTTTATTTTTAACGTGACTAGACATCTTTTTCATATACATTTGAGATAAATTATTTTTGAAAAAGATGACAATTAATACAAATCTTGAATTTTCTGGAAAAGATGAGTGGTTAATTCAGAAAGACATGACAAATCCACTTTCCAGTAGGTTATATACTTGACGCTTATAGATTCATTCAGTGCCTATTCCCTGGTTTGGAATACAAAAAATGGGTGAGTACGAGTGTCGTGTTTGGTTGCTTGTTGAAAGAGATGACGATTATCGTAGGTTAAAATGAAGCGATCCAAAAGAGTATTTTGCAGGCGTTCGTCGAGAATGGGCCTATAGGCGTGAGGAATCCGAATGATTGAGAAATGACCTCATTCGTATTGGTGCAAGGGTTCCCACTCGTGATTCGCTTATCATGTATCCTGATCCCGGGGAATGTGGCAATTGGAATAAGTATAGGAAAAGAGTGATTGGTGTTGTGTCACATATACGATTTGAAAATAATCTAATGTTGGTGCATAGAGGTTGTCAGTATATGTATCAACTTGCCACAGATTCCGTTCGTGCTATGGGCAGAGAGCTCACAGAACGCGAGCAATATCATCTTCAACATAATCCGAACTATGTCTCCGATGGAGCCATATCCGACGAAATAGAAGAAAAGTGATTTGCGTATTATGTATTGTTATATTGTTGTCTTTTAATTATGACCAAATGTTCTTATTTTGTATTGTTGTATCCTGAGTACCCTATTAATGTATGAATTTGGTATTTATGATTACTCTTTTTAGTAGTTTGATGAAAGATTCACTATATAAGAACATGCACATCACAATTGTTAGGCCAAATACACAATATATAATCAAGTATGTATGAGAATAACAATCAAGAACACAAGTTTATAAATCAACAAACTGAATTATATTAAAATAATTCTCTCTTAGTGATGTTAATGAATCACAAAGAGCTACTAGGTTACAAGAATAATATTTCAATAATCGCATCCCTTCTAGGGATAACCTATCTGTGTTTATATAGTACACAGTTACATACAATCCATCTCTAATTGATATTCCTATAAGTTAGCTATACAATTCATATCAATTAAGGATTGCTTCAGTCTTCTATTCCGTTTCCTTAGCTGTATCAATATATTCTGCTTCTTTCCATCTTCAGAATATATTGCTTCTAGAATCTTTATCTTTGCACCGACAGCTAAGTCAACTATCACCACGTCAGACTTTATCAAACTCTGACTGGCTTCAATGTAAACTCTTCACCCAGTCAGACTTTATCAAACTCTGACTGGCTTCTAGATAAACTCTGATATGTACCTGGTACTTAAACACTGATGAACAAACGTCAGCAATTATATCTAACAATCTCCCCCAACTTGTGCAAAATAAAATTGTACAAGTTAAACAGATAATTGATGATGTCAAAACATATAACAAATGCAGTGTTTAAAATATGTCAGAGTTTAATTTTAAAACAGAGTTTAAATTTAACTTAGAACAGAAAACATAAAAACTTACAGTCAGACTTTACTGAATTTCTTGGATATCAGGCACAGTCCTGATATAATCTGACAATAATCTTCTCTCAGCTCTTTCAAGTTCAGCTATCATAATCTCTTTCAGCTCCTTATACTCTGGATCTCCTTCACCAGTTTGATATATGGCAGCCCTCAGAGAATAGATGCTGTTTTTCTTCATGTCATTCCCTAGCCGAATGTAATGAGTTTTGTCTGACTCTAGGTTGAATTCTAAAACTTTGGTTCCAAGTGCTGTTGTGAATTTGGCACTATTCCTCTTCATTTCAACAATCTTTCCATAAGCATCTCTGTACTTAGGAATATATGCACTGGAAACACTTCCTCCAAGAAGAACTTTCGATTTCATCATTCTGTCTTTTAAAACCAGAGCAGCATTATGAGTATTTCTATTTTTGATCTTCAGGAGATATAGAACATACTCTAGCTCTTCCCATAATTTCAGACGAATATCATCTTCTCCAATTCTGTAAACTCTGCCATCAGCCATAAAGTATAATAAAAACTCCTTCTTCAAGTGTTAGGTCCCGAAGTATCGTAGAAGGGGGGGTTGAATACGATACTCACAAATTATTCAATTTCGTTCGCGGATAATTCATTCAGTTCTATAACGAAATCAAACACACCAAACCAAACCAAGAGTCGGGGAATATATCGTTTTATAAATATAAACCTCGAGGGGTGCTACAATTTCTAATCCGTAGATTAGCTTCAATGAGTTATAGGTTATTCATAATCAATACAATGAAAGAATTCTGAGCACTATAAATTTCTATGATCTTCTCCGGCTCAAAACTCTCTCTCAGTAGTTGCTACTATGAACTAACCTCGACTGAGGAAGACACTTCCTCTCTCTGTGTAATTATAGACTTAGTTTTTGAAAACTATCGAACCTTAATTGTTAAAACAATCTTGGCCGTCCAATTCTCATCAACCTGTCAGACAAACAAACTTTTCACCCACTTTTCCAAATGAAAACTATCGAATGAATAAAGTAATTATTCAATTCGATAGTTTTTAAATAAAAACTATCGAATGTAATACTTACTTTATTAAAGTATTCATTTACTTTATGCTTTTCATTCGATGGTTTTCTAATTTAGAAAACTATCGAATCCTTTTCTTTTGATTTTCTTTATGTCACCTTCGATGGTTTTCTTAAAAGAAAAACCATCGAACTCTTTTCCTTGTCCTTGACTTTTTAGAAAATCCATTCAGCTCCAGGGTGTTTCAGTTTTAGACTGTATCAATTTCTTCTGAGACGATAAAACAACTTGATATTTTTAGTGCCGTCACCTAGTGCAACTGGTCTGGTTCACAGATGAATAACACTTGATCAATTCTTCTTTTATGTCTTCAATTCAATGCTGTTGATAAGTCCTTTGTCGTCCTGGTTGCTTCATCACTGGAATCCTGTGGTACTGACCCTAAATCATTCACATACTTCTGTCGTCTTGAAAGTCTTGTTTCTTTTGCTGTCACTGAGGCTTGAACATTTTCATGAACTTCTTTCCGTGACCTGTTTACGGACTTCAAGAATACATAACGTATTTTGACTTTTTGAGTTTACCTTATCTTCATTGATCCTGGATTCCTGTGCTTCTGTTAATATTATTGTCTGTCTTGTCCTTTGTTGAGTTGTAGTTATCTCTTTTACATCTTATGTTACATTATGCTTTACAATCTCCCCCTATTTGATTGGATAGAGTTCGACAAGCAAATACTTCGAGGATAACTCAACTAACTAAGGAAACATGAAACTACTTAAAGTAAGACAGCGTAATAATATTAATGCATTCTGGATCAGATATATATACATTTCCAGATTTCATAACTCAAAGAACAATAAAACTTTTCACTTTGAAGTTGCTCCTCTTGTTTGAGCTGACAGTTCTCTTGTTCTTTGCTTCAGTTCTTCAGTCCATTCCAATCTCACCTTCTTCACTCATTGGATCGGAGTTAGCAGCTTGATAATCAATCACGGATAGATAGTGCAGTGGTTCTCCAGGTTTAAGGATTGCTCCTAGGATGTGTCTTCCAATATATCCAACCTCTTGACCCACTCCAGCCCACAGCCATGCAATGTTAACATCTTTCTTGTTTAGCTTTGGCATGTTTGGTAGTCTGGGAAGCACTTCCAATCCTTTCTCCACTCTCTTCCTATAGTAGGGAACATTCTCCATAAGATATTTTCTTAGAGTGTCGGCTGCTTTTGTCCTTCTCCGTTGATGTGAATCCAGTGGATCTAAGATACTTCTCAACTGATATTAGATATTCGTTTGGGTAATCTCTCAGTTTGTCCTCCGTCATGTAGCAGATTCTGAACAAGTCATTCGTCATGAATCTAACCATATGAGGGTTTTCAGTAATCTCTGGACTGACCTTCATCAAGATTTCCTTAACATGCTCACGGAGCAGTTCATTTAGCTTTGTAGTTCTTTGGATCTTGATGAGAATCACCTTCAGTGGTGTCTTTCTCTCTTAGTGATAGAGAATTTGCTTCTTCTTCCATATCATCATCCAAGATAGGATGTTCTATATGGCTCATGCTCCTCCTGAATCGGTTGCTCTTGCATGATCTCAAATTCCTCCTCACTTTCTTCTTCTTGTACAATGTCTTCAATCCAGTACTATCTAACTGGAATAGCTTCATTGGTTTCCCAAACTCCCCATCCAGTTGTTTTCCAACCTTCATTAGTCACTTCATTTGTTTCCCCTTCTCCAACTTTCTCCCCCTTAGTTGAGGAATCCTCGATGAAGTTATCCTCATTGTAAAAGGTAGTAGAAGGATCAGGTTGTTGTTGTGAAGGTCCGGGTTGTTGGTTCCTCAACATATTCCATAATCTTCTTGAGGGTGGATTGAACATGTACCTCCAGGTAATAGCAAATCTTCAATATTTGGAAGGGTTAGGGTGTCACTCCTCACGTTTGGCTCTGGGTGTACACTCAACGTTTCTGTTAGTGTTTCACTCATTTTTCCTTTCCCACTCAGGCCAGGTGTAAGTGTTTTTGTTTCACTCAATCCCTTTGTGCTAGTTGTACCTGCAGAAGAAAACACCGTAGCCGTCCTTAAGGAGGTCACCGGTGGTGCAATGGGGCTTCGCAAGTCCCCGACCTTGGATAAACCAAGTTGCTGATCATCCGTAGATGATGTATCCTTTGTAGGATCTAGAGTTTGAATCTCTAGGAGGGTAGAATCAGGCTCTATTAACAGCAGAGATCCTGAAACTTCCTCAATAGTCTGTGAAGACTTTACCTCAGTTAACTCCTCAATTAAAATTGATTCATTGTCACCGAGTTGCCGATCTGCACCTACGTCAGACCCTTTACCCGCAGGATCCAGATATGTTCCATCTGGGGAGGTAGACAATGACCCTTTAGATTGTGCATTTAGGTCAAAGCCTTCTCTCGACGTCTGTGAAGACTCTTGGTTCAGTAAAGAACCTTCAACCAGTGAACCTAACCGTAATATGGTCGGAACACCAGTTGCTTCCGTCAATTCTTCCTTACTTGATTGAGCTATTGGTTCAGATATTGCTTTAGTTAACGCATCACAATCAGCATCAGAAAAATCAATAAAGGGCGCTTTGGATGATTGAAATGAAGTTTCAACAGTTGCCTCGGTTTTTGTTCTTCTCCTTTTAGATGTAGGCAGAGCTGTTGTTGAATGGCGTATCTCCTTATGTGGTGCTGCTTTGGCACTATCTCCCTCTACACTCATGGATGTCTGAATATTGGGTATAGGAGGGTAAGGAGGTTCGTTTGTGGTTTCATTTGGCTCTTCCAAAGGCTCTTCGACCGTGGTTAGAGATTGTGGGTTGCAATCTCATGGTCTGGATGGCCACTGAGGGCTCTGGATCAACATCCATTGTTGTGGTTCAGGAGCCAGTTCAGGTTCAGGAATGTTACCTTGAATTACTTGTTCCCCTGGGGGTAGAAGTGGTAGGGGCACCGTTCTTAGATATTCAAGTTTGAACAGTGGGTACCCCTGGAAGATATTCTTTCTTATCGGAGCGGTTATTGCATTGCTCTTCATCTTCATGCACTCCATGGTCTCCTCTTCAGCGAATGTCTCACACTCATCATCTGTTAAGATATCATTGAGAATTAGCTGTAGGAACCTAGGATAGAAACAAAGCACATCATCTATGCATGTTCTTTCATCCAGTGGTCCCATGTCAGGTAATGCTTAAGGAACTCTCCCACAAAGAAGTTAGGTTGTTGACTTCTTATAAGAGTGAAGAAAGCATGTATCTCCTCAGTTGTGGGATCCGGAACATGGTTTTCTATAGAAAAATGTAGTATTCTGATAAAGTCATGTTCCGTCACCCTTATTGTTCTGCCCCCTGGCACAACAAAACTGAAGGATCTTACGTTATTCTCACTTGTATCCGTGGCGGTTGTGTACAACGCAGTCAATTGATCGATGCAAAGGACTACGGGAGTACTCAAGGCATATGCCACTAATGAACGTGTGTTCAGAAACTCTGCCCATGCACGAAACTGTAAATTCGTAATGGCTTGCAAGTTTTGAAACGAGACATGATTAGTCTTGGTTACTTTTAAACCAAAACTAAAACCAATTAAATTTAATTAATTATTACTAATTAATCAAACTTGACACAAAATACCCTTAAAACAAAATTACCCTTTTTTTCTTAAAAAAAAACACAACTTCGAATCACTATTATCAAGAACCCTACTTTTGGTAACACAAATAATCAGAATTATCTGAAGAAATCAATTGAAAACAATTAACTTCTAAAGAACAATAGTGAAAATAGTTTTCTTAGAAACAAGTTCTTGAGGCAGTGATGTTCTTGGTTATATGTATTCTAGTAAGTATAAACAAAAGCCCTTAGATCTGATAATAAGAAAAAAAATGTAAGGGGTTGTTAAATACTTATTGAATTGACAGGGGCAATATTGTCTTTACAGTGTTCGATGTTTTTAATAGTATGTTCGATGGTTTTCAGAAGGGGGTAAAACTGTCAACTTTACTTCGATAACTTTTGAAAAATAACGAAGAGTTTGAAAATCAGAATTTAAAAAGTTTTTCTGAAAAACTATCGAACTTGTTTCCTTTTAAAGCTTGAAAAACTATCGAGGGATCCTTTGTGGAAAAACTATCGAGAATTAAAATAAAGGAAAAATTAATTCTCTCAGATAGATTTTCATTTTAATTCAAAAACCATCGAGAATTTAGATAAAGAATTAAGAAATTCAATTCGATGCTTTTTCAAATTTTCCTCAAAAAGTATCGAGAAATGTTTTCAATAGTTTTTCTTTTTCCTTTTCAAAAACTATCAAAAATTTATTTCGATAGATTTATCTATGTACTTGAAAAACTATCGAATTTCCTAAATTCGATATTTTTTGCTTCTGTTCAAATTCTAGAACATGTTCATGTTCTAAAATTCAAACCTTTCATTTCCTGTCAAGTTTTAATTCTAATAAATCTTTTCAAATTTACCAAAATCAATTGTCAACAGAAAATTCACAATTTTCTCAGAATAAAATCGACTAAATATCATTGAATGATATTAACCAATTAAAATCCAATAAATTATGCTGCATATTTATTTTATGTATTTTAAATTATGGAGCAAATAAGATATTGAACTGCTTCAATTTCCATAATTCAAATTTCATTAAATAAATAATAATAAATTAGTACTAAATATCTATGAGTTAGATATTAGCACTAAATTATTAAGATGAGGACTGGATGTTAAATAAATTCACAAGTCCTTAAAATATGAACAATTTTATACTTGTGAACTTATTCAAGAGTTTCTTGCAGATGAGATTTTCAAATAAAGTGCGTGTCTGCAAGTTACTCTATGAATTGAAGACATGCTCTCGAAAGAAATGATACATGTTGTCAAGGTGCATTGTCGTGGATTGTTCCACAGAGTTGTTGGAGATAAAGTTATTTCCTGAAATAATAACAAGAAATCAATCTTCCTCCACGAAGTTGACAGCTTCTAGAGATGCTCCTCCTGTCATTCAGAGATGCTTCTCCTGTCTTTCTTACAACCTGCGTATTTTATATCTAAATAGCTAAACATGTTAACAAGTATCTTTAGGGTACCATATACTGAGATTTGGTATTCCCTTAAGATATCTCAAAATCATGTTGATAACTATAAGACTAGATTTTTGAAATCCACTTGGAACCTTGCACATTGGCAACTTGAGAATACAATATGTGTTGTCAATTTGCAGCTAATAACTTAATGAGACGCATACCTCTCTAGCTTGTCATTTCTGTCTTTTACCTGATTTGTCCTGATCAAGCTTTAGTGGCTGCTGTTGGTAGGGAGTCTTGGCATGTCTAGAATCTTCTCAATTGTGCACATTCAAAAGATTCTTGACTTACTTTTATTGCCATCACTCTTTTGGCTTACTTGTGCTCCTAAAAGAATTAATCTTCTGGCTTGCTCAACGTAAATCCAAAAAGAATTGCAACTTTCCCAACATACTCATCTTGTACATTCTCTGCAATGACTTGGCAAATTTCTTGCACAAGTTTTCGTTAGTAGACCAACATATAATATAATCATGATATCACTGCACATATATGACATTATGTTTGTGCCTTATGACAACTCTAATAAATTCATATTCTGTAAAAGTTCAGTTAGAGTGTCATACCATGTCTTTGACGATTGCTTGAGTATTGATACCGGTTCCTACCATACAGATATATCTTGATATCCTCAAGTCTCGTCACTGGTGCTTCTTGTTAGATACTGCTTCCTAATAGTAACCTAGCATCCAGTTTGGCCTTGTCCCTCATAACAATGCCAACTTCATCCAGTATTCTGGATACCCATCTTGTTCCAATAACAGATTTTCCCTTAGGCCTGGGTACCAGCTTCCAAACTTTCTGCCTTTCAGATTGATTGAGTTCATTTTGCTTTGCAATCACCCAATCTGGATCCATCAGAGCTTCTTTACCTTTCTTTGTTTCTTCTTCAGAAAGAAAACCAAGAAAATAATCATTCATACTCTATAGCTCCAGTCTTTACTCCACCACTAGGATCACTAAGAACTAGACATCAGGAATGATATTGAATCTAAACCCTTTGTCTTGACAGATACGTTCTTCAAGTGTCCTCTAGATATTCATTGTGGTGTTGATCTGACTAATTGATCCTTCTTTTGCTCCCCCTAAGCTGTTGCTGGGATTTCCTGAGAATCCTCATCCTCGCTGAGTGGTTCTGTTGAAGTACTGAGCTGTGTAGTTAAACTACCATTCCCACTGCTTGGATTTGAATCATCATTACCATTAATTTCACACATAACAGCTGAGAGCTTGGAGTTGTTGAACATCATATTCAGACTTTCAATCACCTCTTGTTGATTAATCAAATTTACCTCGTAGGCTTTAGATTCCACTGATTAGCCGAGGAAAATATCCTTAAGAGCCTTAGCTGCCAATCTTGCCAAGATGCTTACTTGTAGAACAGTTTCCTTCAAACCCCTGAAAGAAATTCAGAGTTTGCTTCTATTGGCCATTTCAGGGTCTTCCTGTATTTGTTACTGATCATGGAAATGTGATTAATCTCATCTATGATGTCCTGTCCTTCAGATTGAATAAACAACACCAGTTTGTATTAAGAGTAGTCATCAACCATCACTGAAGTATATCTTTACTTTGTTGTAGATAAGACATTAACTAGTCCGTAGAGTTCCATACGTATCATCTGAAGCGGCTCAGTAATGCTTATCACATTATAGCTTTTCTGTGATGTTTCTTTGACTCCCCTTAATGACATGCCTCATATATTTCATCTAGCTTGAATCCCAGATGAGGCAGTCCTCTCACCAATACCATCTTTAGAAAAGAGTTCCTTGTATTGTCATGCAAGGGTGAGAGCTTCTCAACCTTCCTGCTTGAGATAAACACTGCTCCTTCATTGAATAAAAAGATTTGTGCTTTGAATCTTCAGCAAGAGAGTTGCTTCTAATTGTTATCCTTGACTCCAACTATTAGTTGTTATCAATGATACCAATTATTGTAAACATGATGACATTCCATTTCAAACGTAGCCATGTCCCGTGATGAAAACCTTTGCTGTCATCTCCAAAGATTATTAACGGAACAGCTTTCTCAATCACATTTGATGGCAAGATCTTTCTTCGATCATATGTCTTCAGTAGTAAAGACCAAGAAAGCATATAAATCGATTAACCTGATTTGCCTGCACTCACAAATGGATTGACAGTTCTTGGTACCCAACTTATTTGCTTGGGTCCAGATGGATTAGAGATTTTGCTTTTAAAAGTGGTAACAACAGCTTCAGCCTATACATGCTTATTCTTATCTCTGACTGACCTTGCAGTCGTTGCTCTAATGTAATTCTTAAACATGCTTTTTCTATGATTAATGCAAGTTCTAAGATATGCATTCATAATATTTAAATAAGCAAACATGTTAATAAGAATAAATGGCATACATTGAGCATTTTGACATTGCAGATAAAAGATGTGCAAATTAGGCATGTTATGCATTTTAGAAAATTCAGTACTTTCTACTTTAACCAATATACACAAGTGTAACAGGTAGCAAGCAGATTTACAGATATTCAATAATTTTCTAAGCACTCATGGAATAAGAGAATTAACAATTAAATCACTAATTCTATCTAATCCATTCTGTTGTTGTATGGCATCTAACTTTCTCTATTACCTAAGTCAGTTTTAGATACAGCTTGGTGTTCTACAAATTCTACTGACTCTAAAGGTAATTCCTCCATCCTTCAAACTGATTATCCCTTAACAAACAATTCAGAATAAATGAGCAAATCTTGTTCTACTAGGGATACTGAAACTTAGCTTTACTAAGGTCTTATGTGCCAGAAACTTAACCCCTAAAACTAAGAGTTGTTTCTTAAGAAAGCTTCTATCTCACTTGCAAATCTTATTCTACAAATATTCATACACACATACCTAAGATCTCCTATGTACATGCTTTGAATATTGAGGATTAAATACTGCATTGGTTCAAGGAAAAGATACCTGAGATATGTGAGGTGAATCATCTTCAGAGATTGCTATGAAAGCAAGATATCCATGATCTTCTCGTCATCTGATCCATCCCAACTCTTTCCTTAAGCAACATAAGTTTTGTGCTGATGCTTCTTCAACAAAGCATTCCACTTCTGTTTCAGCTATTAACTGAGTCCCTATTCTTCTTTGTTTGTTAGGCTTCTTCATTGTGTAGCACACCCTGATAGTTTCTCGTTACATAGTTCTTATCATAGTTGAAACTATCACTCTTGTTTTTGTTACCATCTCAGTCTGTAACTACCTCTTGAACTGAATCTTGAAGAGTCTTTGCTTCGGAATAAATAGGCCTGATCCTTGGATATAGCTTTTGTACTCCTTATGAATCTGATGTGATTAAACTTCCTTGACAAGTGAAACACTGATCTTTAGTCTAGTCTCTCGAGGTTTTCTACCTGAGCTTCTTCTGATTCAGCTACAAGTAATTCTTCTATTCTGTTCTGAGGTTCCAACATTAATAAACGTTACTGAGATATTTGTTTGTCCGTTCAATTCTCTAACACCCTTTATTCCTCCCTTCATAATCTCTTATGATTAAATCTCCTTAGAAAAAAAATATATCCGTAGAAACTTCTTCCTGAAATCAGCTTCATGGTCATCTTTTTCTTCGAAAGATAAAAATCAGTTTAACACCCGGAGGAATCTTCTTCTACAAGCCCTTGAGCATCCTCAATTTAATACTTAAGAAAAATTTAAATATTCAGAATTTTTAATTTTCCTTAAAAATAAATTAATCAAAAATAAATATTTACAAAACATTTAATTTTCAAGAATTTCGAATTCTTAAAAATTAAATCATGTAAATTAATATTTAAGAAAAATTAGAATTTAAGAAAAAAAATTTTAAACAAAAATTCAAAATAAATAAATAACTCAGAAATATATTAATTCAGGGTGCTTTTGTAAAGCTGGCCAATTCAAGCACTTCGATTGTTTTTTAAAACAAAAACTATCGAAGAAACTTGGCTGACCATTTTTGAAAAACTAAGAAACATTACCACTTCGATAGTTTAAAAAAAAACTATCGAAGTCACCATACTTCTCAGACTCAAAAAAATTTGGCCACCTAAATTGACTACAATTCACAAATTCTAAGGGGTCTCTTTAGCACACTACAAATTGCTCTGTGCCGCACCTCTAAAATAAATTCATAACATAAATTAAATTTACTTAAGTTTAAAATATAAATTTATTTAACTTGAATTTATAAAATAAATTTATTTAAATTAAGTTAATCAAATAAACTTATTCAAGTTTAAATAATGAACTCATTTAAATTAAATTTATAAGATAAATTCATTTTAACTTAAATTTATAAAATAAACTTATTAAAATATAAATTCATAAAATAAATTTATTTAGAAGTTGGCCTCCTCAGAATTCTTGTCTGACTGGTCTGAAATACCCGGATCTAATCTGTATGTCGATTAACAAGCTCTGATACCAATTGTTAGGTCCCGAAGTATCGTAGAAGGGGGGGTTGAATACGATACTCACAAATTATTCAATTTCGTTCGCGGATAATTCATTCAGTTCTATAACGAAATCAAACACACCAAACCAAACCAAGAGTCGGGGAATATATCGTTTTATAAATATAAACCTCGAGGGGTGCTACAATTTCTAATCCGTAGATTAGCTTCAATGAGTTCTAGGTTATTCATAATCAATACAATGAAAGAATTCTGAGCACTATAAATTTCTATGATCTTCTCCGGCTCAAAACTCTCTCTCAGTAGTTGCTACTATGAACTAACCTCGACTGAGGAAGACACTTCCTCTCTCTGTGTAATTATAGACTTAGTTTTTGAAAACTATCGAACCTTAATTGTTAAAACAATCTTGGCCGTCCAATTCTCATCAACCTGTCAGACAAACAAACTTTTCACCCACTTTTCCAAATGAAAACTATCGAATGAATAAAGTAATTATTCAATTCGATAGTTTTTAAATAAAAACTATCGAATGTAATACTTACTTTATTAAAGTATTCATTTACTTTATGATTTTCATTCGATGGTTTTCTAATTTAGAAAACTATCGAATCCTTTTCTTTTGATTTTCTTTATGTCACCTTCGATGGTTTTCTTAAAAGAAAAACCATCGAACTCTTTTCCTTGTCCTTGACTTTTTAGAAAATCCATTCAGCTCCAGGGTGTTTCAGTTTTAGACTGTATCAATTTCTTCTGAGACGATAAAACAACTTGATCTTTTTAGTGCCGTCACCTAGTGCAACTGGTCTGGTTCACAGATGAATAACACTTGATCAATTCTTCTTTTATGTCTTCAATTCAATGCTGCTGATAAGTCCTTTGTCGTCCTGGTTGCTTCATCACTGGAATCCTGTGGTACTGACCCTAAATCATTCACATACTTCTGTCGTCTTGAAAGTCTTGTTTCTTTTGCTGTCACTGAGGCTTGAACATTTTCATGAACTTCTTTCCGTGACCTGTTTACGGACTTCAAGAATACATAACGTATTTTGACTTTTTGAGTTTACCTTATCTTCATTGATCCTGGATTCCTGTGCTTCTGTTAATATTATTGTCTGTCTTGTCCTTTGTTGAGTTGTAGTTATCTCTTTTACATCTTATGTTACATTATGCTTTACATCAAGCCTCTGTGGTAAATCATCTGAACAGATTCTAGTTTATCAAGGTTTTCTTGAGTAACCCCAACACCAGGTTCTGCCAGTGATGTATGATCTAAAGGACTATTATTAACTCTTTTCTCTTTGTGGGAACCCAAACCAGATTTATCATAAGATTGTTTTCCAAGTACTGTTCTGGTTTGTAGAAAGTTCACCTGGCTAGGCTTCAGAGTTTCAGATAATGAGGATCTTTTGAAACCTTGGAGTGGTAAAGATAGCTGAGTTTGCACAACTTGAGCATTGTCAGAGGTTGGCACATTCTTAACAATAACATCAACTTGAGCTTTGTCAGAGGTTGAATAATTCTTCTTTGGTAACTGTTCTTCTTCTACCAGTATACCCTTTCCTTTATCAGCATTTGTAATCACAGGCCTCCTGGTGTATTGTATACTCTGTTGAGTATTTTCTTTAATAGAAATTCCAGTTTCTTTCTTTCTAGGAGCCTTGATTTCCTTCTTCTTGTAGATTCCAGCTTCAAGATTCTTCTTATGTTCCTCAGCAAGCATTTGTCTTGAGATACTCTCTCCCCCTTTTTGACATCATCAGACAGCAAAACTGATGTGAGCAATTCAATGGAATTTGCAATTTCATCCAACTTAGTTGACATTTTGACTTGATTTTCTTCAACCTTGGACAACCTGGAATCAAAAACTTTCTGATCTTTACATAAGGAAATATATAATGATTTATCCTTTTGCTGTGTAAGCTCCCTTGTTGCTAGATCATTCCTTAATCCTTCAATCACCTTGTCAGAATCATCAAACCGATTGTTTAATGATTTGATTTGAACAATTGTTGCTTTGAGATGACTGAGAAGTTCTGGATTTGTAATCTCTTTAGATGACTTTGTGACAAACTTTGCAGCTCTTTCATTTGAAAAGATAGTATCCTTGGATGACCAAGCAGAATAATACATATCTTGATAATGAGCATCTGTAGCATGTTGAGCAGCAACTCTCTCAGAATTATCAACAGAGTTTGCAAAAGAATCAGCATTAGAAGAATCAGGAACATCTTCCTCAGCTTCAACTTGAGCTCCCTCACTATCAACAGAATTTGCTACAACAACAGCATCATCTTCCAAAGGAACATTTTCTGCAGCAGTCTCAGTGATTATCTGCTCAGCTTCATGAATCTCAGAGTTTGCAACAAACTCTGTTTCAACAGGAACATTCTCTGTTGCATCCTTGTCATCAACATCAGGATGTGCAGCAACAGTTTCAGTAGCAGTAGCTTGTAAAGTCTGATCGACTTCCTCATCCTTTTCAAATTCAAAAGAAATGATTTCAGTGTGAGAAGCCATAGATTCTTCAATTTCAACAGTATCCTGATCAGCTTCCACACCTTCTGTAAAATGTTCAGAGTTTTTAGAAATGTTTGCTTCAACTTCCATATCAAATCCTTGTGGCTCAAAAATCTCAGCCTCTGCTTCAGCATTTGCCAAGTCAGGCATAGAGGCTGCTTCAACATTTTCTGGAGCCTCCTGAACAATAATTTCAGGAGCTTCAACTGCAATCTCCTGATTTCCAGCTTCAGGAGCTTCAACTGCAATCTCCTGATTTCCAGCTTCAGGAGCTTCAACTGTCTTTTCAACATTTGCTCTATCCTCTGTGGACATAGTAGCTTCATTTGCAGCTTCCTGAATCACAACATTTGAGTCTTCTTGTAATTCAGCTTCATCCAAATCATCAAAAAGATAATTTGCTACGAACTTCCTTCTCTTGACAAGCACAGCTGCTTCTTCATTGTCAGCTCTGGATCGATTTGCTCTCCTCTTTTTAGATGTACCAACAGAGTTTGGCACAGAAGATTTTGAGATACTAACTTCAGTAGCTGGCTTAGCAATCCTTGCAGGTTTTGTACCAACATGCTTAGTCCTACCACCAGTCTGTGGTTGAACTGTAGAGGCTTCAGCATTTACTGGTTCTGATGGCTGTTGTGGTTGAGGGTTTAAGAACTGAAGCACTGTCTCAGGCAACAGCAATTCACCAACACCAACCTTCTTTAAATCCTTATTAGTAAGGTCAGAGAATACCCTTTTGTGCAATTTGAAAGAGGGAATTACGTCCTCCTCATCAATCTCAACATTTGGAACACAAGCAGAGAATAAAATTTGACAAAATCTAGAAAAATAGACTACATGCCTATTCTCTGTTAACTTCTCACCTATGTTCATCAAAACAAGTCTAGCAAAATCATAATTACTGGCAAAGAGAAGTGAATACCCGATTTGCAGACTGTCGATTGGAATCGCATCCCAATTTGTACATTTCTTCCCGAACGCCCTTGTTATGCAATCGAAAAAGAAACTCCATTCTTTTCGTAAAAGCGGTCGCTTCAGTTGGCCTATCTTCGCCAAAGATCCAGTATACCCAATAGCTTGCATCATTCTCTGAAGATCAGCATCACCAACACTAATGGTGTACGCGTCAGACTCTGCAAAGCCCATTGCTTCACGAACAGTTCGTGGAGTTATGACAAACTCTGTCTCCTGGAACTCAAAAACTATGGATGGGGTACCAGAAACACCACCATCATCATAGACACCAGTCTCCCAGAAAGCTTTGATCTGAGATCCATAAAGCTTTGCAGGCTCCACCAAAGCACGCCCAATTGCTGACTGAGCAAGAAAGTCTTGTATTATATGAAACGCCTCTGGTGCATTGACAGTGTTTAATGGGGCTGCATAATTATTAGGAACGAACTCTAACCCAGAAGAAACAAAAGCTGTAGTAGCCATTAGTACGAATTGAGAAGAAAAATCAAAGAATCTGATTCAAAAGCTTCAAAAGAGTTTGTTTGTAGAAAAGTGTTTGTGAATATGCTTGTGTGACAATAGATGTGTGTTGGAGTAAGATGTGAAAAGTTTAGACGAAGGTGTGTGTATTGTATAAATGTAAAATTCAAAATTAAAAACTGAACAGTTTTTAATCATTAATACACAACTGTCTTACTCCGTTAACTGTGTTAGTGGGACACGTGGCACACATGCAATGACTATGACAGCAAGAATTGACCGTTTTCAATGCACATGCGCAGTAAAAACATCAATAATTACTACCTGTTATACTTTTCTAGGAAATTAACCTCTCTCCTCTGTTTAAAACATTCTTGAACAACTGTCCAATCATACTCTTTTTGTATTTTCAAAACAAATGTCTTTTCTCAAAAAATCATAATTTATCTGAAACAAGCAAAATTTATTTTAATCAACAGAGATTAAAATGAAATTACCTCGGCGTAGAGTACACAAATCATCAGTGTTTACCAATCCTCCTTCTTTATAAATAAACTCTTTTCACAAACTGTACAGGTGTGAGTATTTGTGTGTGAATTAGCAGAGTTTACTGAATATGAATATTTAGACCATCTCAAAGTGCATAAAATCCACAGACTAAAGCAGTAAAAACTGATTGCCTAAACTCTCATGTATAACATAAAATCTGATTTTATATCTAAACTCTGTATACTGATATCCTTTCATTTGGATATATCTTTTATTTTTCACCCCCTTTCTATATATGTTTTCATATATATTTTAAATTTTTTTTTTTTTATTATATTTTTCCAGTAATCAGTGGTTGGCTCTAGTCACCAAAAATCAAAGATTTTAGCCCTTATTTCATACAATAAGGTCCTGGATCTTCCTAGGCACAACATGATCTCAAAGGAATTTGTGCTCTGTTTGGCATCTTTTGATTTGAGGGTGAATTATTTGCAATTTATAATCAGAGTTTAGACTTTTCATCAGTTAATACAATTAATTTATGAGAGAAAATGCAAACAGCTAATACAACTTCAGTGTATAGAATCAATAAACTAAGAGATGCTATAAATATAGAGACAGTATCATTCTGTGTAAAATTTCTGTACATTTTGTAATCAGAATTTATAATACTTAGAAGAATTCATGATTACTTACTGAAAATCATGCTTCATACATTTTTCTTCATCGGTCCATGTGTTTCAGACAAAAAAATCATAATCAGAGTTTAACATCAGACTTTAACCGACAGAGTATGACTAACAGAGTTTAGCATCAGAGTTTACTTTCAGAGTTTATGACACTGGTACTCATAACAGTTAATACATGCAAGAAATCATGAGCATAAAAATCAAACATTTATAGTTTTTGAGTCTAACCCGTATCTCTAGTCGAAACCAGAGATCATTCCAAGTTCATTTACCAATCTTGTAAAAGTAGCTTCACTCAAAGGTTTGGTGAAGATATCTGCAAGTTGTTGGTCTGTAGACACAAAATGAAGCTCAATGTTTCCTTCTTCCACATGTTCTCTGATAAAATGATACCTTATGCTGATGTGCTTGGTCATGGAGTGCTGTACTGGATTTCCTGTCATAGCAATAGCACTTTGGTTATCACAGAAAATAGGTATTTTAGAGTACCTCAAACCATAATCCAGCAACTGATTCTTCATCCACAGAATCTGTGCACAACAGCTACCAGCAGCTATATACTCTGCTTCTGCTGTGGATGTGGAAATTGATTTTTGTTTCTTGCTGTACCAAGAAACCAATCTGTCACCTAAGAATTGACAGCTTCCACTTGTACTTTTTCTGTCTATCTTACAGCCTGCAAAATCTGCATCAGAGTAACCAATTAACTTAAACTCTGATTCTCTAGGATACCACAAACCCAAGGTTATGGTTCCTTTGAGATATTTGAAAATCCTTTTTACAGCTGTTAGATGAGGCTCTCTGGGATCTGCTTGAAATCTTGCACAAAGACATGTTGCATACATGATATCAGGTCTACTTGCAGTAAGATACAGTAAAGACCCTATCATTCCTCTGTAGTTTGTCATATCTACTGAGGCTCCTGTGTCTTTGTCTAGCTTTGTTGCAGTAGCCATGGGAGTTGTAGCAGATGAACTATCAAGCATACCAAATTTCTTGAGAAGATTTATGGTATATTTTGCTTGATTGATAAAAATACCATCATCTGTTTGCTTGACCTGTAAGCCTAGAAAGTAACTAAGCTCTCCCATCATGCTCATTTGGTACCTGGATTGCATAAGCTTTGCAAACTTCTTACAAAGTTTGTCATTAGTAGATCCAAAGATAATATCATCTACATAAATTTGAACTAAAAGCAAATCATCACCAGAATTGAAATAAAACAAGGTTTTATCAATTATACCTCTTGTGAACCCACTTTCTAAAAGAAATTGAGCAAGAGTTTCATACCATGCTCTTGGTGCTTGCTTTAGTCCATATAATGCCTTGTCAAGCCTGTAGACATAATCTGGATGCTTGGGATCTACAAATCCTGGTGGTTGTTCAACAAACACTTCTTCTTCAAGCTTCCCATTGAGAAAAGCACTTTTCACATCCATCTGAAAGACTTTAAACTTCTTGTGTGCAGCATAGGCCAGAAAAATTCTTATGGCCTCCAATCTTGCAACTGGAGCAAAGGTTTCATCATAGTCAACCCCTTCCTGTTGTGAATAACCTTTAGCCACAAGTCTAGCCTTGTTTCTTGTAATCACACCTTCACTGTCAGTCTTGTTTCTGAAAACCCACTTTGTACCTACAATTGATCTATTCTTTGGTCTAGGTACAAGTGTCCAGACTTCATTTCTTTCAAATTCATTTAACTCTTCTTGCATTGCTGTAATCCAATTAGCATCTTGAAGAGCTTCCTCCACCTTCTTTGGTTCTGTTTGAGACAAGAAAGCATGATACAGACACTCATTATTTGTTGCACTTCTAGTTCTCACACTAGCATCAGGATCTCCAATTATGAGATCAGGTGTGTGTGCCTGTGTCCACTTTCTTGCTGTTGGTAAGTGGTTTCTTGCATCATTATTGGATCCTCCCCCTTGATCCATGCTCTCCTGATTCATGTGTTGACTTTCTGCAGCTTCTGAGGCTCCCCCTGAATTGGACTACTCAGAGTTTGAGCTTTAAGAGTTTGAATCAGCTTCCTCAACAGACTCACTTTGAGTGTTTGAGTCACCATGTTGAGCTGCCTCACGCTCCCCCTCAACTGGTTCTCTGTTTTGAGAATTTTCAGTTTCTCCATTATTTACCAGTAAAGGTTCAGAGTATGCTTCGTCAGAGTTTATCAGAACCGCTTCATCAGAGTTTGTCGGTACTGCTTCATCAGAGTTTACATCATCAGAGAATAAATCTTCATTTTCAAAGCGCAGTTGATCATATTCATCTAAGTCATCAAGTCCAGTTATTTTCTTGTCATCAAATGACACATGTATAGACTCCATGATCACCTTTGTTCTCAGATTGTATACTCTGAATGCTTTTGTTGACAATGGATAGCCAACAAAAATTCCTTCATCAGCTTTTAACTCAAATTTGGTCAACTGTTCAGGATGAGTCTTCAACACAAAGCATTTGCATCCAAATATATGAAAGTATTTCAAATTTGGCTTCTTATTTTTCACCATCTCATATGGTGTTTTACCATGCTTGTTGATCAGTGTAGCATTTTGAGTAAAACAAGCAGTTTGAACAGCTTCTGCCCAGAAATAGGTTGGCAACTTTGCTTCTTCAAGCATAGTTCTGGCAGCTTCAATTAAAGTTCTGTTCTTTCTTTCAACTACACCATTTTGTTGTGGAGTTCCAGGTGCAGAAAATTCTTGTTTCACTCCTCTTTCTTTGCAGAAAGCTTCCATGATTGTGTTTCTGAATTCAGTTCCATTATCACTCTTGATAATTTTGACTTTGTGCTGTGATCCTTTGTCCAGTAGATTTACATGATCCATCAGAGTTTGAGCAGTTTCATCCTTCTTTGATAAGAAATACACCCATGTATATCTAGTATATTCATCAACAATTACTAGAGCATATTTCTTTCTGCCCATAGACATCACATTCACTGGTCCAAAAAGATCAACATGTAGAAGATGATAAGGTTCCACAACTGAAGATTCAGATTTGCTCTTGAAAGATGACTTCCTTTGCTTGGCCTTTTGACAAGAATCACACAGACCATCTAAGCTTAGTATTGACTTTGGAAGTCCCCTTACAAGATCTTTTCGTATAAGTTCATTGATGTTGTTCAAGTTTAGATGAGAGAGCTTCTTATGCCATTTCCAACTCTCTTCATTTGACATTCTTGCAGACAGACACACTGTTTTTCCATCAGAGTTTGTTACCAAACTTGCTTCATAAATATTGTTGCGCCTGTGTCCAACTAGAACAACTTTTCCAGTAGATTTACTGATAACTTCACAGTATTCAGTATGAAAATCTACATGGTTTCCTCTGTCACAGATTTGACTCACAGATAGCAGATTATGCTTGAGTCCTGAGACTAGAGCTACATTTGTGATGATGACACTTCCAAGATTAATATTGCCATATCCCAGAGTGTGTCCTATGTTGCCATCTCCATAGGAAACCTTTGGGCCAGCCTTCTCCTCAAAGTCTGATAGCAGGGCTTTATTTCCAGTCATATGTCCTGAGCATCCACTGTCCAAGATAAGTGTGCTCTCTTTTATACCCTGCAATCACAAACAAACACTAAGTGTTAGTTTTAAGGACCCAGACTTGCTTGGATCCTTTGTCTTTCTTAACAGTGTTAGCTTTTGCAGCGGAATCACTATCAACAGAGTTTAAACTAACATTGTCAGACTTTACACTTGCAGAGTTTGCTCTAACCCATTTCAAGTTGGGTTTTAGCTCATAATAGTTGTGATAAATAGCATGATAACTCTTACAAGTATAAATAGAATGCCAAGTGCTCCCACAGTGTGTGCATAAAGTCTGTGGTTTAACCCTTACATAATCATTCTTTACTCCTGATGTAGAAGGTAAAGAATTAATATGTTTGTTCTTATTGCAAAATCTAGCAAGATGATTAGAACTACCACAATTATAACATGTTTTCCTTGGAGCACCAGCAGTAGACAAATGATTATTTCTATTATTTATGTCTATCTTTCCATTCCTATTTTTCTTGGACCCTTTTGGTTTCATGGCAGACTTTACCTCTTTGAGCTTATGATTGAACTGTTTTCCTGTCATTAAACCAACATTAACCTGTTTTTCACAGACCTTTACTGGTTTTCTAACAGCTTCTAGTTCCATAAGATTTTCTGTTATAATATTTTCCTGTCTTTCACAGGTTTCATCTGATTCCATATCAGCTTCTCTTACTACAACAGATTTTAACTTATTGGTTTCTTGAACAAATTTCACAGGTTTAAGTTGTGGTTTAACCTTAACTTTGTCTTTAAACCTAAGTTCATCATTTTCACAATAGCCTAAACCTACAGAATCTGTCTGAAACACTTGATGAGTGTCTCTTCCAGAGTTTGTCCAAGTCTTGATTATTTTTCTTTCTTTTTCTAGATCAGATTCTAGTTGCTTATATCTTTTGAGCAACTCATGTTCAACATAAACAACATCATCTCTTTCTTTTTGAATCTGCTTCATATTCTCAAGTTCTCCTTCAAGAAACTTGTTTCTTTCTTTAAGACTAAGATTTTCAGATTTAATTCTCTCATTCTCTAAAGTCTGATCCCTATAACTAACATGTACACTTTTCAGATATACTCTTAACTCAGATATATTATCAGTATCATAAGCATAAGTAGTTAGGGGTACCTTATTTTCAGATGATTCAGTCTCATCTCTGAAAGTTGCCATAAGAGCATAATTTACTCCATCATCAGAGTCTGAAGTATCTGCCCAGTCTTTGCCTTTAGAGATGAGTGCTTTCTCAGATTTTCCTTTCTTGCACTCTGGAGCATAGTGACCCATCTCCTTACACTTGTAGCACTGGATTTCAGATTTATCCTTCTTGCCAGACTTGGTCTCCCTTCCATCAGACTTTCTAAAACCTTTCCTTTCAGAGTTTGAATCTTTCCTTGAGAATCTCTTTCCTTTCTTAAAGTTCTTGAATCCCATCTTCTTGAAGGTCTTCACCATCAATGCAGCCATTTGCATCATCTGTTCTTCATCATCCTCAGAGTCAGAAGCTTCATCAGAGTTTGAGTCATCATCAGAGTTTGATGACTCACTTTCAGATTTAATGACTAAAGCCTTTCCCTTGGCTTTCTTCCTTGATGATTCCTTCTTGATGGGCTTCTCCTCAACTTTGAGAGCAACAGATTTTGTCTTATTGCTTGATCTTCTGTTTCTTTGTTCTATTTCCAATTCATGAGTTTTCAGTAACCCATAAATCTCATCAAGTTCAGTTTCAGCAAGTTCATAATTATCTCTTATAGTTGTTGTCTTCAAATCCCATCTTTCAGGTAAAGATAAGAGAAATTTGAGATTTGATTCTTCAAGATCATATTCTTTATCAACTAGAGATAAATCATTCAGCAGTTTAAAGAATCTGTCATATGTCTCAGTCAAGGTTTCATTGGCTCTTGAATCAAAGTGCTCATACTCCTGAGTGAGTATTGTTTTCCTGTTCTTCTTTATAGCAGTGGTTCCTTGACACCTGACTTCCAAAGCATCCCAGATTTCTTTTGCAGTTTTGCAACCAATCACTCTGTTAGACATAACATTATCTAAAGCACTGTGGAGAAGATGTCTAACCTTTGCATCTTTTGCAATTGATGAGATGTCCTCAGGAGTCATATCTTTCTTTTCCTTTGGAACAGTCTTTTGTTCTTGACCATCAACAACAGGAGACAATTTAGTCGGCATATGAGGACCATCATATATTCTGTCAAGGTATTCTGGATCTGTAGCCTCCAGAAACATGGTCATCTTCACCTTCCAAATTGGATACTCCACTGGCCTGAGAATTGGAACCCTGATTGTTTCATATCGACTCACAGAATTAGGTTTAACCTGTTCAACCTTGGGAGGAGTTTGATTTTCTTCAGACATGATTAATACTGTGTTTGAATCGTAAAACTGTATATATTAAACAGCCTAGGCTCTGATACCAATTGTTAGGCCGAATACACAATATATAATCAAGTATGTATGAGAATAACAATCAAGAACACAAGTTTATAAATCAACAAACTGAATTATATTAAAATAATTCTCTCTTAGTGATGTTAATGAATCACAAAGAGCTACTAGGTTACAAGAATAATATTTCAATAATTGCATCCCTTCTAGGGATAACCTATCTGTGTTTATATAGTACACAGTTACATACAATCCATCTCTAATTGATATTCCTATAAGTTAGCTATACAATTCATATCAATTAAGGATTGCTTCAGTCTTCTATTCCGTTTCCTTAGCTGTATCAATATATTCTGCTTCTTTCCATCTTCAGAATATATTGCTTCTAGAATCTTTATCTTTGCACCGACAGCTAAGTCAACTATCACCACGTCAGACTTTATCAAACTCTGACTGGCTTCAATGTAAACTCTTCACCCAGTCAGACTTTATCAAACTCTGACTGGCTTCTAGATAAACTCTGATATGTACCTGGTACTTAAACACTGATGAACAAACGTCAGCAATTATATCTAACAACAATAATGCATAAATAAGAACAACATGACAATACATGAAAACAACATAATCGACATTCTTTACGAGAAAGAATGTACATTCTTGAAAAACAAATAACAAAAACTTTAAAAACACATACATCATGAACAACTTAATCTTCATGATCATCCTCATCTGTTTCCTCATCCTCATCATCATCGTAATACTCGTACTCGTTCTGATTCTCATCATCATCAACATCATCCTTATCGTCATCCTCATTTTGGACTTCATCCCCGGAGTCAGTTATTTGTTGTATGTTGAAACTTTGCATAAGTTTTTCCATCTCATACTCGTGGTGATTTGCTTGCCTTGTTATCTGCTTTTTAAGATCTTCAATGATAATTGTTGCACGCTCCTCCAGTGGTTTTTCAATCCAACGAATATGTTAGGCTCAAGGCATGTCTGAATACCACTATTAACAATCCTACACCTTGTGACTATGTCACTCTACATGACCTAGTGAAGTTAATCACTGGGATATAGTATAGGTCTCTATTGTACTTGTCTTGTTTTCATGTACTTAGCTCTATTTTGTATGTTCAAGTTTATAATGAGCTTAGTAAGTTTCTTGCACCTAGAATGTACATAGGCCATGAAATAATTGTCCTGGAAGAAGTTCAATTTGTTCATGCAGCAGGATAAAAGTGAATAAGGCTGAAGAAATAAGTTACATAAATTTGTCTAAGTCCCTATATCGTGAAGTCAGAATAAGCTATGTCGTGAAGTCCCCAAAATTCATGTCGTGAAGTACTGAGATCGCATAGTCTGAAATGAACTATGTCGTGAAGTCCTCAAGGCACATGTCGTGAAGTGTTGAGATCGCAAAGTCTGAAATGTACTAGATCGTGACGTCCTCAAAGGCTATATCGTGAAGTCCTCAAAGGCTATATCGTGTAGTCAGAAATATGTCATATCACATACTCCTAAAATACTAATATAGCAAAGTCCTCATATAGCAAAGTCAGAAATGCTCTATGTCGACAAGTCACAGGATAAGGAGTATACTGGAGTTCACGATATCAACACTTAGACATTTTACAACAAGACAAATCAAGGTACAAAATCAAAGTTCAAGGAGAAAAATACTGAAGCATCTGTTACGGTTAGGTGGTCCAAAGACAGATGTCAAATCTACAGCAAAACTTGGAGAGAAAGAATAGAGACAAGCAGATACAGATAAAGGAAAGGACGACAGAAAGCAAGTGGTCCTTCCTGACACAGTTAACCTCTTACGGAAAAACAAGTTGGAGTTACAGTTAGGGGTAGCTGTGTAAATAGGAGTGTGCACCAGTTTGTATAGGTAATATATATATTGTGCACACCATATAGTTAGCTGTAAGAGAGATACACATAGAATTATTCAAGCACTCTTTTCTCTGTAAGAAAACAAGAAAGCAC